>JAWNNL010000013.1:0-241742 GCA_035045005.1 Liodrosophila aerea
AGTAGTAGGTAGAGTACGCATTTACCATAGGCGTGTGTATGTATGTTCGCTGTAGTCAGCTCGACCGTAGCTCTGACAGCGAACACACAACCTCACTGAGCAGTAGTAGGTAGAGTGCGCATTCAGCATAGGCGTGTGTATGTATGTTCGCTGTAGTCAGCTCGACCGTAGCTCTGACAGCGAACACACAACCTCACTGAGCAGTACTAGGTAGAGTGCACTGCGCATAGGCGTGTGCATGTATGTTCTCTGTAGTCAGCTCGATCGTAGCTCTGACAGCGAACACACAACCTCACTGAGCAGTAGTAGGCAGAGTATGCATTTACCATAGGCGTGTGTATGTATGTTCGCTGTAGTCAGCTCGACCTTAACTCTGACAGCGAACACACAACCTCACTGAGGAATAGTAGGTAGAGTGCGCATTCAGCATAGGCGTGTGTATGTATGTTCGCTGTAGTCAGCTCGCTCGTAGCTCTGACAGCGAACACACATCCTCAATGAGCGGCGGTAAGGAGAGAGTGCACTGCGCATAGGCGTGTGTATGTATGTTCGCTGTAGTCAGCTCGACCTTAACTCTGACAGCGAACACACAACCTCACTGAGGAGTAGTAGGTAGAGTACGCATTTAGCATAGGCGTGTGTATGTATGTTCGCTGTAGTCAGCTCGACCGTAGCTCTGACAGCGAACACACAACCTCACTGAGGAAGTAGTAGGTAGAGTGCGCATTCAGCATAGGCGTGTGTATGTATGTTCGCTGTAGTCAGCTCGATCGTAGCTCTGACAGCGAACACACAACCTCACTGAGCAGTAGTAGGTAGAGTGCACTGCGCATAGGCGTGTGTATGTATGTTCGCTGTAGTCAGCTCGATCGTAGCTCTGACAGCGAACACACAACCTCACTGAGCAGTAGTAGGCAGAGTACGCATTTACCATAGGCGTGTGTATGTATGTTCGCTGTAGTCAGCTCGACCGTAGCTCTGACAGCGAACACACAACCTCACTGAGCAGTAGTAGGTAGAGTGCGCATTCAGCATAGGCGTGTGTATGTATGTTCGCTGTAGTCAGCTCGATCGTAGCTCTGACAGCGAACACACAACCTCACTGAGCAGTAGTAGGTAGAGTGCACTGCGCATAGGCGTGTGTATGTATGTTCGCTGTAGTCAGCTCGACCGTAGCTCTGACAGCGAACACACAACCTCACTGAGCAGTAGTAGGTAGAGTACGCATTTACCATAGGCGTGTGTATGTATGTTCGCTGTAGTCAGCTCGACCGTAGCTCTGACAGCGAACACACAACCTCACTGAGGAGTAGTAGGTAGAGTGCGCATTCAGCATAGGCGTGTAGATATAGTAGTATATTATACTATATATGCGTATAGTCTTAGTACTCAAAGCTCTGAGGCGACGTTTCATTCAATATTATACTTACATATATAAACTCTAGCCTAAACTCAAATCTTACCTTATCTGTTACTTAGATCTAAAAATATTTATCAAATCTTTCAGTGAAAGATCTAATGTACTAATTCTTTCTCTGAACCTCTAAGCGTGAGCCTTTCTGCAGCTGTTCTTGTTCTAATGGTATATTTATGTATATTTATATATATAGCTAAAAGTTTAACAACACATTTTGTTTATTAGATCACTTTTGGTAATTTCAGTTTAACTACAACTAGAACAGTAAAAATTGATTGCCTACAGAACAAATTTGATCTGCAGCTTAATTTATTTCACTTTTATAGCATGTGGCTGATATTTATTTTGTTTATTTGTCAATAAAAATTAATTTAATTATCTTCCGTGTCCAAAATAAATAATTAAGATAGCAGATTAAGACAACGCCTACGTTTAGACCATTGGCAGAGCGATGACAGTTGTCAGCAGTTGTAGTTGTTGTTGCCTGACCATATAAATTAACAGTCTGAAACACTTGTTGGCCAAATTTCGTATGTCTATGTGTGTGTGCTTGTTGTGCGTCTGGTATGTGTGTGTGTGTGTGTGTGTGTGCGAGTTTGAAGTTAGGGAAAAACTGTGTCAAAGTTGTTTGGATTCTCAGCAGCTTTAAAAGTATTTTCGTTTTGTTCTCTTTTTACAGGTTTTGTTTTGTGTGTCTTTCTTTTTTTTTGTGTTTTTTTTTTGTTATGCTGCTGTTATTTTTTGTACTTTTCGAACACCATCGCCATTTAACTGTTTTATCATTTAGCAGCGAATTTCACGTTCTGTGCACGCCGTGTTTACATTTTCGCCACGTTATCACTTATTAACCCACTTCCGGCAGCGGCGAAGAGAAATTAATTTGCAATGACGAACAATAAAAAAATAACAAAAAATAGAATCATAAGAAAACAGTAAAAACAATTTACAGAACCTAGAAAATATCATAAATCATGATGGCCAATTGGGCTAATGTCGCTTCGTGTGAAAGTCATCTCATCCCATCTTGTCTCTGCTCTGCTCTCTGCTCATCCGTTTGTGTCTTGGATTTTCACGCGAATTAAGTAATTTTCATTTAATTAGGCAAATTATTTTTGCATTCTGAGTACATCTCTCTCTGAAGTGGGCGTGGCACCAGCAACAGCATTCGCTGTTCATTCAACACGTAATTGCAGTCAGCATGCCACACACGCCGCGGCATTTCCAATGCGTTTCATTCATTTTCCTTTCAGTTGACAAATGTGGCAGCAACAGTAACAACAATAACAATAACAGCAACGGCAGCAACAACACATGTCCACAAGTTTAGGTTTTGATGTGTATGCACGAGTATGTGGCCTACTTTATTTCCATTCCATTCCATTCGTTTAGCTTATGCTTAGAGAGGGGGGAATACGCAGAGAATAACCAGCAAATGGCAGCAAGCCGTGCATTCGATACACCCTTACTTTATAGAGTATCGCTTATTGATATATTTCATTTTAAATACAAGTATTTGGATCCATAACCTTCTTATAAATAAGAAAAAGAATTTTTAAAATTATATTAATATTTAATTGAATATACTTTTTCAATTTAATTTGGATTATATTTAATTTTATTAAATAAATTTGTTATTTTTATCTTCTTTGACTTTAATTGATATCAATTTAAGGAACTCTAATAATTTAATTAATATAAGGGAATATTCCTTTAGACTTTCGATTCTGTCTGCTCCTTTTTATAAGTCAGATAAAACATGCACTAAACTTTTATGTGAAACATTTCTAAAAATTGTATTGAACAAGAGACTATAATATACATATATCCTTCCCTTAAAGTAAATTTGTGTACACTCAGAACTTGATTTCTTTTCTTAAAAGTACGAGGGCTGTCTGATAAATAACCGACCTCAACGTGAAGCTAGCGGCACATCTGAAAAAAAAGTTTCTACTTCAAATTGTGCATATTATAATAGCTACTCGCCAAAATTTCAGAAATTTATCTTGAGCAATTATCTGTTGACACTCGTTTTTGTGACTCTATTTCGGTGATTTCCCCAAATGGAAAAAATTGAATATCGAGCTGTAATTAAATTTTTATTTTTGAAACGCAATACGCCTTCACAAATCAAAGATGAGTTGGACTCTGTGTATGGTGACTCTGCACCATCGTTTACCACCGTAAAATTTTGGGCAGCTGAATTTAAACGTGGTCGCAGGAGCTTGGAAGATGATGAACGTCCTGGGCGTCCAAAAACTGTAACCACTAACGATAACATCGCTAAAGTTCATCAATTGGTACTAGACGACCGCCGGATTAAAGTTAGGGAAATAGCTGAGATTATGAAGATGTCAAAAGAATGTGTTTGTCACATATTAAACCAAGATTTGGGCATGAGAAATCTGTCCGCGCGTTGGGTGCCGCGTTTGCTTACGCTAGACCACAAACGTGCGCGCATGAACATTTCCAGCGCTGTTGGCTCAGTTTAGAGGCAATAAGACCGAGTTTTGGCGCCGATTGATAGCTGTAGACGAAACTTGGATTCATCATTATACGCCCGAAACAAAAATCCAATCTAAACAGTGGATTAAAACTGCGCTCGGCGGCCAGAGATTTTCGTCAAGAGGAGGCAATCTCTTTCGTGAACTCGTATTTTGCAGACAAAGACGCCAAGTACTATTTGGAAGGGTTGCAGAGATGGGAGCATCGCTGGGAGAAGTGTGTGGAGTTACAAGGAGACTATGTAGAAAAATAAAAAAAAATTTTTTGAAAAAGTCGCGTGCATCATGGTTAGGTCGGTTATTTATCAGACAGCCCTCGTACATTTCTATTAAGTAACGATTGTAAGACCCTGTATTTCCGACTCCTCCTGCTGCTTATAAATGTCGAATACAAGTAGAGCTTCATAGTATATTTAGCTTATATATTTTTAAGAATTTTTGATTAAGCAACTTTTGAGATATTAAAAAAATACCTCAATTCCTATACACCCACGTGCAGCTTGAATGTGTTATTCCATATACCCCATATTTTCGAGAGTGTAGCCCATAAAATGTGTTATATGCATTGGTAATTGTAAGTTTTTAAAAATCAATTCTCATTGTTTTTCTGTGTTCATTAGAGTCGCATTTGAAGTCGCTTTTGACTATTGACAAGGTCTAGGTGCAGCCTCTGGGACAGAAAGACAGACAGACACCCAGAGAGACAAAGAGACATACAGACTGACGGATAGTTGACTCTGGAGCATTGGACAATTGATTGCTTTACAGATTTCAATTTGAATTTGTATTTACTTTGGATTGGCTGTCATTCAGATTTCTTTTGCTCAATGCTCACACGCGCGGCCAACGTCATTGGCACAGTGTGAATACGACTGTGAGTGTGTATGAATGTGTGAATATGCGTGTATGAGTACCCAATGTTTTGAGCGTTCAGTTCATGGTAATTCACATAACTTTAGTAAGAGCATCGTATGCGTATCTTGTGATTGCTAAACTAAGCATCTTTGAATAGAAAGTGCAGCAAGTCTGCGAGAGAGGCAGATTCAATATCCAAAGAGTCTTTTGGGGCAAACAAAAGAAAGGCTTTTTCCCAGCTTATTCAAGTGCGCGGTAAAAGAACAAACAAAAGAGCTACCAACTTCCGTTGTAGGGTACTCGCTTTTTCTCATTTTCTTTCTTTACTTTTATTTTGTTTGCTGCCAAAATCAAATAATTATCTTTAGGGGCTACTGTGGGCAAACGCACAATAACAACAGCAGCAACAATAGTAACAACAGCAGCAGCAGCAGCAGCAACTACAGCTGCAGATACGAGTTCAACTACTTTAGGCATGATCAACCTGTAAAGTATCTACAGCTCGTTGTACTTATGCGCATAGGAATCAATTTACGCTGCGGGTAAATTACTTTGATTCGATTTGTGAAGTTGCCGGGTCTCAAGACTGAGCATGGGATTGCGATTCAGCATAAAGTACACTGTCACAAATGCTTAGCGTTTCGAAAAGCGGATTGGAATTGGGTGTGCTTTAAGCTTGGATTTAGCAACTGAAAGGCAGTATTGTTAATATATTATTCTTTGTAATAAAAAATTAATTTTATAAATTAAATATAACAAACATAAAATGAATAGATTATAAAACAGATAAATCAATAATAATTTATAACAAATTAAACTTAAATTTAAATTATGAAAATTATTATTATTATTATAAATTATTTACTATTTATTTATGATACGGAAATCTCCTAGAATTAATTGCAAATGCCTTAGAAAGAACTTGAATAATCCATATTAACTTTGTATTCAAAAGTTATACTTAACTTGGAAATGTTTAATATAGTATATACAGTCGAATTTAAATTATTAACTTTTATAAAATAAATAAATCCTAAAGAGAACTTTACTAATTGACTTCAAAGTTAGCTAAAAAACGGACGAATTTTATTACATTGAAGTGGTAAACATCTAAAGTGCAAATATATAGATTTTGTTTTGTTTTCATTGTTTTATGTTTTGTGTGTAACTCCTACATAAGTATTTTATCCTGACTAACATAGCTTCCTTTGGCGAGGTTAACCTCATAATGAGGCGCTTACAGTTACTAATAATTACTAATTCCAATAGTTTGATTTTCAAGCAATTTAAGGTATTTGTTCTGTAGAAAGTATTCTGCTCAGTGTATAAAACTAAGAATGAGAACTCTACTTGAAGCATCTTTCATGTACCGTTGGCGCCCTTTGCAGGCAATTCGCGCCCGTCTTCATCGTGATCATCGAAATCGACATCGACAGTCTTTGTGTCGAAGCTGTTGCTAAGTTGTGCGTGTGTGTGTGTGTGCGTGTGTATGTGTGTGTGTGAAGTAATCGGTAGTTGCGACTCAAGCCACAAGAGCAGAGCACATAACATAGCAGAGCTCAGGCTCTGGCTCTGGCTTTGGCTTTGGCTCTTACTCTGACTCTGACTCCGGCTACGGCTCCAGCTCCAGCTTCAGCTTCGGCTTCGGCTCTGACTGTGTCTCTGGCCTCAAATGTTGTTGTAAGTAATCTTCTTCTTCGTCTACGTCTTCTAGTGCTTCTTGTTGTGCCTCCACTCTGGCTTTGCCCGTTCTGCTCGCGCCAAAAGGTTGTTGAACTTGTTGTACAACTTGGTTTCAATTTTGTTCCCTCAATCAGTTGGCTGTCTCTTTGGCTTTTGTTGCCCCCTCCTCCGTCCGCACGTCCGTTTGTCCTCTATATCCCACAGAACGTACATTGAGTTCTATTATAGAAAATTATATTATTATTATGTACTCCATTCGCTCTTGGGCTTTGTTTGTGCACACATTTTTACTGTTATGCTCGTAGTACGCAAACTTTCTGTGTTTTTTCACTCACTCTCTCTCTAGTTTGTGTGTGTATTTTCTTATGCAAATTCTTATCAGAAACTAATATAAGCTCACTTATCGTATGTATATATAAAAGTAGACTTTGAAATCTCTTGGTTCATTTTCTCTCTACATGAAAGTACGGCAAATTCTTATAAAATTGGGTGCCATATTCTCAGCTGAAGTAAATTGTTTTTTACCCCAATTTATGGCAAGTGGAGATTTTTAAGGTTTTATGATATTGATTCTCCTTTTTTTATATTTGTCGGCACGCAACGTGTCAAATTAAAATTTTACAAGTTCTTCTTTGGCTGTGGCAAATTGCCAAGAAAGATTGCAGAATACAGAGATCTAAATTAATTTTAAAACGATATTGCAATTATTAATAAACTCAACCTTGATTTATTCTCAGAAAATTCCTTTGGCACTTGTATATTCCTGATGCTTAAAAGTTCAAGTAAAGCGCTATTAAGCCAGGGGTCAACAGGTCCCCTTAGTTGCTTTATCGTTTGGCTTTCAATTAGCCCACGAAAATGATCCATAAAAACGAAATTAATTTTCTTATGAGCTCACAGAGTTCAATTAGAATCATGAGAGAGACTTGGAGTCAACAAATAAAGCAAGGCAATTAAGTGGCGCCCGCTTCGAGATAATGACGCTTTGTCGGGGTCTTATCAGCGCTAGCCCTCTCGTCTGACCTCACCAGGTATTATCACCAGTTTGATAGAACCTCATCGTTTGTTGCCATAACAAACTACAACGTCGCTTAATTTCTGTTTCTTTTTATTTTTATTTCTATTTCGATTTCTTAATGTTCTTGGGGTCAATTAAAAACGTGACGATTTTTGACCTTTTTCAAATTAATTGCGTTCTTTTTTAATGCCGCTTGTAAAGATAATGAGTGGAAACATAAACAACTCTAGATAGAACATCTCTGAATTAGCATGAAATGGAGAGCTGGAGTTTAAAGTATTAGCAATTATATTGTAATTGTTATTGTTTTTGCGGAAATAAATTGAATAAGATCTAATCAGATTTCACTGATCTTAAGTACACGATTTTAAAACGAATTACTTTTTAGAATGTACATTATTTACGCTCAACTTTAATTGATTTTTCTGTGAACTTAAAGTCATGCCATGTTTCACTGATTTGAATTAAGTGAATATATTTAGGCTGGAATCATTTGAATTTTTTCTTTGATAGTACTGTAGATTAATTCATTTTATTCTATTTTAAAGTTATTGTAAAAATGGTTTGTATTGCCTAAGATTTATATGTATATAAGAACAAATTATCTATACAGTACATATGGATATGGATGACTTGGTTTTTTGCTCACAGTAACTAAAATATTCAGGCTAAAGAGAAAGAAATGCTCTGATATTTCGACTTAGCTTCAGTTATGTTATCCTATGACTACTGGTAAATCAAAAGATTCTATGTAATAGAATAGAGTAAAATATTCTGCAGTCAGAGAAGTCTGCTAAAATGCATTCTGGTCTTGGGATAAAATATATTAGCTGTCTTTCAAATAGATTCCTTTGAATATGTTTATTGTAGTTTTCAAACTGTTTTTATTACACAATAATGCTATGCACAACAAAAAAAGAGTATTTAGAGTATTTAGTTCTCATACTCGCTTAATTTGATCAGCAACAGTCGCAGCTTTCTAGCCTCCAACCCAATGGTCAGTGGCTCTTTGGGAACTTGTTCCGTAGCCGTGTAGATGTTAGCTGGTGTGAACAACCCGTAGGCTTCGCAGGACTTCAGAAAGTTGAGCACCTCCTGGACTGCTGGATATGGCAAGATAATGTTCTGTTTGGCCATGCCGGTGAGTAGGCCGAGGACACAGCGTTTCACGTGCAGCCAGGTGTCCGTATAGAGTCGGGCACCTGAGCCACCTTCTAGGGCGTGAGCAATGCGGGACAATCCAAACTCATAGTTGGACTTAGCACAATATAGGGTGCCCACCACCAGATTGACAATGCACAAATGATGGTACTGCTTGCCCTGATTACCCTTCAATTCCTCAGCATTTTCCACCTTACGCATCAGTTCTTCCGCCTCCTCATTCTGAAACGTCATTATATAGGACACGCAAAGATTAGCCAGCACCGCAGCCGAAACAGACATGATCTAGGATAGGAAAGGAGTTATATCTTTTGTATCTTATAATAAAAGTTAGTTGCACCCACATCATCAGAATGCTGGCGTACAATGGGCTCATAGAAGGCGGCTGCCTCTTTATACTTGTCCTGCATGAAGAGCACATGTCCAGCATTCAGACGCCACACAGAGCAAATGGCGTTCTCTGAGCAGAACTCGGCACTGGAGCGAAACTCGCGTTCGGCGCCTAGAAAGTCATCCTCGCGCCAAGAAATCCAAGCACGTGCCATAACCACGGGTAGGTAACTACAGCAGAGAAATAAAAGTAATAGAATGGATCAGTGGTGCCCAAAATTCATAATTCCTATCAAACGTGCGTTATGCTTTTCAGCGCTGCTTTCTCACGCACAGTCGATGCTCTCACACGTACAGGCGAGACCTTTCGTTGATTTTGTTTTTTCACAACGCGTGTACACAAGCACACTGTTTGATAGTATCAGTTTAGGTACCACGGGAATAGATAGATGTTTATACTCACAGTTCCAATGCCTGCTCGTAATCTCTGAGGGCGTCCCGTAGGGTTTGCTGCTCACTAGTTGCCCGCACCTCCTGTACTCGAGCGGCGAGGCTTCGCAATTTTCCCGACAAACTGGAGGCAAGTGTGCCTAGTTTCTTTTCAGCCAACTCGCCACTGGTCTGGGCCGTAATCAGAGCATCGAGGAGCTCGTAGAGATACTGCGATAGATACTTGTAGGTGAGATCTGTGTGCTCGGCCAGAATATCAGCGGCCGTTTCGTAGAGTTCATGTTTGCAGCAAGTGAGTAGAATGTTGGCAAAGGTCTCTTTGGGACAGGCGGGAGCACCCAGCTGAAGCAGGAAGGCCAGTTTGCGCAACCCTGCCACTGGACCCTGGGCGTCAGTGAGCGCCATGTTGTGCAGCGTGACCGGATCCAGTTCGCTCTCTGCACGTGGCGGCAGATCAAGTAGTGCATCGCGTGCAGCTTCCACATTACCATCCTGATACTCAAGGGCAGCCTTCAGATTGAGCGCCTGTGTGATGCCCGACGTGGCCATGGTAATGGGATTCCCCACACTGCGAGCACTACCGTCCGTGTCCACCTGAGCTCCAATACCCAGTTCCGGATGATTGCGCATGCCGCGCTCCACAATTTCCGAGGTGTAGTCCAGAGCCTGAGCCCGTTGCTTGCGCTGAAAGTGAGCCAAAGCCACATTGTAGGCAACCAGCGGATTGAAGCCACCCACTTGGAGGGCAGTCTGGAAACGCTGCACCGCTGCCTCGTGCTGATCTGCCTGGTAGAGCAGACAGCCCTCATCATTGAGTGTCTCGGCGGTGCCACCGGCACGTTGATTAAGCAGACTCTGTGCTCCGGCATAATCCTCGCTCGAATAGAGTATGGCGCTCTGTAGTTGAAGGCATTGTTCCCTCAACTCCGTTTCCTTGTCCCCAATCTGTTTCAGCACTCGCAGGGCATCCGCGAAAATTCCAGCCTGGTACAGCGACTGCGCGTAATAGAACCTGGCAAACGAATGTCAGATAAGTGTGACATCAGGAATATACCGGTTACAGGGTATACTGATTACCTGTACTTTGCCTCCTTGGGCACCAGCTGGCAGAGCTGTTCATAGCAACTGGCCGCCTCTTCATACTTCTGGGCATGGTAGTAGCAATGTCCCAGTGTCGAGAGTCCTGCTCGTGTGTTTGCCGCCTCTTCACTGTTCACAATGCACTCGATGACATCCTCGTAGCGTTTGTCCTTAATCTATTGAGAGACTTTGGTATTATTCGTTTTAATTTAAGTCAATCTCCTTACCAGATTGTAAATAGTACGTGTCACGTGTCCCTCGCGGAGAATAATTCCCTGATGCAGCATTTCGCTTTCGTTGCTTTGCTATAAATGAAAATTTTCAGCCGGCAAATGTTATGCTAACTTTTAATGTTGCTATAGCAACCATACCTAACCATTGTTTGGGCATGAGCAACCTTGGCAACCAGGAACTGCCTTAAATTTGCCTTTAACACAGAAAGCAATTAGTTTAAAAAATATAAATTAAAATCAAATTATTATATATTTTAATTTTGAATTGATGTAATCTTCAACCGGCGGACGAATTATACATATTTTTCCCTGACCTTGAAGGACAAATTTGAATGTTTAAAATTGTTCTTAAATTCAAACAAAATGTTCTCAACGAAAGTATAAGAGTTGAGTTAGTTTGTCGAACTGAAAAATTGAATAGAATGAATCTAGAGTAACTTTTATCAATGCACACCATGTAAAAATGTACTAATATATAATAGTATTCTTGCCGATTTGGAAATCTATCAAAGCTAGAAACAAGTTTCATTTATTTTGTAAAACGCCCTTTAATCTTTTAACCAACACATTTAAGGTGTCCGTTCCTTAGTTGTCGTATTACCTACTAGAAGTCTGTTAATACATCCAGAATTTATATTTATAAGTAAGATATATAAGTTACCAGATAAGATATATAGATTCCAAGCTTGCTGGACGTGCCAAATGCAGTGCGAATTTATTCTTCAACAAGTGCTAAAAAATGCATTTTAAAGCCTTTATTTAGGTTAAAACAAATTAATTTCCATTTCTGAAATTTCCCATTGGGCAAGCTCTTTGGGCATTGCATTATCCGTTTGGGAACTTTGGGTTGGCTGGTGGCCACGTGTGTGTGTGTGTGTGTGTGTTGGCCGTTGTAAATTCTTACTCGACACATTTAGCAGATCGTGCCAATAAATCATCATGTGCCTTAGTGCCTTTCCAAACGTTGAGTTTTCCCTGGCAATAAATCAAATGCCTTGCGCGCGGCCGTCAATTGCTGTTAATTTCTTTGGCGTTGCGCAAAAAATATTTAAAAAATACAGCAAATACAACAAAAATTGCTTATCAAGTATAAATGAAATACAAAATGCATAAATTATTTATTGCTAAAAAGCAAATGTCATAAGAGTCTGCCATGTGGCACTGTGGGAATTACTGTGTGTGCGAGTGTGTGTGTGTGTTGAAATGTGTGTGTGTGTCAATTGCCAGCATTTCTTGACCAGTTAACCAGCTGACTTGTTGACTACTTGACCGTACGACTGGGACTGTGACTGTGACTGTGTCTTAGTCACGGTTTATGTGAAAAACAAAAACGAAATAAATGAAAACCGTTTGTAAATGTGATGTATCGATTAGACTGCAGCTTATACTACTGCCCAGAGTTCAGGGTTCAGCGTTGTAAATTTAAAAACCTTAATCAACTTAACACTTGGCAGGGAAGCAGCCGAGTGGGAAGGTATCAAGGTATCTGATTGAAAAAATATGTTTTTAAAAGTTGTACAGAAAGAGGTTATATAACTGGAAGAAGTAAAAAGTGTGTGTCCACTGGTGAATGGGCATGGGCAGAAGTGGGCGTGGCATAAATCAAATTAAAACTTAACCATTTGTACTTAGAACTGTGTGTATCAATCAGACTTTATTTGCTATCAAAAGCTAGTATAGTAGAAGAGCAATATATGTAGTAAGAATATGAGTCTTAATTCATGAATTAGGAACAGGATATGAACTCCACTTAGGTAAATCAATCTTATTTTTAATTTGAAAAACCTTAAAGTCGCGTAAAGTTGATTCACAAGTTTTAAGTTTATTTATATGGCAGATATACGTACTTGAGTACATTGAGAACTTGCAAATGGAGCAAATATTTTGTTGTTATTTCGCACTTAACTGTTTTCAGCTATCGTCGACAGCGTTCGACTGTAGCCTTTTCGCGTGAATTTAGCTTGAACTCTCAGTACTCGTAGTACTCGCACAAGCACGCTTGAAAACAAATGCAAATATTTTGTGTATATAAATAACAAAACAAATAAACTGTTATAAGCCACTTTTTCACACTTCTCAATGCGAAAAGATTCACAAGCTGTTGAATCGAATTACAAGGCCAATTATTCATCAAGTTGAGCATTGCGTTAACTTTCTAGTTCAGCAGATCGAAACGCGCTAACAAGTGTAACATTGGCAATTTGTTATACAATTGGCTAGAACAACAAGCGTGACAGAAACAACTCAAACAGAAAAGAAACAACAGCAGCGGGGGCAGTGACCAAATAATAAAGAAAACCTAACCGACAGGCGGACAGACAGACAGACAGACAGACAGACAGACAATGCAATAATCAAGGAAAATCTCAGCTAATGACTATGAAATGTTATGCAATGGAAAATACAGAAAATTTGTCGTTAACTCTTTTGGTTAATTTCATTTTCCGCTTTGCTAACGACGCCCTGAATGGGAAATGCGCTCTGCATATGTGCACATACATCAATTGTGTGTATGTACTACGTACATATGCTACAGTTTGTACATCGTACAATGGCCAAGATTATATGAGTATGATTATGTTTATTTTCCACTTCATTAAATCGTGCGACGACGATTGTGTTTGCTCTGGCAACGCGCCCCATGCCACATATATCTTATGTAATTTCCTCGAAAGAAAAACAGAAACTGTAACTACTTTACGTATGTATTTTTCCTCTTAGTAGTATTTCTTGTCCCATTCCGTTTTGTGCATTTGTTTATTTGCTTGCGCTTTCAAATGCGTTTGTCCAATGTTTGTGTTTGGCTTTGCCATTAATTCGACTTTATTATTCAATCAAATGCATTGTGCAGCTGATGAGCAAGACAGTCACAATGACATTTGGTATTTGGTATTTTGTGTTTTCTACACTTACTGCCAGTCATTATGTACCCATGGCTAAGTGAAAGATTATGTAGGCAAGGCAACAGTGGCGAAACAGGAAACTGCAGACCTGGCTTATCAGCATGATGAACGCAAATCCTTATTGCTTAATTAGAAATGTATGAGGATAGTTTATGGCTACAGAAATTCCTTAGCTCTAGAGAAAACTCTCAGATCTGTTCGACTGCCATACAATCTGAACATTTCCCTTAGCAGTTTCTTGATTCAATTCGAAGTCGAAGTCGAACTCGAATTTCAATTCCGATTTCAATTTCCAGGCCGAGGTCACGATCTCTTGGAGTGCTCAGCATTCAAAGTGTGTCAGGGCGGGTGCGATGAGAGTGCGTGGTCTTCACTGCCCCCCGAAAAAAAAATGGAAAAAAATGAAACACTAGCTACAATCGATAACTGAGCCGAACACAATTGCTGGGCCGCGGAAACGTTAATGTTAACGTTAACATTGCCCTGACCCATTTTGGGGAACACCCACTGATCATTTCGGCAGTTGCAGCGTTTTTGAAATCCACCGTTTTTTTGGAGTAGCTTTTACTTTTTTTCTCTGTGTTTTGTTTACCTGATTTGGTTGCGACGTGTACCTGCAACTAATTAGCTCTAATAAGGCCAGTTACCATTTCTGTTACAGTTTTCTGTGAGTTGTTACTTGCAATGCATTGCTAATTAGTTATTTGAAACAACCTTTCGCCGCCACACTGCACTTTCACATGCACATTGAATTATTGAATTACAGTTGCAATAAATAATAGCAGGAGCATTCACCATTGTTGAGCATTTCCAACTGCAATTTCCATATTTGTACTCGGCCCAAACACAGACAGCGCCAATATGCCGTACAAATTTGCATGTTCAACTTTTACTTGGCTCGCAAAGTACGTCATTATCAAGTTCGGTTACGCATTATTAATTTTATTAAACAATATAAATTAACAAAAATAGTTGCCTGATTTTAAAAGAGTCTATTTTCTCTTTAATTTACTTATTACTGAAAAGTAATTTCAAATAACTTGAAATGGATATTGTTAGAGCTGGAGTTTGAAACACTATTTTGAACAATGGTTAAAAAAAACAAATTAGATAAATTAAGTATATATATATAACTACTATATTTAAAAAATAAGTATTTTACACATAAATCAAAATGGATAATTCTGAAAAGATAAAATAATTTAAATTTAAAAAGAATATTTTAGAATATGCATTTTTATAAAATAGTAACCAGGGTTGCTCCCATTTTTGAATTCGTTCAATCGATTAATATTTTAAAGAAGAAGCCGCTTCCTAAATTCGATGTATCGTTTCCAAGAAACGAAAATGTTTATTGTACTTACACACTAAGCTAGTCTATTTCGAAATGGACCAAGTATCAAGCTAATCGAAACCGATGAATTGAAATTTGGAACCCCATTTTTTCAAAAAGTAAATCAATTGAACGAATTCGTAAATGGGAACGGCCTGAATTTATTAAATTCAGATCTTCACAATAATATATATTTCTCCAATCGTATACAATAAATTTTTAAACGATTTATATAAAATTCAAAAACTTTTCTATAAAGAATAATATTTTGTTTCTTTCTAAATTAAATTTCTATATTTAAAACATCTGAAACATTTGCACTTTATATAATATTTCAAGATTGAAAACTACAAGAAATAATGTGTAAATTTTGAGAGCATACAAAGTTCGGCATGCGTTTTCATTTTCATTATTTTCAAATTCGAAAGAGTGTAAAATTCAAACAGGTGAAGCGATGATAACGATCAGATCTGGTTGTTATTACTGTTATTGTTGTAAGTAGGCTGCACTTTAGCTAAACTCGAACTGTAACTGTAACTGTAACAAGTTTTTAATGGCAACCCACGAAAAATCGTCAATTTGTTTATTATATTTTACTATTTTGATTTTGTTTTTGTTTTTTTTATTTTCAAATTACTTAATTTTTCAAAATTCAGTCGCGATGTGATTGGAAATTGAAACAACTTTCACTTCACTTTGCCAACAATAATTGACAAAAAAAAACCCCAAAGAAAACTGCTGGTGCGGCCCCTTTTGGTCAATGTTTTGGAATCGTATAAAATCAAAAGAAAATAAAAAAAAAATTTATGGCGAATTAATTAATTACGAATGCATGAAGCGACCGACTAGGCGCTGATAACTTCTTTCCTGCAGGTGAATGTCTATAAAAATCAAATTTAAATAAATTGAAATTTTATCTACGCCCAAAAGAGATTGAAGAAAACCTACTCGACGGGTCGTAAACCCTCTATCCTCTACTCTCTGCCTCTGGCTCTGGCTCTGTTTTGCTGAAACTAACTTTGCTTTATACCCATTCCCTTTTACACTCTTCCTCTTTGTATTTTAATAGGACTGTAAAAATATTTTAATTAGAAATTATTCAAATCTCGTTTTCGTTTATAACTAACCGCTTACGTTGGCCAGTTAGTTAGTTTGAGTCGGTTGGTTAGCAAGAGGCTTGGCTGTTTAGTTAATAGTGAGAAAAGGAAATGAATTAAATAATGGGACTAGGAATTGAAAGATTTATCGATAGCTATTAGGTAATAAAAACGATTTAATTGAGCTACAAAATTTAATTTTCTACTAATTGCTAACTAACTAACTTGATGCTAAAGCTATTTTCTTAAAAAGTTGGTCTGGGCTTAGAGTGTCCTTGTCGTAGATCATAACACATAATTTAATTTAATTAATGTCATATAAATTAAACTATTACTTAGACACAAAGTGAACCTGTATATCTTTTATCAAACTAAAACAATGCTCGACTCGAATGCCGAAAACTTATGCAATAAAGCTCCATCTAAGAAAAAAAAAACAAAACATCAACAAAAGATCTTGACATACTAGCAAAAAGTTTCTCACATTAGGAAAACAGCAGCAACAACAATAATAACAATAACAATTACAACAATAATAACAACAACAAGAGCGGCGACTCTATGAGAAAAATCACACATTATCTTCTTGGAAAAATCAATAAATCAGAGCCGCAGCCAGCAATGGCAATTTTATGAACAAAAGCCTTCGAATACGGCAAAAACAACATTAACAGAGGTCGTTTAGAGTGCGCCAATCTGGCAGCCAAAATCTTAAATATTTCGCCATGAAAAATTGCACAAATATCATTGAAAGATGCTCCTTGCTCCCCTCTGCCCCTCTGCCCCTTGGCCCCCTCCCCGCTTTGGCAATAATCGCAAAAGTTTTATTTCAGCTGCAGCACAAGTAAAATGTCAAATATGCAATAAGAAGCAGTTAAAAAAAATTAACTATAAAAAAACTTGTCTCAGTGTCGTTTGCATTTTGTACATTGTTTTTTTTATGTTAAGGGGAGGGGGCAATTGTATAATAACAACAATTACAAGCTGCAAAAAATAAATGCAGTAACAATTTAAAGTACAAGCAAAAAATCACAGCCATAACATCAGACTACAGCAGCAACAATAACAGCGATCCACTGAAGGTAGTTGTTACTAGCACCGTCTACATTTTGTCGGGGCCGACCTCACTTGACTCTTTTTCACATCGGAAAGCAACAACCACAGCAACAGCAACAACAGCTGAAAAAGTGGCTGTTTAATACGTACTAACTAAATAAGATAATTCCACATGCACTAAACAAATATGTATGTAAAAACGAAAATAAGGCACTGCACTGCAATTGCAAGTCGAAAAAACTGGAGTCCCAAAAGGCATTGTAAATGGGAACTTGGATTATGTAATCGGGATGCGCTCTGCCTGAGATAATCATATGCATTAAAATTGAGAGATAATCTTTATCTGTTGCTTAAAGTAATACTAGACAGAGTGTTTACCCTCAACATAACCTCATGATTGGTCTTTTTGTTTACTTTTTGTTTACAGCTATGAGATTACAACAGAATTTCTCATCATCAATTAGTTATTAATATAAAGTAAATTTTTTACAACTATGTATTTACATACATACATATATAATGATTTTTAATTTGGAAAATGGGTAAAAACAACTCAAACATTATTTTTACAATCTAAAACACCTACAGGTTAGGTCAAGTGGTCTTCCAAATGGTAGGTCCCAGGTGACATCCCATGTTGAATTTGTATCTCTTAATTCATTATACTGAACTGACTAGAGTGCACTGTTAGAACCGAATCCACTTCACATTTGCTTCTCTTTTCTCATCTATAAAT
Organism: Liodrosophila aerea; assembly: GCA_035045005.1. Lineage (NCBI taxonomy): Eukaryota > Metazoa > Arthropoda > Insecta > Diptera > Drosophilidae > Liodrosophila > Liodrosophila aerea. Next base: position 17,854 of record JAWNNL010000013.1, read on the forward strand.
ATTTCAACTTGTGATTGACTGTTGCTGCTGCATCGCCCCTATTTTCCCCCATCGTTAGGCCGGTCACACCTTTCTTTCAGTTTTTCCGCAATGCATTCAGGAAAAGCCGTAACTCGTCTCAGTTCTAGGTTTTATTACCCAGAACTCAGCGTTTTATGGCAGTGCACAGTTAATCGGAAAATAAACCGTTGAATCTGTGGAGTTGAGCATAAATCACAGTTGGCAAAATATCGCAGAAAGAAGCTTATCTCCATTTGTAGATAACGAGCGTACGATTTATGAATGACAATAATTATGGCATATACAAAAATGTCAGAGTGAAGATACGACGGTCACGTCGCATGTTAAAATCAATTAGGCGGCCAAAAGAGTATCTTACGGATAACACACTCTCGTAACTCATATCTGCGACGTTTATCTGGGCAAGCGTATGAAACGCTCCCCATAGCAGCATAACAGGTTCAATTTATCGCTTAAAAACTGCGCGTCGCTGCAGTCCGCTGCTCGCTTACGGTAAATGTCCAAAGTTATTACCCAAAAGCTGACAAATTGCAATTCAGCTTGGCCATTCGATTACGCGACTCTTTTTGCTTTTTTTCTTTCGTTTGCGGAAATAGAAATTCAGATTTATGCGAATGTGATAAGCTGCCAGCCAAAGAGCTTAAACCACATACATAAAGCCAGACAGACAGATAGACAGACAGTCAGCTGGGGCGATAGCTAGTCAACGCCTAGCAATGCTCTACGTAAGTCACCAATCATGTCACTGTCCAAGCCATAGCGGTCCCTGTCAATTGATGATAGTCTTTACGTAAACTTCTCAGTCAGCAGCTGGTCTAGCTTAGGCCTAAGACTTTGAATCGAGTTACGACTGAAATTCTGGAATTCCTTTCAGCTCAAGTAGAGCTGCAAGTTGGCATTGATTTTTAAGTGCGTCGATATACATCGATGTTTCACCAAATTTTGTTTGCTTAAGAAATCTTTAAGCCAATAATAATAATGTTCATTATATATTTACAGTTACTATTGAAACATTTGTAAATCGTGTCTGATAAATTTTGTATACACTTCATTTATATGTTTTTTAATTTATTTATATTTTTTGTATTCGTTTGTAAATGTAATATATTTTATATATTTCATTTAATAATTTTAATAAAATTAAAACAAAAATATTTAATTCAGTTTTTTGTAAATCAGTAAATTAAAAAAGTATATTTAAAAGCTTAGAGATAACAAACATCGATGTTCATTACTAATACTACAAGTTATTAGAGTTATTTCTTAATTTAATAATTATAGAATGAACTTTATTGAAATGTTTATTGATTGTAAAATCGATCCTTAAATGTTTGTTGACATAGTTGGGTTCCATTGAGTTAAGATAGTTGATGATCACAGGTTAATTGGCCTGTCATTAGGGTTAGTTGTCTCGCTGAACTTCCACACAGCGAAGCAGCACAGACAATGGCTCCACTTGGTCACTTGAAGAGAGGAGGAGGTCTCCGTCTACCAGTTGGCAAGATTCTTGGGCCATTCTGCTGATATCTTGCATCAGAAGTTGGTCCATTCCATTCGTTGCACGAACTCCTCAACCTGCATTTGTTTATTTATTTGCTCTGGCATATTGTTTGTTTTGGTCTTTTTCTTTACTTGGTTTGCCAATTTTGGTAATTTTGCAAAAATGTTGGCGGCAATAAGAAGCAAACTGTTATTTGCTGTTGATGTTGTTGGGTTTCTTGTTATTATTATGATTTTCGGTTACCTTTCTTTGGGCCTGTGCCTGTGCCCGCCTGTCTGTCTGCCGGTCTGCCTTACTTATCATCATGCCCAGTGCCTAAACGAGCTGACATTTTAATATGCATTTTGTGCTCATTTTATGATCAGCTCATAAAAATAAACATTTTGTTTTATGCATCAGCAGCAGCAGCAACAACTGTCTAAATAATTAACATCAATGCAATGCAATTTCTTTCGCTTATATTATACACTTGCTAAGAAAAAAAGTCATTTGACTGTAAGTAAATATGATAAGAATGCTATTAAAGATAAAAGTATTCTTCACGAACATAGTTCGATCTTTAACTATGAAAATCAGCAGATTATTTTTAATAGTTGGTTAATGACTTACAATTCACATTTAAATTCCTTTATTCCTTTATTTTATAAATTTCATTTCGCATTCGAACATTGGAGTAATCATCAAATTTTTAATTTAATTTATTTTGAAATTTAATTTATTAAAATTAAATAAAAACAAAAAAATATATTAGAAAAATAAAATCTCAATTATTATTTTGGTTGAAATTAAATTCAACATAATTGAACTAAAAGACAATTATCAAATCTTTTTGTGGTGAAAATGCAAAATGCTTACACACTAAATCAAAAGTGTATTTCAACTTCGTCGTATTATTTACAACCTTTATGAAATTTGTTTTCTTTATTAGTGTTTTCGTTATTTTTATTTTAAACTTTTTGGGGCGCTGTCACATTGTATTGTTTCGATTATTTTTGGCAACAGCTTTGAGTTCATCCCGATGACACAGATTCAAGTGAAATGCGTTTGCATTGGGTTGTTGCTCTGTGTGGTGTGTTGATGTTGCTGTTGCTGTTGTTGCTGGTGTTTCGGTAATTAACCCACATGTGGCAAGCGTCCACTAAATCACTTAAGCCAAACGATATAATATTCCACAATACTTGTGTTAATCTCATTTAGTTTTATGCTTTTTTTCGGTATTGCGAAAGTCGAATTCAACTGCACGGAGACAGCAAATGTGATTTGTGATTTTTTCGTAATTTTTCTTTCATTTTCCGAGCGTTTTTCCCAACTTTTCGTTGCGATCCATTGGCTGCTGCGTTTCATGCATGAATTTTAATGTGTGTAGCTGTTGTTGTAATTCGCACTTGTCTTTTGTTTCAAAATCTCCTCTCCTGAAATTGCAAAATATGTAGACAGTCGGCACATAGAAATGCAATTATTTTAATGATTTCACTGTGAATATGTTTGTGGCTGCCTTTTCGCATAAATCTTTTTCAGTGTAACGTGTAATGCTGTGTCTTAATAACCGACAGCTAACTTGCGCTAGTTATTTTTACTCATAATTCATGAAAAGCCTGGCACAGCTATCGCTATTTTCCACACTCCCAGGGAGTCATAATATATCTCAGAGATTCTGTTCGTATTTCATTTCACTTTCTTCGAAAATTTCTATCTATGACTCCAGTCCCTAGTTTCTGATAGCATTTTTGTGGCTTTCCATTTTTCACATAATACTATCTATATAATTCGACAATTGTACGATCCATAGCTGTTGCCTTTTGTCGCTCTTTGTTTTTGCATTTCCCCAAGGCAACAACAGCTACACGCCCCTTCGGAGGCACCCAGTTCAGGCGTCAAGCGTCAGGCGTCAGTTCGTCCGTCAGTCAGCCAGACAGACAGCTGCATTTGTCAGTTTTTCTTTTTTTTCAGTTTGACGACTGGCAACGGCATTAAAGAAAGAAATCAAAAACACAAAAAAATATACAAAAAAAAAAAACAAAGCAAAACAATGAGAAGTCAGCCGCAGACATTGCAGCACTCTGCACTCTGTGGTCCACACCCCTCGACACGGCAACAACTGCCCATGCCCCTGCTCCTCCCCTCCCCTCACCGATGATCCACTCCAGTGGGCTGTCATGCCCCCGAAGACAGTTCGTCTGCAGCGACAAAACTGAATATATTTAATGCAGACGCAGACGATGCGTCATCGTTTTGTTTGGAGCAGTGCCATTGCAGTAATTGCAATTGTAGTTGTAGTTGCAGTTGCAGTTGCAGTTGCAACTGTTGCTGCAATTTCAGTTTGCTGATCAGGCAGTTAGCACCCCCTCTGCGTCCGCCGGTGTCTTGGGCTATAAGTTAAGCAGCCACCATGCACTTGGTCATAAATTATTTGATTGTTGCTGCCTTTTTTTCTGCTGCTGCCCCGCTGCTGATTTTATAATGTTGACCCCGGTTCAGCGGATCTGGCGACAGGCCAGTGTGCTGGCCCATGTGGCCTCCGTCTGGCAAACTTGAAATTTTTATTGTACTTTATCGCGGTGAAACGACCAGCTCTTGGGTCGTTCGTCTTTCGTCTTTCTTGATCGTGTGTTAAAGTTCAAATGTGTCTTGCCACATGCGTTGCTGCTTGAATCTGAATCCGAATCTGAATCTGAATCTGAGGTCTGGCCACTGCCCAAGTCTCTGTATTCCTTTCTTCTTATATGAAGGTATCTCAATCTGTCTGGAGGTCTGAAGTTCGAATGGGTGCACAAATTTATAGGCTTTGTGTTTTATTATATACATATATATATTTTCGGGCTCTGCACATTGTTGTGCCCTCCGGGCATTACTTTTACTTTTGTTTGCCTTTTGCCGTTGTCTTTTTGACTCGGCTCGACCGAATGTTATAAATTATATGGGGATTAAACGCATTTTTATTGAAATTTGACTTGACTGGCATAATTTATTCATATCTTATCGAACTGCACCGAATTGAGTAAAGGAAAGGTACAGATGATATGACAAATTTGCCGAAAGGTTAAAGAATCATTTCAGTTGCATCACGATTAGCCACGTAACATCTTTAGCAAACACCGGTTTATAAGAAACCAAACGGACGGAATTGTTAGATCATTTTGAGGACTATCATATTCTTTAGCCCCTAGAAGTCAGTATTATGGTAAAAAGAAGCTGTAAGAAATAAAAGGCATATATATCATATATATTACTTAAATTATAAAGAGAATTTAGCTTGAATATATATTACGATAGTTAATTAATAAAGTCATACCTTTAGAATGGATTCTAATTATTTTTCAAACTTATCACGAATTTTATAATCACTGTATGATCAGAGAATACCTTGAAAATTCCGACATACATCAAAAAGACTTTAAAAGAAATAGTAAGGGGCTTTTATGTATAAAATTTATATTTGGTATTAGTTGCTTGTATTTTACTATTGTTAAAACCTTATGAAAATTAACTTAAAACTAATTAAAATATTTTAAAGTAGGTTTTGAAATAAGTCTCTATCAATTCGTTTGGTTTGGATACGTCCATAAGTCTAAGGAGTAATCAGTAAATTTTGAACTTCTTTATATTATGTTTATATATATTTATTATTAATACATTATATAATTATTTAAAGAATCTATCAATTAATTGGTTTCGTCTTTAGCTTGTTCTGTAGTATAGTACGATTCAAAAATTCTTGAATCAAAAATCGTGCGACTCGAGTTCTTTTTGCTAGAGAGACTAACATACAAATTCCTAAGATACTTAAACTAAACAGAGAGTGAAAGATAAATAGAGAGACGTTGGAAGCGGATGAGGGTTATACTATGAATGTTTGTAGCTCCTCCAGTTGCGATCGGCAGTCATTGTCATTTAAAGTACTGGGTACAATATGGTGTGCGGAATTTCCATTTTAACCAAATTAGGCGAAGGAATATTTTCCTTTTTTTAACCAAGAAATGGCATGCTCTAAGCGACTGTTGTTGGATTGGACATGGGCATTGGCTGCTTGCGCCCAAACTGGTACTTGCACTTAGACTAAGTCTGCTACTACAACTACTAGCAGAGCCTAAGACTGCGACTGCGAACTGGGATGCTCAGTCAGTCAGCTCAGCTCAAACTTCAGCTACACTTCAGTTCAGTTCAGATATCATCATCGGCTGGCGGGACGGACTGCATCGAAATTGTCTTTCGGATTTTTGTTGTGCCAAAGTCAATCGCTTGATTGACAAGTCGTTCGGTTCGTCAACCAGCAACATGGATTCGCTGGATACGCAGCGAAACCCAGCAGCCATTTACTGTTTTGATAATGCAGTGACTGATGTTGTCTATGCTATGCTTGGGAAGTTGTTTTACTTCCTGGTCTTGGTCTTGGTCTCTTGGTCTCTCTCTGGCTGTTGGTCGGACAATTGTCGTTGTTGTTTCAAGCATTTTTGGTAAGTGTGAGTGACCCATTTGACTTTGAGCAGCTGCAAAGCATATTTGTCCACTTACACTCACACGCCCTTCCTGTCATTTCTCACCTCCACCCACCCGACTCTAACCTACCTTCTGTACTAATAACTCTCTATGCATTTACAGTTCAAAGCATTGTTTTCCACAGGGAAAAAAAAAAACAGAATTCCACAGAAAACCTGCCATAATTTGTGTACAAATATATGAGACTCTTGACACTTTTAGCTTTCTATTTTACTGCAATTATTTCATTAATTAATTTGTGACTATTTAAACTGAAATTAAATGTTCAATTATAATAAAAATATACGAATCGTAACTTTTCCTTTGATTCGTTTTTCCTTTTAGGAAATATTGGCTATTGTTTCTGGGTTATCTCTTCTGAAATGCATTGAGAAAAGAGTCTCTTAGAGAGGTCGAGTTATACATATTTTCTTCGTTTTGATTAATTTCCAAAGTGTGAAACTGGAAAGTGTGAAAGTTGCCAGCTGGCCCCTAATTAATGTTGATATATTTGATTTTTTTCTTGTACTCCAGTTTGTGGTTGTTTTCTTACATAGGTATTTCTTCTATTCGTTTTTGGTTGAGACAAATAGAACATGAAACTCGTCTAATTAAGCGCTGACTGCCGCTGACAAAGATTTTCACTTGCCGCGTTTGAATAGCTGAAAATCAGCGAAATATTAGTTGATTTATTTTTATGACTGCACGGGGCTACCGCTACACGCCTGAGACATATTGCCTAGTCCGACTCCAAGTCCAACTCATAAATATTTACGGCCAAGATACACACACTCACGCACACACACAACCGTAGCACCGTACCACGGTACAATCATACCATCGTACTATCGTTTGCTGACCAAACTTGTTTTCCAGCTGTAAATGGACACAGCCTAAGAGTGAACCTCAGACTTGGACTTGGGCTTGGACTTAGACTTAGACTTGGCTTAGACTGCTCAGTTTGCTTAGTGGCTGTTGAGTTAAGGCTGTGCTAAAAGTGCAATTAGAATGAGCTGCAAACACTCTCCGAACACACTACAGTGAGTAAGAGTGATGATGAGAGGCAGCACGGGGGCGTAGGGCAACACACACACTCACACACACACACACACACACACACACACACAGAATTGTCGCTACACTGATAAAATAGACGCTGAAAAAATGCAAAGAATGTTAGACAATTTAAATGAATACCTAAATATTGTAAACATGTGAACGATTTCAACTTTTAAGTGTTGCAAAATGCCAATAGTAATAATAAGACATAGCAATAAGATTTAGGGATTAATTAGGTATACGAAGGCTGGTCACACTGATACAAGCCAAGCAACAAGAAAGACGCTAAAAAAACCAACGTAATTAAAATCTGTAAAAATAAACGTAATCATCGCACTAAAACTAAATAAAATACCCTTAGATTACAATACTAAAATAAATACTTTATTTAAGTTAAATTTTTAATATTAAAAATTATTAATAAACATTTTGTTGTAAGAAACTTAATTTATTAAAATAAATATTACAATCCGACATAATTCAATTAATTCGTTAAAAAATTGACACAATTACTCCATAGCAGTTTCTTTGATATTATAACTTTATACTGACAAAATTTAAATCAATATTGTACTTATTATTTAATGTAGTTTATTCTCGCGGTGTAAATCTAAGACGCAAGTACCAAGTTGCTGTTGCAGGCGCACTTTGCCGACACTACGCAATCTGCCGATCAACGTTTTTTTTCCACAGAAACCAGTCGCTTGGCAGGGGGCGGACGGACAGCCCGGCATCGGCATCGGCAAGGTGGGCGGGGGCAGGTTGGCAGGCCAGTAATTCTAAGCTGCAAGTTGTTTTCCAAATGCCATGCAAGAATATTTTATACTTGATGAACGTGCAGCGGCAGTAAGCAGCAACTGGCAACTAGCAACTTGCAACTTGCAACTCGCAACTAACAACTTGCAACCGGTAACCAGCATTTGCTGTAACAGCAACAGTAATGCCAATAAAACAGCAGCAACAACAACAACAACTATTGACCTAAATTTCAAACTTAAATGCATTTTAAATTCATTGAATCGATCTACGAGACGAGTGCGACCACAGAAGCAGCCACAGCCAACGGCAACGGCAACAGCAACCACAACAACAACAGCACAGAACAGCGCAATGTTTTCTTCTTATTTTATTCAATTTAAAATTGAAAACGACTGCAGTAAAATAGACGGCAGAAAAATGTCAGGTGCAAGACAACATACGATAATTAAATACTCTATAAAAATAGCTCGATGTTCTAGACGAATTCAGGCGATTAGCCAATTAATGATTCAAGCATTTTACTATTTGCTTATGTATATACTTCATTATTATATAATGTTAAAAATACAAAAAAAAAAATAAAATTTAAATAATTTTTATTATTTTTATTCAAAGAGATTGAATAGAATCTTAGCGTGTACCAGAACTTATACTGCAATGATTCTGTTCCCCATTTGACTCTCTGCAAAAATGGATTTTAAATTTAGAAGTTCAATTCTTTTTTAACATTTTAACATAAAACATACAAACATTTTTTTAAAATACTCTAAACATTTTTTAAATTTAGTTGCGTTTAGAAATTTGTTTTATTTATTTGGTTTCTCTTCTAATATTTCACAATTCCAAGGGAAGCAAACGAGTTGGCAAGTTTTATGATACCCTTTATGGAAACAAGCGCAAGAACTAGAAATAGCTAAAGAATATTAGAATTAAGTATACAACTTGCCACTGCAACAAAAGTTGTGCCTGGGTTGTTTACGCGCAACACGTTGGTGTTTTTTTTTTTGCCTTTCTTGGTTTGTTGTTGTTGTTGCAATTGTGACTGCACACAACGGCGTTGATAGTTGGTTGGCATGCAGTCAACGTCAGCGTCAGAGGCAACGTCCCCCTTTGCCGGCGAGTGCTTGGTGTTGTTGTTGTTGTTACTGTGTTGTTGTTGTTGTTGTCATCTGTGGGCTTATTAGTTGCTGCAGTTGCTGCCGCAGTCGACGTCGCTGTCGCAGCAGACACAAATTGAGCAATTCCAGTCAACAACTCCTACTTCTAGCTGAAAAGTAGCCAAGTTGTTTTTACTCAGTCTAAGAAACCATTTAATAGAATAACCAACCTGACAGCAAAAGCAACAACACCGCAACAGCAACAACAACCATTAGCCAATATCAAATACGGTCATAAGTCTTGGTAGCAGGTTCTTTTTCTAGCTTTGGTGAATTCGACTTGAAGATTTTATTTCATGTTTTTTTTTTTTCTTGTTAAGTTTTATACTGCTTCTTGTTGTTTTGGTTCTTTTCTGCCTCAGGTGTTGTTTTTGCCACTGTAGTTGCACTCAAGTCGAAAAAAATAATTTTTCTTGTCCCAAATACCAAAATTTTAACAACATTTTGCATACCTTTTTGGCCAAAGAAACGAATACTTAAACAAAATAATATACAATAAAAAATTTAGTGTAAAATAAAAATAAATTTAAGGCATTACGAAATAATAAAAATATAATAAAAAATAAAACTAAATAACAAATCTAATTTAAAAAATAAAAAATAATGTAAAAAATTCATTCAATTATAAAATTATTTATGTACATATATTCCCAATTTTAAATAAACCTATATAATATGATGTATCGATAAACTTTTAAGTGTTGCAAAATGCAAATAGTAATAATAAGACATAGCAAGAAGTTTTAGGGATTAATTAGGTATACGAAGGCTGGTCACACTGATACAGGCCAAGCAATAAGAACTACGCTTCAAAAACGAACGTAATAAAAATCTGTAAAAATAAACGCCATCATCGCATTAAAACTAAATAAATTACCCTCAAATAACAAATCTAATATTTATGAACATTTAATAAAAATGAAAACTAAAAAAAAAAAACATATAACAAAAGTGTTGTATTAAAATAATTGAATTAACCTATAAACAAACTAATTTTAAAATTAATAATATTCTATAAACAAAATAAAAATATAATAATAATAAATACATATATACAAAACATTGAAAATGTTAGATTGAAATAAAGTGAACAATAAATTTAAAAATGAAATCAAATAAAAATTTTAAATTAATTAATTAATCAATTTAGGTTAATAATGATTTAAAGCCAAAGTAGTAACATTATTCTAGCATTTATTAGCTTGTATTTATGCTCTCTTATGCTCTCCAAGTTGCTTCTTTACACTTTTACCGTCGATTGATGGATAATCCATACAGCTTGACATTTGGATAATTGACATTGAAACAGAGCTGCAAGGCGCAACAACTAGGCAACAAAGAGCAAACATACACCAGATGCAAGAAGCAACCGGTTGATCAAATGATCATTATTATCATCATTATGATCATCATAGTGGCGTATAAGTGGACTCAACTATTGTAACATTTAACGGTATCCACTCTGATGTTCCAAGCGAGTTGCAAGTAAATGTTCTCCTCTAGCGATAGCCTTGGACCTGAACATAATCCAATCCTGCTAATCTCGCACATATTTTGCGTGGTTGCACGTAGCACAAGCTGTTGTTGTTGTTGCTGTTGTGGCAGTTGTAGCCGGAGTGGTAGTAGTTCTTGTTGTGCTCCTTGGCTAGCAGTCGTTTTGACAGTGGTAAATTCTTTGGGTTATCACTGACAGAAGTCAACTGTCATGTTGTATTTCATGTATGTAAATGACGGAAGTCAGACGAATTGTTAGAGAACGCTACGTATACCCTATAATACAGAATGCCAGCAAAAGTTTATTGTATACTAAGCTAACGAAATAAAAAAGAATTCATTTATACGGTAAGAGGTCTTTTGACTTTTCAATTGTCAAAATTTAGAGAGTATTAAATTCTTTTATATAATTTTATCAAGTAGTAAACTTTTCCCTGAAAATAAAAGATATTCAAGCTAGGTTCATAATTTAGCAAGATATTTTGATAAAACGACACAGAAGCTGCTATGTTTGTGATTTATGTGTTAGCCCACAAGTCTTGCAAAATTTATAAACCCTGTAGTTTTGTTATATTTTATTTGATGCCATTCATTCATTTTGTGGTGCTTTGTTTCAATTCGACCCACTGACACAGAAACTGTCAAATAACTTCACAGCGGAATGAGTAAAACTAAAACAATGTCAATTTCCCCAACAATGCATTCATTAATATGAATAAAATGTTTTAAACAATGAGAATATTAAAAGAGAATGCTGAAACTAATAAATATTTCGTCAGCCCAGGTAATGTTTCAGAGATCATAAGTAAGAAATTTATTGAAAAGTCTAAAGGAAGTTGTGTGAGGCATACATACGGCTGACTCTGAGATTGTTCCAGTTTTCGATTCTCACTAATTGATCAAACTGATTTTTCTAGTGAATGAAATGTGAAATCCTATACAACCGATATAGTCATGCTGTGGCCATAAATAGACTCCATTCCGTCTGGTTGTCGGCAGTCTATGGTTTCATTCATAAAACTCATAACAATTAGTGGGAGAGGAGGGTACTAGAAAGGGGGTGGCGAGGGGACAGGCTCAACTTTCAATGCAGACGCGCCAAAGCCAATTTTGTAATTACAAAAAAAAAGAAGCCGGCCATGGCCCGGCATCGGATCAACGGTCCATGTTTGTGTGTGTGTGTATGCGGGACGGGCATTAGGCGGTCAAACCGAACGAACCTTTTTGGGTCTGCCTGTCTGTATGCGTGTGCGTGTGTGTATGCTTCAAATATAGACATTTGTGCCAGTTTCCTCAATGTGGTCGAAACGGTCAGCTGGCCCGCTTGCAGCACTTGCCATAAATACACGCACACACTCATTGATATACTTACACACATTTGTATATACTTGTACTTATATTTCATGGCCCCCACCTAATTTTTATTTTGTATCTACTTACAGGTAAGCACCATTAAAACACCCAAGCATCGAGCGATAATGCCTTGCCATAGGGCTTATCTATGTCGGTCACAAACGAAATACAGCCTACTTAAGAATTTTTGGTATCTAACTAGTATTTTGCCAAAGACAAGGTAAAGTTAATCGGGTTATACCTGTTTCCATTATGCAATAATGTCAAAGGCAGGTGGTAAAGGTAAAGATATTGGTAAGTGTTTATGTATTGTTTGAGTTAAGAGCTAGCCACAATCAATTGAAATTGACTTTACAAATTCTATATTCCAATTATTAAGTGTGTAGTGTAACTATAGCTGACAGTATTAAAACAGGAAAAATAAATATCAATTAAAGAATATTGCTTTGATTGAAGCTATATAAATTTTCGGAGATTTAGTTTGACAGTCAATTATAATTACTTCCAATAAAAGATCAATCGGATATAACGGAATTGCTTATTCTTTAAGATCAATATGTATACTATATAATATATATGGTTCGTCCTACAAGTTAGATGCGCTTTTAACTTTAATTCTTTTACACTTTAACTTGAATAAATAAATAATGAGATTAAATTTAAAAAAAATATTAAATACAAATTAAAAATTTAAAAATATAAAGAATTAAAAATTAGTAGGTCTAAAGATAAAAGAAAGAAAAAACAATTAATATACTGCTACACTATACTGTGAAATATTTTATTGCACGGTTCAATTAGAGCTAGCTTTAAATGATTTACTTAACTGGCAATAAATTTATTTATATCTAAATATGCTAATGAAATATGCATACAAATAAAAGTAATTCCTAAGAACTTTATTCAATTCGAAATGAGATTATTAGTCGTATCAGTAAACCATTAAGCAAATAACCCAGCTTGACCAGATGGAATTTCAGTCATAAATAATTTATAAGTTCGCTGAAATAAAATGTTTATTTAATGATAATTTCTGTATAAAGATAAATAAATAGAAATATCACATATAAATTCTCAGAATATAAATCTGAATGAATTTAACTGTCAAAATATAAAATCAAGTCTGTGTAGACAGCTTCACCTTTTGGCTGTCTTCTATCAAATTTAACAGGCAGTCAAGATTTCCCAAACTCCCTTTTCGTAAGAAATGATCATGAAGCGATGACGACAATGAACGATCGACGATCAATGACGATGACGATGACGCTGACGCTGACGATGACGGCGTCCCATCAAGTTCACTTTCACTTAGTGTCAACAAGGCAGTTGCAAGCCGTAGATGCAGTTGCAGCTGCAGACTGACGATGATAATCATTGATCTTCATCGGAAAGCATTGCATTTTGGTTCGGTGACCTCGCCCCTTACCACCTCACAGTACCATGCGGCTCGCCAATCGATTGCTGTAAAATTTATGTACAAAACTTGACTTTGCCTATCGAAAGGTTCGTTGGCATTTTTCTGTCGCTTTTCCTTCTTCGTCTTTTAAATTGAAAACGAAAGTAGCTTTGCCTCAGACCGTCCTCTGAAAATTTATGCACTCGCGCAATTATTTTTTTTTCTTTTTTCTTGCAGTTATTTTGTTGCTGTGTGTGTAAGAGTGTATGTGTTACACAGCAAGACACTCGGTGGTGTTTGTTTGCCCGCCTGTGCGGTTGTTGTGCGGCTATCTTAACTATTTAATCAAGGTTGAAGAGGAAAGACGTCATTGACTGCAGATATGAGTTGTTTATTTTCATACGAAAATATTACTCTATTATGCGAAATATATCTTTAACACTTAATTAAGATAACCGCAACTAAAATGCTATAGCTAAACAACTGATATTTTACTTCAAAATTAATTTATAATAAAATTTTAATTTATTACAATAAATTTTAATGAACAATACAATTGTTTTCAAATATATGCTGTATACTTTTTTTTTATTAATAAGTAATACTATTTAAGGTTAAACATTGTTTTTTTATATGTAAGGAGTATTTATATTGATTATACTAAGCATTGAACAGGGTATTCTATGCTTTTATTAAATATTTTACACTATTTTAATTTAAAATATTTACATTTGTTTTTTTTTATTTTTTATTTTTAAAATAAGTATTAAAATGACTGTATTATTTTATTATTTGCATTTATTTTGCAACACTAAGTTGTAAAGTTTTAAAAGAAGATTCAAAATGCAATGCATATTCACTTAATATACTCCACCATGTGCAGGGTATTCCACGAGTATGTTTAACTTGTCAAATTGAAAATTTCAAATAGATCGCAAGCCGCCTTGTTAAGTTACTCAATTGGCATCGAGCAGTTGACCTTTTTCGATGAACCTTCCCGTTTCCCGTTTGCGTTTTTTCTCCCCCCAAAACCAATCAAAAATAGTAGTAAAGCTCATCCGACTTTCGCATAAAGTCCCCCGAAGCGTTGACATTTAATGATGGATTTGACACACAAGGGCACGACAACGATTTTGTTGTTATTTACGGGCTCTGATTGTATGATCTGACTGTTTGTTGTCTCTTGTCTGTTGCTTGTTGACTGTTTCGTCTTGGACAGATGATTAATTTTCGACTGGCTGAACATTTATCCGGGTGGTCCTTTTACAGATAAACGTTGTGCAACAGCAATAAATAATGATGGTAGCTCCGATCGTTCGCCTTAATTTTTTTTTTTTTTTTTACTTTACTTTACTGCTTTTTTTTCAATGTGACCAGTTGCATCGTGCTCTGTAACCGAAAGCAGCAATTATGTTTTTGATTGATTCCATTAATTATTAATTTATTCATTTAGGCAGACGAAAATTGTACCCTTATGCCAATAAAGTTGATCTCACATATGAAAATGGTACAAAATACGACGTGAAAACATTAACTATAGCCGTCTGGTCACACTTTTGAGATTGCGAAAAACTTTCATTTTCATTTTAGCTGCATATTCTGTACACTTTCGTTTTCATGCACTCAGCTTGCAACACAATTCAAGTATTTTATGTATTTTTAAATGCATTTCTAAATGAATTGTAATATGGCCGTCTATGTTTACAGAGTCACCCGGCTGTCTGTTGCTGCCAGGCACGAACTGTGATGCCTATCTATTGCCCAAGCGGCAATACACTGCTATACAGTGCCGAAACGTTGCCATCGAGACACTATGCTCGTAGTATGAGTATGCCATTCCGCACACCACACACAAGTTGCAAGCTCATGTGCGAGGCAGTAAAAATAAAAATCAAATGCAAACACATGCGGCGCCCAAAATTCAGAGAAACAATTCGAATCTGAAAACAACCCAAGCAACCAGTCAAACAGTTGATTTTAAGGTGATTTTTACTTTTACTTAGTAAAGCTCATGTGCACGATTTTCCACCAGCCAACCAAACGTCGATTTCAAATGCCGACTTTAACTTCGACTCCACACTGACTCTCAGTTTGGACTTTCAAATGGCATAAATGAAGAGACAACAGCACAAAACGACAGCTTCAGCTACAACTTTAGCTAGCAACAACAACAGCAACAACAGCAATTGTACAATAACTACACGCATGCGAGAGATGATGTATCTACACAGCACGAAAATTATTTAGTTGTCAAATAAAAATATGTATGCTGTGTATAACATTCATTATTAAACTTGTTTCATTTAGTGCCCAGACTTTAAACTTTAAATTTTAATTTTAATTTTTCATTTTGTACTTTTTATTATTAAATTTAAAACTGAAATTAATACTTGAATACCTTAATTTAATAATACAATTTTAATTTAATTTAAATTATTTTCTATTCTTAATGTT
Organism: Liodrosophila aerea; assembly: GCA_035045005.1. NCBI lineage: Eukaryota > Metazoa > Arthropoda > Insecta > Diptera > Drosophilidae > Liodrosophila > Liodrosophila aerea. The sequence continues at coordinate 33,524 of JAWNNL010000013.1, forward strand.
AATTGAACATAGTTGAATAATAGTTAAATAAAAAAAAGTAGGGAAAGCGACAGTCGGACGCAAAGCTACAGTCGGACGCAACCGACAGTAGGTGACCCTGTACTTTGATTTGCCCTGGGAGTCCATAATAGTCCATAATAGTCCGTAGAGTCCATAATAGCAGCAGCATGTATGTACATACTCACATACACATACACATGCACTTATACACACACACATACACTTATTCATACAAATATACACTAAAATACAAACAATCAGCAATACTCATATAGAAATTCAAACTCACAATCAAAAATTACGCATACGCCCTAGTAGCCGCGTACAGTGTGGCTTCCCCCCTCCCCTACCCAAATGCCTAGTACTGAAAATTGTTTGTCGAATATCTCCGGTGTTTCTTATCCGATTGGGCTGCAACTTGCACCAAACATGCAAAGCATCTAAAGCTTTAATCCTGCGAAAAATGAATCCAGTGACTCTAAAACTGTATATACTAAGAACATTTTTGTAAATTTGAGGGGGAGGGGGATGACTTTTCAAACATTTGAAACAAACTTGACCTGCTTATGTAATACACAAACCTAACAAAAAAAAAATGAAGTCTCTAGCTCTAATAGTTTCCGAGATCTAGGTGTTCATACAGACGGACGGACAGACGGACAGACGGACAGACGGACAGACGGACAGACAGACGGACAGACAGACAGGGCTATATCGACTCAGCTCGTCGTCCTGATCAAGAATATATATACTTTATGGGGTCTGCCACGCCTCCTTCTGCCTGTTACACACAAATGTCATTTGCACAAACTTAATAGACCCTTTTGTACTTTTTTAAAGTACAGGGTCTAATAAATAGATACGTATTTTTAATAATGTTCATACTCTATTATGAAGATCAATTTGAATATTAGCTCTAGAATTATTTTCTTAAATAGAAAAATTCCCATCTTCAAGTAAAAAATATTTAAATATACAAACATGAAAATGTAATAAGCACTTTTAATAATTTAGTGTATTCTTTCATACCTTAATAAATATATTTATTTTTTTTTTGTTTTATTTTTCAAGTATTTTGCTTTCATTTTTCTTTAGTTAATTATCCTGCAATAACATAAATTAAATATTTTATTTTCATCACTTGCTTATTATTAATTTATTTTTTTTAAATATTTAATTTAATAAACTCGGACACATATATCTTACAGTGTATTAAATATCTATAAGAAATGCCTCAGGCCCGCTTCACTCTTAGATCTCTTGTGGGGTCTTGCGTACTTGCGTACATCGCAACGAAAGTGAAATGCTGCCTAGTATTTATTTGTATTTTTCTTTTTGTCTGCCATTGTTTTTACTATCATTGTCTTCATACCTGACTCCACAAAAAATGTTCATTCATTTCGAAAATCAATTTCTGACATCTTTTCTCTTGTAATATCTGAGTCGATAACAAACGCATTTTCCTCCCCCTTCACTGTATGGTCGCTGATGACTTTTACAGTTTATTTTAACACTTTTTTGTGTTGCATGTAGGTCTAGTTTTTTATTATTCTGGCTGTTATTGTGCCTTACATAAAAATAGATCTGTTAAAGAAGAAATGAGAATGATAATAAATATGCCTAAATATACATAGTTCAACGTTATTTTAAGCAGAGAGTGTAGAATCTTCAAATAAGGATGGTTATTTAACCAATACAGTAGCTTTATTAATTAAATATATATAAATATAAATAATATTGCGTATGATTTTGTCCTTATCATAAGTATTTTGAGGCAGGTAGACTATTTTTATTACATTAGTACTATTTCGGAAATATCGATCTTGCACTACTACTTCATACAATACTTAATCGATAGGCAATATTCGTATTTCAATCAGAAGTTCAGTTCTAAGATTCCTGCAATATCGATCCACATTTGTGTTTCGATAGGGAACTCGGGTGTTTCGATCAAGCAAGAAATTGTCCTACATATTGCGTACTTATGTAAACCTTATCGCCTCGGTCATTGATCATCTCATAGTGACATGAACAAACAGTTCCGAAAGTGAAAACACTAAAGTTCACAGCTGTTGCTGTTGCTGGCGCCTAAAGAAATTTCGTTAAGCATTTATGCCTTGTATATTACACAATGGGCTGAGACAAAGAGACGCAAGAGACAAGCCAAGCCCTAAAAACTGAAACCCGTACATACGGACAAGTGGCCCATTGAGGGACAATATTCTGAGCTTACACGAGAACTGGTCAATCGATTTATCGATCGTTTAGTAGATCGTTCGTCTTGCGGCGGTGCACACAGACAGCCAGACAGATCGATTCGTTGGGGCTGGGTATGAGCTTGAGGACTGAAGCATCGCAATTTTTTAAATGCAGTCTGAACTGTAGCGCACCGCGGGGCGACGACCACAGAGACGACATTCGCTTTCATTTCGAACTGCACTCTGCAGTCTTGCATCTTATGGTCAGTCGCATTTGCGACTATGCCATGTCGTGCAGTGCCTTTTGCCTTGCCTTGCCTTGCCTTGCCATGCCGTGCAATGCTGTGCCATTGCCTTACCACTTTATTCCACACCTCTCGGGCCAATCTCTGCCCCTCGTTGCCAAGTGGCATGCACTTGCCGCGCTCACTGGCTCATCGGTTCATTCGTTTGTTGCACTTGATGTTCGACTGAGACTGCGACTGCGACTGCGACTCCGTCTCCGAGTTTAGTTACAGCTTTAGCTTCGCCATTCCCATTCGCTTTCGATTTCTTTTATGCTTTCGATTTTTATAATACCCTTGAAATTGCAAAAGGGTATGAGCGGTATTTGGCTGAAACGAGTATAAACTGTGATTAATTTTAAACTTAAATGTTTTCTATAAATAATATATTACAAAAGGTTCGTAACAGTATTTTGATTTATTCGATTTTTATAATTTATGATTATATACTTATATATTTGATGTTTTCCTTCATGTTCAAGAAATTAGATTACCTAGTGGGAACCCTTTGAAATTTTATTAACAGAGTTGTTTATTTTATATCTATAATCTTTACTTCTTCTTTTACTTCTACTTACGTAATATGCGCTTTCTGTTACACATTAAGTTAGTTACAAATTAAAAAACGTACAAAACACTCTAAACTGTCTAAGCCTTAAACTTTTTTATTTTCCAAATTAAGAGTTGTAAGATAGTTATACAACAATGTACATTTTTACAACATAATTTTCATCGGAGTCTATTTTTAGCCGCCTTATGGCCCATTAACCATGGTTACACTGACCTCGAGTCCGCAGTCAATCAACCTGTCGTGTCAGTTTATCAGTAGGCCCTCGTTTTGTTTTGTTTTATTTTTTTCTTTTTGTAAAAGATTTGTCAGATACCACGTACTTTCTACGCACCTCGGGAGGGGGCCTTAATAAGCGTGCGAAACTTATTAATCATATCACAACGTGGCGGACATATGAACATTTTCGGGCAATTTCCAGTTCCATGTGTGGTATTTATGAATGAGCCAAGATTAGCCTCCATTCGGTTTAATCGCGACTAATAACCGAGAGTAGCCCTTGATCAAAAACTACAGCAACAATATTGCAGCAGCAGCAGCAGCAGCAACAGCAACAAGACGACAACAGCAACTTATTGGCGGGGCAACCACTTTCATTTTTATTTCAAGTCATGGTCAGTTTCATACTGGACCGGAGATGATGATCACAGTCGAACAGAGAGACATACGGCGGCTGCCTCGTCATTGATCGTTGGAAAGTTGTTCTCACACATTAATTACAAATATACAGCTTGTTTTTCATTTTGTATTTCACTTACATCTGTATATACTTTTGATATGATCGCCCGTCACAGCCTCGACCACACGTGCAATGTGGCAAAGTATTTATCATTCCACAGGGGAAAAACAGAAATTGCAGACGAATATTCCATCCATTTTTTAAGCCCTCTTAGACCCTCCAGAAATTTCATTCATAAGGCCAAATGCTTGTACCTTCATCGAGCAATCTTTGGGTTTTGTATTGGCCATAAAGAAATGTCTTCAATTTGATGGTTTAATTGGAAAAATTCTTCGAGTTGCAACAAGATGCAAGGAAGTAGCATATATCTTACCATGCAAAGTTTGGGAAGTTTTTGTAATTAATAGAGAATCATTCAATTTGGATCAAAATTATATAAAACAAAAAAATGTAATTTAAAGTATAAAATTAATTATATAAAAAAATTATAATATATAACTTATAACTAACTTTCATTTTCATTTAAAACAAATAAGAAATAATGATACATAACTTATTAAACTTGTTTAATATCTGTTAAATAAAATAAGTGCTATAAAATCATTGGGTTAAAAATTTGTATAAATAAGCAAAATTATAAAAAACAAAAGCAATTTCGAAGTAAACAGTATTAGATCCAAGATATCCACAGAGATCTGTTGGAGTTGTGAAATGCTGCTCATAACTTGTTGCTGCTGCGGTAAATACTGTTGCTATTATTGATATTGCTGCTGCTGTTGTTAATGTGATTGTAGTTGTTGTTGTTGTGCGGATCGTTGTGGCTACTGCTTTGCTTGCTTGTTAAGCCACACAGATCTTAGAAACTTAAAAACATTGAAAATACACACATGTGTATGACTGACTGTGTGTGTGTGTGTGAGTGTGTGTATAAACAAACAAACTGAGACGACAAAACCAGCCTCAAATTGAGTTAAAAGCCCAAGAGATACCAGCAGCAACAGCAACAACAACAACAACAATGCAAACAACTTTCCACCAGCTGAGGCGAGTTTAGAGATGGATTTGATTTGGACTTGGACACGTCCACGTGTGCGTGAGTCTCTCTCGATGTCTATGCGTATAGCTTTATCTCTTGCACATAAATATATATAGTATAAAGTGTATACATATGTATTAGATATCTTTATGTGTGTACGCCACAAATTGTTTATTTGTCAATCGGTATTAGCCGCAGCCGCATCAGCATCAGCAGGAAAAGTGAAATTTTTCAGCACACAGCTCGATTTATGAGCGGAGTTTGAAGTTGTATCTGTATCTGAGGCTGCAACTACGAGTATTGCCGTAGCTGAAGCAATGTTCCATAGTTAATGGCCTAGGCTTAGCTTTAGCGGAAAACGTGACTCTTGATTTGACATTTTGCAGTCATAAGACGATGGCGATGGCTTCGCTATGCTCGTTATCAAATTAAATCGAAAACAAGTTGATGGCAATTGAAATTCATTTTCGAAGGCTCGCCAGCCACTTGAATGTCATCTCCTCAGAGAGTTTAAAGCTAAATGTCATACATCATCATAATCCAGCAGCTAATAATACCCCTGCCATAACACTCCCCCCTCTAATTATCTCTATATATATTCTAATACCAATACTAACACTAATCGAATCGCATTCTTTATTGCATCTGCACGCTTGCGCAACAGTCTACAGAGACTCTGGCAGAACTGGCTGTAAGTACAAGCTCTAAGAGTGAACAATTGTGAAAAATATATATACACGAGTTGCATTTGTTGTGCTGCTGTGTGTCATAAATAATTGCCTTTGCATGACTGCTTTGAGTATGTAGCTAATTTCTAAGGAATGCATGAATTTCATAACTCTTTTTCTGTTCTCATTGACTCTTTCCAATTACAATCGAGCTGCTGTGTAATCGCGGACTAATCTATTTTTTAACTACGAAACAAAACAGCTTTATATTCTCCTTGTTCTTTTATGAGTTCTGTATTTAACAAACTGTTAGAAAATTTATATTATATTGATATAATACATATATATCACTCATTCAATACGCAGCTCTCTATTCCAAACATAGTATATACATACATACTATATGAATGATTTATTATACATAGTCTAAGCATAACCAAGTTTTGGAGTCATTTTTATTTCAATTTTAAATGCATACAAATTGTTTATTATTTAAAGTTTACTGCACCTGTGTTTTTAAGTCTCAGTTTTCCGTTCTAGATACAACATAATTTATTGTTCAATACCTAAATTGTTGTGACAGTGTTCGTAAACCAGTTAAAAAAACTATTGTTGTGATTACAAAACACTTAATTGTGAGCAAATAATAATAAACCATACATGATTCTGATTACTTAACTCTTAAAATAAACACGTGTCAACTTGAAGTTCTGTTTATTTTTAGATTGACCCCATTTTCAGCTGCATGTTTATTGAAAAAACTTTCTTGTTGTTGCAAATATAAACAGACTTGTGTGTTTCGATACTGCGAATAAAGTAGTTATAGTTGACAGTTCTTAACACATTTCTTTTTAAATTTACTGAAATTTTTAAATTGTGTCGATATGTAGCAAAATACTTGAATACTTCTTTATTTATACTCAATAATTATTAATTGTTTAAATCGAAACGACAAAAAATATTTATGTGAGCAATTTTCTGTTATACTTTATTAATGTTTAACCTCGAGTAATTTTCGTTATTTATTGTGGCTTCAGCCCTTATTCAAGTCTTTTTGCTTTGTCCACATTAGTCAACGATCATCCAACTTTTCTTGTGGCCAGGCACGCCCACACGCCCCTCGACGTAATAAAATAAACTGCATACGCAGCCAACATGCCTACAGCATTACACTGAGAAAAAAAGGGAATTTCATATTGGATGCTGAGAATTACAGAGATGATTTGTGTCAGGAACAAATATTATTATTTAATGATGAGATAATTTAAAAATTCGTAAATCAATGTAATTTATTTTACAAGAAAATATTGAGAAATTTAATAAATTGCATTAAGCACTGAATGAAATTTGTATACGAGTATGCTGACTATTTAAGATTATGTAGTAAGAACTATCAATAAACAGTTTTCTTAACGATCTAGTTTAATCTAATTTAAAAACAGTAACATTAGTTTTTAAGTTTTATTATTCCAAGATATTCTTAAATACCGATGACTTTAGAGATTCAAGTGATTCAAGGACTTTTAAAACAGCCTTACCTTGAGATAATAATATTCTAATATTCGATTGCTTGATAATTATTTAGAAAACCTATTTCTTTGAATTATAATTATCTATACACTGTATCTACTAGAACTTTGTCAAATTAAACCTACATATTGTCGGAATATAAATTTTCTATCAGGTTTTACCACTGTGTCTTTTTATAGGATAAAGCATTGGTTTTTTTTAATCTTATTGAAAACAATTGTGTCGCATTTAGTCACGATTTTTGTGTAATTGTGCTTTGAGTGCTATTAAGAATTTGTTTGGCAGTCGCAGCAGCCTTCAAATACTTGAGCCAAGTTTAACTGATGACGTTGTAGCACAATGGTAATCACTTCCTCTCCCCGCTTGTGCGCCACATGTCGACTTGTTTGACAAAAGTAGATCGCGATAAGGAGTGGGAGCTCTTGGCCGTGTTAATGTTTTTGTGGAAGGTGTACAATATGCATGCATATTGTGGTACTTCCCGCACTCCTGCTCTCCCGCGGTCCACTCCCTTTTTGTGCCACCCATTAGGCGGCTTTTAGCGGCAGCCCATTGCAATTAATGTGGAAAACGTGTTAAGTTTTCAATGCAATGAGTTACTTTGATGATAGCCAGACTGCAATTGAACATTTTTCAGGCCGAAACTGTAGTTGGCTAGAGCAAAGGTAGGCGACGCGGCTGTCTGGCTACTGTTTTAGTTGTGGAGGTAGCGAGGTAGAGTCACTACTCTGGCGGCCCATTTGAATACAAAACGTGCGAATTTTCACATAAATCACTGTAAATGGCGCACTTAAACGTACCTCACAAACATTGCGAAAAGAAACCAGCAACAACAACAACAACAACAGCAGCACAACACAAAAATAATAAAACGCCAGATAAATAAAATTAGCGAGCGTAATTGCAGCGACAGACCCAAAAGACCGACCAATTGTTTCAGAGTAGCCCCGGACTTGCCCCCTCTTTCATGTCAGACACCGGGTAGCAGGCTACCTACTATATGTATCTGCGGACTACCGTGTTACTCATTTCGCTGAAGCACAGACAATGCTCCAATTTCGGCAGCAGTTTTTCCATTTTCCTGAGATAATATATTTTCTTCTGAAATTAAACATGGAACAGATTGATTGAATTCACGTATTGATATACATACACTCGGGTAGCTATGACTCATCAATTGCCAATATCGTTGCAGTAAGTTAAACTTTAATGTTAATTTTAGTCTTTACACTGAGCATTGCTGAACTTTCCAAAGTGAAAACATTTAAGCTCATTCGTCATTAGATTCACTTTCTTTCGAAACAACAGACCACCACAGCAAACAAACAACTGTCTTATGTATGATCGATCTTACGGAATTTAACCTCAACTTATCTAATTCAAAATCAGCAAAGGCAGACACAAACCAAATCGAGTTACAAGCAGAAATTCCAGTGTAGTCTTATCTTGTAGCACCCACAAGTCAACCAACAAAACATAAACTAATGACTAACGAGGCACCCAATTGTCGTTTATTGTTTTTTTTTTTTAAACACATATTCCTGTTACACCCCACTAAAATAAAGGCGGCAAGTTATAAGACATGTAATCTATTTGTCAAGAATACTATAAGCTTGCCTTGTTATTTATGGTGTTGCCATAGCCCAAAAGTATTAGATAGTTAAATTGGCACACGTCATTAACATTAGTCATGACTGAACCCAATAGAAAAGAGAAGTTAAAGCTGCTAATTTGCTTTAGCATGTGTTTTCTTTGATTACCACGTATCGAATTCTCCGATTTTAATTATTAAGAGTTTCTAGGTAAACCACAAACATATGTATGTATTCACAAGCAGTCGGATATATTACGGTCGAACGCAACCGACAGTGGGAGAGGTAGTATTTGGGGTATCAGTTAGGCTTCGTTTGCAGAGGCATGGATAAATATATAAAAAAGGCAATTAAATGAAGCTAAAATTTTAAAATAAAAATAATAATCAAATAATAATCAAAATTAAAAATAAAAATCAAAGCTTAGCTATTAAATGTCATTACTTATTAAGGCTTAAAATTCATACAAATTTATTTCCTATCGCTGGGGTTTTATACACAAGTCTACAATGCATACTATACATATTTTCAAGCAAAAAAGAAGTGATTTTTTGAAAATTGCATATATATCTAATTTATAATACTAATAGACGCTTTACACTATCATAAGTAGAGGCTCTAGAATTGAATTCTAGGAAGTTTAAGATTTAAACAAATCGATTTTTTATCTAATGAGGTGTCGGACAATATTCTTGACGAAAGTTGGGATAATAAATAACACATTAAACTTAACAATTAATTATATTTCAGTCATATGTATAAATATCATCCGATCAATTTACACGTAGATGCTTCCTTTAACTTCAAAACAATTATCAATAAATCAATTAATAATAATTATGATAGACACATTTTTGTTAAAGAACTTTTGATGTCTTTTGTTAAAGTATTTAAAATACATCTATCATTTTGAGCTTTTTATACATACGTATTGTAAGTGTCATCTATTAGAAATGTTGTATAATTTATAAACTTTTTAAGAATTTCTATTACTGCATATGTAAGTGTGATTGAAATATTTCATTAATTTTGCTTCAATAGGAATATTATTATCACACCTTGTAAGTCCCTCAATCAAGCTTATTTCATTTATTTTTCTTTCTGTTCTCTGTATTCTTCCCTAGGCATCACGGAAAGTCTCCAAGTGTGGCTATTTGTTTGTGGCACCCGATTGGGACTTCAGTAATCCATTGTACCGAACAAAGGTGAGTTATCAGTGCTTAAATAATGTGATACCTCTTTAAAGCACAAAAAACTTCTATCTCTATTCAAAATTTGTCGCATTGTCAGGCCAAAACTTTGACATAGGTCAAAGGTCAGCAGCTGTTGGTGTCAAACCGCAGCAAACAAGTAAACAAGTTTTAACTGTAGCAACGATTCTTGAATACATTAGACAAATCTATGCTGTTCACTTTCGAAAATACCGATCGGCTATCGTACAAGTAAATCCCATAAAGCAAATTGCTCGCCTTGTCTGGCTAACAACAACTACGACCACAACCACAACCAACAACAGAAACACTTGGCCAAATATTTGACAGCTTCAAGTTTTTGGCTAAAGAAAGTGCCACTAGGCCGTAATGACATCGGCATGGCCCTGACACTTGATACGCTGCACTGTAGCTACACAGTAAGAAAATTCTACGTAGACATTTAATGTGTCAAAAAAAAATCGCTTCAACTATTGAAGCAAGGCTACAGTCGATCGCACTTGATGTTAGAATATTATGCATGGAAAAATGTTACATATGTTAAATAACTTTTCTGATTGTCCTCCGATCGGTATTAAATTTTCTGTATAGATTAATAGAATATTTATGTATGTAGTTGTATTCAATTGTACTTATGGTGTGTTTATTGTTATCAGTTTGTTAGGAAGAATGCAATCTATGAGTTACATAGTTTAAATATATTATAAATATTTTTTTTAGAACGTGTCCTTTATATTTTTGTACATTTCATATCCATGACATTCGCATTCCTATATTTTAGAGTGTCAAAATTTTTTACCCAAACATAAACCTTTTGGTTTCCAGGTGCATCGATTTTTCTATAAAACATTGCTTTGATAAAAAAAAAAATATTAATAAATCATATATTGTACATATTAAATTCATATTGAATGATGTCAAATGTTACAATCACGGCTTGTGAGATCGTATAGATCGTAAAAAATTACATCGAGGAGGTTACAACTATACAGTTTGCAATATGGATTGATTAGTACTAGGTATATTCTCGGCTATTCATATGGATATACTGTTTCATTTAAATATCTGTCTGTTACCCATATCTACATAAATAGGAATTCATATTCTTTTCATTCAGCTGAGATTACGCCTACACTTAGCCATCAATTTCTTGCGGTGTAGTGGTCCTGGCAACGCCTATAGCTCCTCGTCACACTCTCGTGCCGATTCGTATCTCGACCAATTAGCGAATGACGTAGCGACGTGGCAACAGCCAAGAGACGAGGGGCGAGGGGCAGCAGGCTCATCGTTAAGGCCGCCAGCATTTGCGACAAAACTCGTATGCAAATGCCATTGCAAAGATAGTTGCTAGTGGTAAACGTAGAGTTGGAGCGGGGAGGGTGGAGAGTAGAGTTACCAGGGGTAACCAGGCATACGAATTTTTGTTTAAATGGCCAAGTGTCCAAGCAAGAGTTTGAGCAACATCAACGACAAAGCCAACGTCAACGTTAGACGTCGACTGCGACTGAGACTGCGACTGCGACTGAGACCGAGACAGCGACCGCAACGATAATAATAAAAGTGTGCGCATGCGCGCATTGCGCATTTCCTCGTTAACAACATAAATTTACGTATGTTTTTAATGGCTGGACAGGTATTTAATTAACATTTTGCTGCATAGATCCATGGAGTAGTGTAGTGTAGTGTTTTAACCGGATGTGTGACGCTACCTCATTCTCTCTCGCATTGTCTCTGGCTCTTGCGATGTTTGCTACAAATTTTCCAACCAAACAAGTGATTTGTGGGGTGTGGCTAAAAAGTGTGGTATGTCTTACATGCTGCACTCGAGGATACCACTTTCTTTCAAACAGCAGCGAAATTGCTATCGAATCTAGTAGTGCTTTCAGGCGTGACACGAGCAATCACGACTCTATGCCATATGCTAATATGCTGCGGATTAACAACGTGCAGTTCATTTGGCTTTAGCTGGTTCGTAAAATAATAAAACAAATGGATGAAGACTATTTGTGACAATTTTACACTGAACATAAAACTATGTCTACGGAGTCTCAGTATATAAGTATATGTAAAGTTAGAATCAACAATGCAGTTGTTTTTAATTGCATTTTAATAGCCATCTCAAAACAGTGTAGGAATTTGCTAGTTCATCAAAATAATCCCGTTAATAGGAATGCTTACTCATCCAAGTTGGCGTCCTGCCACTTCAAGGCATTCCATGCACGTAATTAGAAAGTTTGCATACAGTTTTATTTTTTATTTTTTCGGCTTAATAGCTCTGAGCTCTGGGTTACCTACTGCAGTGCCTTTGATCTGGTCGCCAACCCTTAGAGCTAGCATTAACTTGGCAGCTGAGCAATTATTGCATTTCACAGCCAACAGCTGCAGGTGCTGCCAATTTATTTTAAGTTTTTGCAAATCTAGTGAGCAGCCAGCGAGCAGCGAGGAGAGAACCTGCTGCCAATGCTCTAGGTTATTTGTTAGCCTAAAAAATGTTGGTTTATAAATCCGAATAAACATACCTCCAGTTGTGCCTGCTTACTGCTTTGGTGGTAAACGTAATTAGAGCAAAGAGATTACTTCAAGTACTTCATTTATCAACTCGAAAATGTTGAAATTTAGGGAAGCTTTAAACCATAAGATAAATTAAGATCCACTTGAAATTTAGCCTGCATAATTTCCGATAATTTCGTTTGACAACTTAAATGCTGTAATTTCGAGGAGATAATTTATCATATAACATGATATTGATTACAATTATGAATGCATGGAAACCCTTGGCCCTTATGCTCAGCCTCAACCTCAGCCTCAGCCGCAGCCTCTCTGTGTCTGCCTCCGCCTCTGCCTCTCTGCCCGCTTATAGTTGATGCAATTGCTGGCGGCAACAGGTTACAGCCCGCCATACATATAGTATTCTCCTTTCCCCACTCTGCGTTTTTTACAACGCACTGGGAAATGGCAATAAACGTACTCAGCTCAGAATTATGTAGATTTTTATCGGCTCACCAGCTTTTCTGCATACAAAGTGCACAATTTTCTTTCGAAAGAAAACCTGCCCAGCCGGGTTCGGAGACACAACACGTGGGCAAGCTAAACGCTGGCTGAGCAGCAAGCGATAAGCAAACACACATATCGAAGGGCAGGGGGAGAGGGGTGGGACAAAGCGGTCTGCTTTGAAGGATAACCAAAAGCGAGTAGTGACACGTTCTGGGGTTCAATGTGCCTGGCCGGTAAAACGGAAGTGTTTACATGTTGCAACTGGAACTCATCGCTTGATAATGATAATCGCAATCATCATTCTCTGACTACCTCTGGTCCAGAAATTGTTGTTGATTGACAAGCAGCGAGTCCCGAGGCCAACACTGAGACCAGGTACCGAGTACCGGGTACCGGGTCCAGGTCCAGTTCAACGCTCCGCGTCTACCTTATTAATTAAACCAGGAAACGTTTGCACGATAGACGGAGGAGAGTCCAGACCACAGCCTAGGCCTGCAGCCATGCCAAGATCTCGAAATATTTATTAAAAATTATGCACGCATTAGTGGAACGTCTCTAGCCACTCCCCTTTCCCTTCCCCTCTCATCTCTCTGTCCTATACTCTGGCTGTGGCTGTGGCTGCGGCTCTTTCTCCTTATTGCTGCTGGGGAATGTCTTACCTTTATTAAGGAAATGGTTTGCGTTACGAAAATTACACAAAATGTTGCGTATTATATTGTTGCTGTGCTTGTTGCTTTTCCTCTTTTTTAGCGGCGTTTTAGTTTATGGTCTTCCTGATGGCAGAATTCACTATAAAAAGCTTTACGATAGTTTAATTTTTCGAAGGTGGGGGCCATTTTGGCTGCTTCTTTTTATGATACGCCCACAGTGCGTAGTCGTAATTTCCTGTTAAGTGATTGGAAAAACTAATTACAATCCAGGCAGCAGCCGGAGTAATTAACTCAGCTCAAAAACAGTATGAAAAGCCCAAACACCAATACAGCAATACGGACTGCAAAATGGAAATGAAACACGTTTTGGATATCCGAATAACGTAAACAAATTCATTAGACGCAATTAACAGTTGCCCCTCCACCATCCATCCACCCCCAGCGGACGCACGACGGAATGGCAGCTATGGAATTTCACGTTTCACCAGACCTCAGACCGCAGACTGCATGTAGGTGTACCAATTGGAACGGAACAGATTGGAACGAAACCGAAACGAAAAGGCAGAGAATGTAGGAGGAACATAGGAAATGCAATTAATGCATACTAAATGAAGGAAGTGTGAATATGTTTCTGACTTGACAATGTAAACAAAAGATAAAGATAAAAAAAACTAGCTTATGACGTGCATTGAGCTGTGAGCAGGTGTTTTAATTGATCATTAGCAGGTAAAGAAATCTGGTTTGGCCAGTACTCAAAAATTAAAATTTCATTATTTTACCAACGATAGTTGTCGCAACTATCGATAAGCACGAAATGGTTTGTTCGTCATTCCACAAGCTGCAAGTGGGTTAAGCACATGCAACTAATTTGCATATTAGAAGCTTTGACAGCATGACGCAGAGAGCTTGACGAATTGACTTTCCGTCTGTCAGTCAGTCCGTCTGTCAGTCTGTATGTTTCACTTGGACTGAAGCCCCCGCCGCTAATAAATTGCAATTAGAATAACATGCTAATAGATCTTGGCGTGCTAAACTCTTTGCCATAAACTGCAATGGCGACTGCTGCCACTTGAATGGAACGGATTGAAGCGAAACAGCTTAAAACCTGACCTTGGTTGGGAGACAAGATACTCATACGAGTACATTTCGATATGTGCAGGTAGTTTGCACTCGTATTCATTGCTATTCACTGTATTCACACTCCTCTGCAGCCTCATTTGCAAGTTTCATTCATAAATATTGTGAATAGGCAAATGCAATGGCTGTAAGATTTATATGCTAATTCCGAAAGCAACATGGGTGCAACTGCAAATTAGCCCCTACTTATGCAGACAATTGCTCTATTATGAACCGAAAAAAAGAACGAAAAAGAAAAACTGAACCTATTCATAACTGTCAACAGGGAGCGAGTGTTGGGTTGGGTGTATTAATTAATTGCTTTTTGGATGCCTAACGGTACACACTCAGAGAGCGCCAACGCGTTGCAATGACTAACCAAAAAATTACTTGGAAAACTGTGAAAAACTTTGGAAAACTCAGCCAGGCTTGCGTCCAGCCTGTCACTCACAACCGCCACAGCAAAAAACACAACTCTATCCATCCACGAGTCTGACGCAAAAAAATATATATACATACTTACTATATAGTATATCTAGCAGCATATAGTTTTTTGTTTTTAGTCATATTTCAAGATGACAACAACGCGTCCAGCATGCATTCGTATGTACATATGTATGTGCCGGGTTTTGCTTTTTGCCACTCGTTTTCCATTACATAAACGGAAGGCAGACATACTCGTAGTCAGTCTCACTGCGTCTAACGGAGATGACGTTGACTTGGAATCGCGTATTCGGTTTCCACGCCGTCATTGTCATTGGGCAACGGGGCAAGGCGGCTACACAAAAAGCTGAAAAGCTGAAACGCTGAGCGGGAATGGAAAGAAAAACGCAACGAGAAGGAAGGTAACTGAGCTCATGTGGTTACATTGACAAACTGTCAAAGAATACAAGATACTATGGGGAAAATAGGGTAGGCTGTGAAAGAAGGAGAGACCAAAACGGGAAAGAAGGTTGCGCACACAATGCCTAACTGTAATATGCGCATGAGAAGAGAACTGTAAATGAGCGGAATGGAACTAAATATGGCACGACACAATAGTACACATGCACACAGAAACGCATACATACACACATATATTATCTATGTAGATGCCAGAACTACACTTCGGCACTTTTACTTAATGCAAAATATGATTACATCAACAATAAACATGCAATATTGTTGAAATTTACCTCTTCAAGTGGAAACAAAACATTTGCTAAAAAGGTTTTGCTTAGTACTTACCTTACAACTGCATTGCAAGCCCAGAAATAACCGTTC
Source organism: Liodrosophila aerea (assembly GCA_035045005.1). Classification (NCBI taxonomy): domain Eukaryota; kingdom Metazoa; phylum Arthropoda; class Insecta; order Diptera; family Drosophilidae; genus Liodrosophila; species Liodrosophila aerea. The sequence continues at coordinate 49,313 of JAWNNL010000013.1, forward strand.
CAGTTAACTAATAGCGGTACTATGTACAGTTGGGATCCCTCACTGTTGACATAGACTTTCATAGCTTTTGAAAATCAAGTTTTAAAGAAATGAAATAAAACATAAATATACAAAGAATAAAACAAAAATTTTAAAAATATTATGAAATTTAAAATTCGAATTGAAAATTTTTAAAAATTTAAATCATTACATTTAAAAATTTTAATTAAAAATGCTCGAATCCTCCCCTCATTAGCTGGAAAACTTTTAAATGTATTCTTTACATCAGTGGTGCCCAAAACTCATATTTCCTATCACATGTGCGCTTTGCTGAGCAGCGCAGCTTTGACACACACAGTAGAATTTCTCACATGTATAGGCGTCATGCTTCGTTGATTGTACGATTTTACGAACAGTCGCGTTCGGCTATTTTTAGACCCTGTACTTTAAAAAAGTACAAAAGGGTCTATTAAGTTTGTGCAAATGACATTTGTGTGTAACAGGCAGAAGGAGGCGTGGCAGACCCCATAAAGTATATATATTCTTGATCAGGACGACGAGCTGAGTCGATCTAGCCATGTCCGTCTGTCTGTCTGTCTGTCTGTCCGTCTGTCTGTCCGTCTGTATGAACACAGAGATCTCGGAAACTATAAGAGCTAGAGACGTAATTTTTTTAGACCCTGTACTTTAAAAAAGTACAAAAGGGTCTATTAAGTTTGTGCAAATGACATTTGTGTGTAACAGGCAGAAGGAGGCGTGGCAGACCCCACAAAGTATATATATTCTTGATCAGGACGACGAGCTGAGTCGATATAGCCCTGTCTGTCTGTCCGTCTGTCCGTCTGTCTGTCCGTCTGTCTGTCCGTCTGTCTGTCTGTATGAACACCTAGATCTCGGAAACTATAAGAGCTAGAGACTTAATTCTTTTTTTGTTAGGTTCGTGTATTACATAGGCAGGTCAAGTTTATTTCAAATGTTTGAAAAGTCATCCCCCTCCCCCTCAAATTCGCAAAAATATTCCCAGCATGTACAGTTTTAGAGTCACTGTTTTCCTTTTTTGCATGAATAAAGCTTTGAGTGCTCTGAATATTTGGTGCGATTTGCAGCCCAATCGGATAATAAACACCAGAGATATTGGACAAACAATTTTCTGTACTGAGCATTTGGTTGGGGGAGGGGGAAGCCACAGAGTACGCGGCCACTAGGGCGTATGCGTGATTTTTGATTGTGAGTATGAATGCCTGTATGAGTTTTGGGTATTGTTTGTATTTGCGCGTATATTTGTATTTATAAGTGTATGTGTGTATGTATAAGTGCATGTGTATGTGTATGTGAGTATGTTCATATATACTGCTGCTGTTATCGACGTCCAGGGCAAACCAAAGTACAGGGTCTCCTACTGTCGGTTGCGTCCGACTGTAGCTTTGCGTCCGACTGTAGCTTTCCCTACTTTTTTTTTTGGTTCGTGTATTACATAGGCAGGCCAAGTTTATGTTTTTAATTTGATATCTCATCCCCCTCCCCCTCAAATTTGCAAAAATGACATTAGTATATACATTTTTAGAGTCACTGGATTCATTTTTATTCATTTGCAGGATTAAAGCTTTAGGTGCTTTGCATGTTTGGTGCGAGTTGCAGCCCAATCGGATAATAAACACCGGAGATATTGGACAAAGAATTTTCAGTACTAGGCAGTTGGCTTGGGGAGGGGGGAAGCCACAGCGTATGCGGCCACTAGGGCGTATACGTGATTTTTGATTGTGAGCATGAATTTCTGTATGAGTATTGGTTATTGTTTGTATTTGCGTGTATATTTGTATGTATAAGTGTATGTGTGTACGTATACACACATATGTTTATATGTATGTGCATGTGTATGTGAGTATATACATTATGCAGCTGGTATTATCGACGCCCAGGGCAAATCAAAGTACAGGGTCACCTACTGTCGGTTGCGTCCGACTGTAGCTTTCCGAGTTTTTTTTTTTTGCACAGCGCGTGCTTTGCTGCTACGCACACAACCACAGTGTTTGATAGTGTGAGTTTGGGCACCACTGCTTTACATACATCAACCCAGCAAGCATTTGGAAGAGCGTTTTTACATTAATCACCTTGAGGAGCCTTTTTCGAGTCACCTTACTGATTAAAAAATGATTGGTGATCAAAAGGAGACTCGAAAATGACTCGCTCGTATGTTTAAAATATGATTCATTAAAATAACACTAACAAAACGTACAGCAATCGAAAATAGATCGTCTTGAAGAGTCTTTTTCGAATCGTTGAAATGATTAAAAAAAGATTATTCATGAAATAGGAATAAGAAAAAGTAAAGCAATCAAAAATCGATCATCCAGGGGATTGAAATGTGATTGTTAGCGTTGTGATTTGTGCAAGTAACGGGATAAGTAACTGGATAAGTAAAACGGCTTGCGTAAATTTTAAGCTGTTCATCTTTGCATTTTTGTTCATTGGTTTCACTTTGCAAGTTTAGTGCAAAATAAAAAATAAAAAACTTAGTTCTCTGCCTGGACTTGAACCCGAGTCGTCCGCATTCTGCATTCTTACAATCTGTTCATAAGGATTGTATTTCGTTTTTGGGATGTGCAAACTGTTAAAGCTTTGCGGCGCAAGGGTCTAAGTCGACAGTGAACAGCGTTGCCGTGTGCCAACCAAGGAGGAGTCGTGAGTTCAAACCGAGAAGCCGGGCAAGTAAATTTGGTATGTAAAATTAAAGATATAATTAAATTTAATAAATGTAAAAAATTTATAAAATAAAGAAAAATTTATAAAAAAAAAAATTATAAAAATATTAAAAATGTGCAACATATGTAAAATGGCGGTTAATCTAATTTTTTTTGTTCCCCTCAGTGTATTATTCCAAAATGATTAAAATATGACTCGAATAAGAGTCGCATATGATTCCAAAACGATCGAAATTCGATTGAATTATGACTCGAATATGAGTCGCTTATTATCAAAAAAAGGAGTTAAATAAGACTCCTCTGGAAGTGTCGCGGCTAGCATACCATTTTCTCCCGACTAGGGGATTATTTCTGATCAGAAAACGAGCGCATTTATGCTCATTTTAATCAGAAAGAAGACTCAAAAAAGAGTCTTTTTTGATCAGAAAGTTCACAAAATGCTTGCTGGGAATAGCTGCAGTATCTGGCAAAGTGTGTCTGTTGTGTGAGGATGTGATAATATTTTTGGCATTTGCTAATAAAGGGGAGGAGGCATATTTAAAGAGCTAAAAAACTTGATCTGCTTGCGATATTCAGCTTCATATGTATGTAAATTGTACATTGTACATAATCGGAAATATGACCAAAACAAACATGGCTATATGGCAATACAGACCTAATAAGCCAAGCAAAATTGTGTATTTTGTATTGGGAAGATAATTACTCCCAACTCTGTATTCATTAAACTCTAGTTTATCGTAAAAAATCAAATTAAATATAATATGTAGACAATTTAAATAGCTTTGCCTTGGGTGCTTTGCAGTCTACAAAATTATTATCTAAATGCACCATAAATTATTTAATAAAATCTACATGTATGCACATATTTAATTGAAAATATTTTCTTAATATTTTTACGAGCATTTATGTGTTGCGAAATGTGCATATTTTACGCTCATGAATCCCTCCCACTTTTTTCGCCGTTGGGCGTGGCGCAAGGCACTTGGATTTCAGTTAAAGAAGCGATGTTGCAATCGCATTTAGTGTATATCTAGTATGAATATAAGCGTGTTTTAATAAGCTCGCTGTCATAGCCATAAAAAGTGAACGATTTCCGCTGCCGGCTATTTGGCACGTTTAGTAGAATGAAAATGATTGACGACTAGCTAAATGGCTGAAGCTGAGGCTGAGGCTGAGGCTGAGGCTGAGGCTGAGGCTGAAGCTGAGGTTGAGGCTGGGCAACTGACTGGGTGACCATCGGGGCCTACGGTGGTGTGAGGCCCCTACTAGTGTTATTGCAATAGGCGAGCAAAATTGAGTGTAGAAAACCCACTGACAAGTTAATAGGCCAGAGGAAGCTGTTTTGACAGCTGCACTCCAACGTGGCAACTGGCAACTGGTAACTGGCAACCAACAACTGGCAACTAACAACCGCCATGCGAAATATCAATAAATGAAATTCACTTTTGAAATCAAGTAGAGCACTCCGCAAGATGACATAATCAATAATCGACTATCCGCTCTGTAATCGAGTTGCTAAACTTACCTACAATTTTAATTAGATTTTTTATTGGGCTTTGTGGTTTCTTTATGAGAAACGGGGTTTATGTTTTGCTTTACGGTTCAATCTGGTTAATATTTTGTAATTATTTGTTTTGTGCGCGGTAATTTTTATAATTAGGAAAAAAATAATTTTTTTACTAGAAAAGAGCATTAAGCAACAACAAAAAACATTTTATAAAAAAAAATATCTTTAAATAGTTGAATAATTTTATACACTTGGAAAAATAATCGAATAAAATATCAAATTTAAAACTGTCAATCTAAATATTCGAGTTCAAAAAGATATCTATCTAATGCATATAAAGTCTTGAAATTCGATTAAATTAAGTTAAAAAACTCGGAAAGCTACAGTCGGATTCAACCGACAGTAGGAGACCCTGTACTTTCCTTCGCACACACACACGCTAACGAACACGCACACATGCACACATATCATAAAGTCACACGCAACCACGCATACAGTCTTACATATGTACATACATTATGTGCTTGCTCGCTGCTCTCCCTTTGCCTAGTACGGAAACTTTAATCCCGAATATCTTCGGTGGTTTTTCGCGGTTTTTGGGGGAGGGAAGGCAGGTATGAAAAATCTAACACAAACTTGATCTGCCTACACTATAGGGGCATCTAACTGCCAAATATTGTGTCTCTAGCTCTTACAGTTTCCGAGATCTAGGTGTTCACGGACGGACAGACGGACAGACGGACATGGCTAGATCGACTCAGTTCGTCGTCCTGATCAAGAATATATATACTTTGTGGGGTCTGCCACGCCACCTTCTGCCTGTTACATACATTTCTGAGTTACACAATGTTAATAGACCCTTTTGTACTTTTTTAAAGTACAGGATCTAAAAAAAAATACTTTTGATAAAGAACTGTTTCTTTAACCTTAAAAATTATGTTGTTATGCTTTATTAAACTGAATATTCTATTTTACGTTACTTTTATTTTTAGACCCTGTACTTTAAAAAAGTACAAAGGGTCTATTAGGTTTGTGCAAATGACATTTGTGTGTAACAGGCAGAAGGAGGCGTGGCAGACCCCATAAAGTATATATATTCTTGATCAGGACGACGAGCTGAGTCGATATAGCCCTGTCTGTCTGTCCGTCTGTCCGTCTGTCCGTCTGTCTGTCTGTATGTATGAACACCTAGATCTCGCAAACTATAAGAGCTAGAGACTTAATTCTTTTTTTGTTAGGTTTGTGTATTACATAGGCAGGTCAAGTTTATTTCAAATGTTTGAAAAGACATCCCCCTCCCCCTCAAATTCTCAAAAATATTAGTTTTAGAGCCACTGTTTTCCTTTTTTGCATGAATAAAGCTTTAGGCGCTTTGCATGTTTGGTGCGAGTTGCAGCCCAATCGGATAATAAACACCAGAGATATTTGACAAACAATTTTCTGTACTGAGCATGTGGGTGGGGGAGGGGAAAGCCACAGTGTACGCGGCCACTAGGGCGTATGCGTGATTTTTGATTGTGAGTATGAATGTATGTATGTATGAGTATTGGTTATTGTTTGTATTTGAGCGAATAATTGTATGTATAAGTGTTTGTGTGTATGTGTGCATGTATAAGTGAATGTATATGTGTATGTGAGTATGTTCATATATGCTCCTGCTGTTACCGACGCCCAGGGCAAACCAAAGTACAGGGTCTCCTACTGTCGGTTGCGTCCGACTGTAGCTTTCCCTACTTTTTTTTATTAAATTAAGTTTAGACTATTTAGTTTATCAATTGAAGAACATCTTTCTTTCTTTCTTTTATATAATTTAAATTATTAATAAGTTTTTCGAGTTGATTTTTAATTTTTTAAGCACACTGTCAATTCAAATGATATTTTTCTGAGTGTAGTTGAACTACTGAATAATATCATGGACAGCTAAATTTTCTTAAACAATTTCCATTCTGAAAACACACAAAACAAAGCCACTTAGTTTGTGCCTCAAGCCATCGTGTACGTAATTACGAGAGCTGCAACAAGAGGTATTTGTTATTCTATACAATTTTCCCACTACACAAAACCAGTTGATGTAATTTTACTCAGACTCACTCCACTACTTGCTACTCGCACTTACCTATTTGGCACACCCACTCTTAAGAAAACCCACTGATTTCCTCATGTTGCGTTGACAGGGCATGCCAAGTCATAGTTGGAGCCACTAGCTCTGCTCTTGCCTTTGGGTGTGCAGCTGATGAATAAGTTAAATTTATGAGGTCTAGTTATGGCATTCATCATGCTGTAGCTGTAGCTGTAGCTGCGTCTTGTCTGATGTGCCAAAAGGGCGATGGCGCTAGGTTTTATCGTCATGCAAACACGAATCAATGACCCGACACAATACATATACTCGTAATAGACCCCAAGACCCTTTCCCAGTTGTGAGTTGTGTTGCAGTTGCTGTCCGCATTATAAATGATGCTCGCCCTGACATTTTTCCCGAAGAGTTTGAATTAAGCGCCACATGCCACGGCAAAAGATCTAAAAAAAAAACCCAACGTAAACTTCACTTAGTATCTCTCTGTATTTTCTGTATAAATGTCTGCGGCCCACGCATTGTTCAGTTTCGAAAAACAAAAACAAAAACAGATACAATGCGAGAGAAGCGAGAAACGAGAAGTCCGAAGGAGAGTGGAGAGTGGAGACAGAGTAACAGAGAGTAACAGAAACCTGCTGCATCATTTTTTACTCGAAGATTACATAATGATTGACAATTCATTATGTGCTCTGGCTCTCTTGGAAAGGCGTTCTGGTTGCAGGCCTTGGCCTCAACCAGATCTCTGGAACTCTCGGATATTACTCCGCTTGGGTTTTAATGGCCTGCAAGATTAGGCGGCTGTCTTGACTCTTTTTGGCTCTTGACAGTTGGCAATGAGGAAGTGTTCTGCTTTTTGGGCCCACATCTTAACAGCATTCAACATTATACTGTGCATTATACACTTTACAAGTTATTAATGGCTCTCTTCTCATTTCTACCTTTCCAGGTGAGTTTGAGCTGCAAACTGTCCGTTGCACTATCTCAACAACACGTGAGTGAGTACGTATAGTATCGACAAACTCTAGAGATCTCCAAGGTCGGGGCATAGTTTAATTGGCATCCCCAAAGGTGCGACAGCTAAATAATAATCGTGAACTCTCAGAACAATTGTTTGTTCGGAACACTGCACAACCTGTTCGAGCTTGTTCGCACACCTGCTGCTGGGCCCTGATCGGCTAATTGAGGCAATTAGTGGTCTCTTAAATGCCACTTTTATTATTTCTTATGTTTCTCGATATATGTATATACTTCGTACTGAGTCAATCAGTCTGTTTGCTTAGGGGGTATGGCTAGGGGTACTAACGGGGTCTGCTCGTAATTAGCCCGGTATCTGCGACCTGCTACACAGTAAAAAGTGCTGGAGTAAAATTAAATCTTTTACACCCCATTTAAAACTATTTTGGAGTTAAAAAAGTGGTGCTCTGAATTTTTAAACTTCTGGTTTAAAATCAAAACCAAAATGGAGTAAAACTAGCTGGTCACACTCTCATTTCAAATTTGCCGCTCAATTTTTGGTTTGCTAGAGTAGAATTAAATCCAAAAAGGGTTTAAAAGCCCTGCTCTCGCTCGAAATGTGTGCATACATACACAGAAGAGTTGCAATAAACGATAAGTTTGCTCTCTACGCACACACACACTCAAACCAAAAATAAAAAAATAAAAAAAAACGTAGTTCTCTGCCTGGACTTGAACCCGAGTCGTCCGCATTCTGCATTCTTGCAATCTGTTCATAAGAAATGTATTTGGGATGTGCAAACTGTTAAAGCTTTGTGGCGCAAGGGTCTAGTCGACAGTGAACAGTGCTGCGCGTGTCAACCAAGGAGGAGTCGTGAGTTCAAACCGAGAAGCCGGACAAGTAAATTTGGTATGTAAAATTAAAGATATAATTAAATTTAATTGATGTAAAAAATTTATAAAATATAAATATGCATCATATGTAATTTGGCGGTTAATCTAATGAGAGGAAAAAATCATGATTTAAGATTTTTGTAAATCTAAATTTGAAATTATGGTCGTGATTTTAGATTTTTTAGCATCTTATTTTATGCTGGTTAAATTAAATCCTATTTTGGTTTTGATACAACTCCTCTCTTGGTTTAAAATTAAATCCAAATTCGATTACCGTTCAAACTATTTTGGTTTTGTATTTACACCAAAATTGGTTTAAATTGTGCACCAAGTGAGAGAGCAACGCTTAAATGTGTGTGTATACCAATGCTCTCTTTGTGTACTCCAGCTGGTTTAAATTTAAAACTTTTTTGGATTTGTTTTATATAGAAACCAAAATAGTTTTAATTTTACTCTTTTTTTTTTACTGTGTATTTATTGGTATTGCTCTATGACAACATCGAAAGATACATAATACATGCTACAAGCAATTGACCTTCGTTAGCGAAAAGTTCATTTAAGTTTATTCGCTGCATACACTAGGAAAAATTTCGTAAGCTTTGAAATAAAAAGTAAAGGTGGAAACACAAAAATCGTAGTTTGAATAAAATGCATTATGCATAAAACTATTATAATGAAAATTGTCACATAGTCTAAATAAATAATCTAAACGTATGCGTATACTTCTAGTATGTATTAATTTAGTATGAACCGAAGACAGTTGACAATTACCATTCTAATAGTAGATTTGCGATATAAATCGATATAAATCTATGAAACATTGTACGTCATATTTGAAGTATCTTAAAATCAATTTGAATTTCATTGAAGTAATTCTATATAATTTTCGTTAGTGTAATAAAAGCTACGGGATTCATGTGCTCAGGTCTAGAATGTACCATACAATTTAAAATACTAAATTAATTATCAAATGTATGTACATTGCTTAAGCGCTGTTGCCCGACTCCAAGAACGTAAATCGAGAGATCGGCACACTTTCAAATGTGTGTAAATAACTAAACTTAACTAAACTATTTAAAAGATCAAGAACTTGAAATGCAATTTTATTAAAGTGTTCAAATTCCATTACTAGGAATAGAATATTTCTTTAAGGTTTCATAATATCATTAATTCGTGTAATATAAATACAGTCAGGCAAGTGTACTCAAGCATAATCATAAATCAATTACGCTTCTAGGCATAAATTATTCAATACTGGTCCTATTAATTTGTATCGCATTATTTCACAGTTTTGGTATTTATCACTGAAAAAAAATCCATTAAAAATGCGGTATGCTTGCAGCGTAATCAAGATCAATAAATGTTTTGCAGCCTAACGGTTTGTTTGATTTGTCAATAACTATAACTGACATTCCCTCTGCCACCCGTACCCCCTACAAGCCATGATCGCCTATCGAATGCAGAAAATGATTTGGAAACTCACTTATTTTTTCGGCTGCCTGCCAAATGGCAACCTGCTTGGCTAATATCGTATTTTAACATTTTATGCGCTGCAACAAAACTTGTTGAAATTCCAACACTCACACACTCATAGTTAAAGCTTATTTTTGAGAGTGGGAATCGAATACACTGACCAGGTATAATGACTTATGGCCAAGAGCAAAACCATTGAGATCAGCACACTGTGAGGCTCGATTTCTAACACCTAGATACTATTATTCACGAATACTAAAATAATGAAATTGTTGTACTATAGTCAAATATTACCAACTAACAGTCTTAAGTCCGTCACAACTAAACTATCAGAGTCAGTGCCATAGACGATTTCTTATGTATAGAATCAAACGCCCTTAGAGCTTTTTGTTTCATCGTTTTTATAGAGGTTTAAGAACTAAACATTAGTTCTAAGTTTATTAGAAAACAGCCCGAAAAGTTACGGTCGGACGCATCGGACATTAGGAGACCCTGTATTTTGCATTGGCGTCTTAGGCGTCGATAGCAACAACATATAGTAAGTACATACACACATAAACATATACATACACAAATACGTGCTGATACCAATACACAAAAATCACACATACGGCCGATCGTCGGATTTTCCAATATCTCCGGTGTTTATCATCCGATTGGTCTGCAAATTGTACCGAACATTCGATTCATCCTAAACTTCAAAGAAGGAATACATTGACTCTAATGCTGTTAATGCTAAGAATATTTTTGCGGATTTTGAGGAGGAGGGAATGAGATATCCTGTTTAACAATATATATTACTTTATTTGTAATCTGCTTAATAATATAAGTGAGAATTCTGCTTTTTTACTCAATTGACTAGATATTGGTTATGTTATGGTAATGGTATGTATTTCATATACTTTAGACCGCTTTTGTAATAGTGTATGACTAGTGCTTCTCTTGTTGTAAAGTGTATGTCCATGTGTGTGTTTGTGCATATGTTTGAATGTCTGGCATTGCGTGCATTTGATGGCTGCAGCCATAAGAGCAGCAGTGCGTGGTGAAAGGCTCAGCCAGTGTCTCAGTCTCAGTCTCAATCCCCGACTTGAGCTCAAGTTGTGTGGCAGTTTCGGGAAGTTGTTCTGACATATCCTTGCCTAGGCGACAGGCAGCAGGAAGACAGACAGACAGGCAGACGGACGAAAACAGACAGCGAAACGTTACAAATCTGGCAGCAGAAATGTGTGCTCCTCTTCCTCCTCCTCTACCTTCCTCCTCGCTCTCTTGCAACACAGTGTAAAAATGTGTGGCTCTTGTTGTTGTTGTTGGCATTGTTGCAACAAAGATGTTCTAAATGTTACGTTATAGTATTATTGCAATCTCTTGTTGTTGTTGTTGTTGCTGTTGTTGTCGTAATTGTTGTTGCCTTGCCGCTGTCGTAATTCTTCTATAGATGCGCTTGAATTGGGTCTCTCAGTTGCTTTGGGCGCTCAGTAGCAAATGCTGTTGTTGTTCTTGTTGTTCTTGTTGTTGTTGCTGCTGTTGCTGCTGTTGCTGTTGTTCGCTTTTATTGTGTAATCAGCAGATAACGGCATTTAATGACTGAATGAGTTTTCCAGCGAGCGAGAAGAGCGAGTGCCAGCCAAAGCTAGATGCATTTTGCGGTAGATACACTCAGAGAAAACATGCTTAACATTAAATGCCTTTGCTTAACATGGTAAATCAATTTATAGAATACTCTTTAATTTTATGTTTAAACTAACTTTGTTAATATATAAATAAGTTTTACAATACATTGTTATATTATTTAAAATTAATAATTGTATAATAATTTTTATAATTGTATAAAATTTTTATTTTATTTATAATTATTATATTTTTTGATATATAACTTGCACGTTTTGGTTTCAGTGTACAGCTTAAAGTACTATGCCATTTCCCAGGTGGTTGCTATTGCAGTCGCTGTGGCAGTTGCAGCATTCCTCACGAGGCGTTGCACGTACATATGTATGCAACAGCAGCAGCAGCAGCAGCACATCGATAACTTTATTTTTGGGCCGCATTCTGTGGTACCCCATTTATGGCTGTGTGTGTGTGTGTGCGAGTGTGTTTATAGGAAAGTTGCCTTCTGATGGCTGCAACTATTTGAGAAACGTTTCGCAATACATTTTTGCGCCTATGAATTACTGTAAATACTATAATAAATACCAGATAATGTTGCCTTCAGCTAGTAAACACGCAATTTTTGATTGGCGTCAGGCTTCAGTAGTTTTAAACGTTTCTAAAGGAAATCTTATGGAAATTAATATTTTGATCGATTTTTTATTAAGTGCAGTCAAGCTTATGTCAGACTCTGATTTAGTAAGAGTGAAACTTTTTCAACTCAGTGCCATAACCTTCACAAATATTGTATGTTGTTTGAAAAAACAGAAATATTTATTTATTGTAGATTAGTATACAGTAAATATATTATTGCCCAACTGTTACTACTGTTCTATCGCTCGTTTTACAACTCAACTGTAGAGCGTTTTACCCAAATCATTCTTAGCACGCGATCATACAGAAATATTTGCCAGTTTGCCTTTCATGGCTGCTTCCACACCCCAAATAAAAACAAAAGAATAAGGAGAAAAATAGAAGAAAATAAGGAAAAATAGCATAAAATTGCCAGCAATAACAGTAAATGGTGAACTACTGGCCAAGATTGATGCAACGATTGCGTCTTACATCATCAGCAATCTGCGAGTATGGTAGTTCCCTCACACACAATAGACAATGCAGCTGCCTGTTGCCCCAACTAAGAAGACAAGTGGCTTGAAGGGCAGGGCGGCAGGGAGGCAGGTAACTGCAGTGTAATGCAATTCCCTCAGCAGCAGCAGCAGCAGCACGCATAGTGCATAGAATACAGAACAGATCGGCAACTGCTTTAGGGAACCGCCCTGAGTTCAACATCATCGATATCATCGTTCCAGTCTCAGCTCCCCCTTTCCCTACCTCTCTCAATTGAGTTGGCGAAGACGACACATGCTACGGATACATGGTATAAAATTTACTTCCTGATTCTTGGGACCGGTTAAACATCGTTCTGTACATACAAAGTGGCAACTGACACTGGGAACACACATCTGTCTAGGTGGGCTGCATTTAAACTAAACTTGACTTTTATCTCATCTGTATGATGAGTAGCAATCGATACCAATCTCGCAGCACAAAATGCAACGTACGTAAATCAACAACTATAGTTAGGGGTATTCCAAATACCCTAGGGAAATGACACGAAACTGTTTCAGTTTGAGAGTCTGCTCCTATTAAACTCTTCTCCACTTGTTGTGATTACTTCGGATTCGCCCTCAGAAGAACTAAAGCTTTACTGCAGATGTGTTAATTACATTCAACTTCCAATTATGTATTACGATTTCTTTAAACTAGTTTTATAACTAACAACTTTGTTTTAATTAACAACTAAGAATATTATATCAGTTCTTTTCAGATAAGTAACTAAGTATAGTTTTGTAAAGAACTACAAATTAGAATCATGCTTATGATTGCATCCGATTGTAGCATTCGCGACATTTATCTATACTTTTCTCTGAGTGTGTATGGACACTCTGATATGTTATCTATGAGTTTTGCTACCTTGGGTAACACTTGTTGTTGAGTATTATAACTACTTGTCCCCATTTACTGCCCACCTCACTTCGAGATAATCTTCGAGGCACTTTATGCTATGAAGTCTATGCTCTTTTAACGGGGATTTATTCAGTATGTGGCAACAGCTTGGCGTACGAATGGCTCTTAATTTGTAGATCTACTTGCGTTGCATATTTGATCAAGTTTACAAGTTGGCTTACTTTGGCAATAGCAGATTATTGGCTCTCAAAATCGGAGAGTAAAACTCGTAGTATAATCAGGTAGAAGCAATAACATATTTCCGAGAATTTCAATAAAATTCGAATTACTAAGAAATCAGTAAATTCAAATAAAATTTACTTACACTTGAAGTGTACAAAAGGATCTATCAAGTTAATGCAGTTGCTAGCCCTTGTTTAAGCCTCAATCAATATTGAACTGAATGGTACTGAAGTTATCCTTTTAGACGGGTTTCAGTTCCTTCCTTGTATTGGCTTAACTATAATTATTATAGAGTTATTGCTAATTTAATAATACTCATTAATAACGACTAATTGCGATAGGTATTTAGTAAAATTCCTTGGATATTTTCGGCAATCTTAAAACACTTGAATCGTGCCAGTGCCTAATTGAAGTATCTTGATTGCATAACTTGAGTTATCTGGAGTCGCCCCTAGACCATTTCATGCATAATAGTTTGGCTTTTGATCTCCCACTCTCTGCCTCTGGGATGGCGTGCATCCGTCAGGTTAATTAGTAAAAAATAATACCTGGTGACCAAGCACGTTTTGCAATTTAAACAGCATTTTGATTAATCTCCACCCACTGCGCTATTGCATACATGATATTCTGGCATCGCTTTTTGCCTCTTATATTTATTATTACATAAAATTATCTGCGGCTGCTGTACAACCGGTTGCATGTTAAGGTCTAATCCCCATGTAAACGCTATGCGGATGTCCAGATGCCGCGCAATAATTCACTAAAACCGTTGAAGATACGAGTCGAAATATTGATGCTCTATAAAAGTGGCATATGTAAAAGCTAGAAAATCGATGCCTAATTCGGCTACTGAAACTTTTACTACACATTTGACTTATGGCTTCCTTTTACTGCTTCATCTAGCAAATTAATCAGTCACGTGCCGCCTGAAAAGAGGCCAGCTGAGCTTAGTTCGGTTTTTTCTTATAGTAGATGGAAAAATGCAGCCCAATTGCGTGGTTCATTTACAGTGACTAATCGATTTTTTGCGCTGAACTTTGCTGCCCTGAAAGAAAAGCATTGAAAAGGCATGTGGAAGCAGGCCACTTGGACTTGGCTATGGCCAAGTCTCTTCTGGCCATTGGATATTGATTATTTAACAGCAGAGGGCCACGGCTGGACTTTTGGACTGGAATTAAAAGAATGCCGGCAACGCAGACCCTCCCTCTCATTTACCACTTTTAGCGCATTTCCAGCAATGTGACAGCTTTGGCAGATTTTTATTTGCTTTGCCGTTCGTCGTGGGGCATGCCCCCTCTGTTGGCCGATTGGCGACTGGCAAATTGGAAATGTGCCAAAGTTCATTGTACTGCATTGCCACAATGGTCGTAGTCGTAGTCGTTTCTTAGCCATTTGCAAAATAAATAGTTTAGACTGGCATTGCCAGATACTTAGAAGGCATTAGAGACGCTCTCAAGAATGTGTGAAAATAACAAGCATATGAGTCCGAATAAAATGTGTTAATTTGCCAGTTCTAACAAGGTCAGCAAATAGTATAGAGAATCAACCAAAAAAATGGTATTCTGATTGATGTTTTCCTAACACGTGTTTTTAATTTAGATTAATTTCCATAATACATAATACATGATGTGTAGGAAAATACCAAAAATGTTGTATTTAAACAGCATTTACATTCACTGAATGGGTATGCCATAGACAACCTTCAATCAAATATTTTTTTTTTTTTTATTTATTTTCGCCGGAATCATTCAGTGTCATCTGAATTTAACCGGACGTGTATATGTGGGAAGGAGATTATGGGGTAAGGACCTTAGCTATTTACAATGTGTACAAACAATTATTTACAGGGGATTTACGTTATTAACAGAGTATATAAAATGTCACGTTATTACACGGGTTGGGAGATCGCATGGATGAATCCTCTTCAGACGTCGGAGGGGTGGTGGATCAGCGAGATTGCTCGCCAAAGTGTTCGGGTGCGCCGCGAGTCGGTCAGCATAGCGGCTGCTGTGGCGATTTATTTTTTCAATCAAATAGAATTTAAGTGATTAATTTCCCTAGCATACTTTTAGGCTCAATTATATTATTCTAATTAGAACTCAATTAGAATGCCAATATACAATTATACTACACATAATGTAGCGTGAATTATTTAGATTTAGATAATATAATTTCTATGTCAATTACAAACAATTTTAATTAATTGTCGTATTGCTTTTTTGAAATTAAGACACAAACATAATTGTGATTAACCCCAATATTTAATGTTCTTTTTAATGTAACCTACTTTTATGCATTGTCGAAAAGTAATCTAGAACATTAAACATTTTTCCGTCTCCAAACTGATTTTCATTCAAGTTAATTACTGTGATTTCATTCACTGTTCATCCTTGTCCTCTTGGGCAGCCTTCATGTAGTTCACCAGCTGATCGCCCATCTGCCAATACCAATGCAACTTAACCAGCTCCAGGCAACCTTTGTCCGCCATCCAGATACGTCCATTCTCAGCACGTTCAATGGCTTTGACTATATTCTTGGCACAAGTCGTGGTCAATTGGCAAGGGGCGGTGCGTAAGCGATCGGCAAATGTCTGTCCATAGCTGAGAAAAGCAATCAGCTCACGATCCACAAACACTTTAGTGGGTCCACAACAAACTGCCATGACAGCGACTCCATTTTGTGTATAATACAGTGGATCCTTTAAAATAAAATACAATTATAAATCCGTTAAGACTAAGCGGTTTGTTCCATTTACCGCCAGACTACGTGTAAATCCTATAACTCCGAATTTTGATGCGCTGTAAGCGCAAAATACTGGAGAAGGATCTAGTCCAACCACGGAGGTTACATTCACGATCAGTCCACCCTTGCCCATTTGCTGTTTATCCATGTAGGGCAGCACAGTGGCACAGGTGTTCATCATTCCCGTTAAATTTGTATTGATGGTGGCCTCAATGTTACGCTCATCACACAACGTTGCTCCGTTTATCAGCACATCGATGTAATCCATCTGAACCATGACCTCATCGAAATACTGCTTCATATCCTCTCTGGCCATGGTCACATCAAAGGTCCAGAAAAATATTTGCGTACTCGGTTTAATCGATTGCAGTTGAGCTATGGCTTGTGGATTCTCCACACTATACAGAATTGCCAGTTTCTAAAGGGGATTAGGAGAGATAATAATATTTTCAATACATAGTTTTCTTTCCCTTCCTTTTGTCTACTGTTCATTTTCCATTAGGTAAAAGGTGTAAAAAATAGAATTACTCATGTCTAAAGGTTTTGCTTCCAATCCATAATCAAAATTGGATTTCTGAACTAAGAACTCGTTTGGATTATTTGATAAATGTATTTTTAGTATTTCTAAAACTTTCCCTGCTCAATTCCACAACTCTTTAAATTTCTGTATCATTTTTACTTACTGCAATATTTTTGCTCATTAGAACTTTACAGGTTTCCAGTGCAATTCCGCCGCAATCGGCCACATAGCAAACATTTTTACCCGCCAAATCCAACATGCTTTCCTTACTAAACGCCTTGAGTGATATTTTAATACTGAACCCTCGAGAAGGGGCAAGAGTTTAATCTACTCTAAGTGTTGTCTTTGTTATTTTTATCTATTTAATTAGCAGCAAGAGCTTATCAATTGCTAGTCTTTCGTAGATTTTTACGTGGTATTTATTTATCATATTCAAAATTCAATAGAACAAATTCATGTGAGTGTTAAGAACGAGTAGAAATGTGAGTTGAGTGAGTAATATAACCTTAACCTACTACGCATTGTTGGTCTGTTATCAATCGACGACACTTTAGATATGCGAGTCCCAGTGAACAGTCCAGTCGACCAGATCCAGACGTCCCAGATCCAATTTCCAAATGGCTCCATTCTTGTTGGCCTCAATGGCCTTGACAAAGTTCTGGCCACATTGCAAAGTTGTCTGGGTGGGATGCTCCAGCAGCAGCTCGGCCACACGGGGCTCCACATCCAGCCAAGAGTTGAACTTGTGGACCAGTGGGGTCCTAGTGATGCCGGGATTGATGGAGTAGGCGGTTACACCCGTAATATGAGCCAGTTTCTATTAGGTTGAAGCGATTATAATTTAGAGTAAATTTTATGTGATCTTCCTATTGTACTCACCGCCAAGGAACTGGTGAAGTTGACCACAGCTGCCTTCGAGGCAGAGTAAACGGGCACCTGGTAGATGGCATTGAAACCCGTCACAGAGCAAATGTTGGCAATGGCACCACCAGGTCCACCCTTGCGCTTATCCCAGAATTCCATAATGGCGGTGGTGGTGTTGACCAGACCCGTAAAGTTAACCGCAATCGTACGCTCAATCTGATGATCATCCAAAATGCCAGCGCCATTGATTAGCAGATCCACAGTGCCCAACTTGCCGAAGATAGTCTTCAGCAGCTTAACGCTTTCCGCCAAGGGGCAGGTCACATCGTATTGATGGAATGTAACGGTCACTTTGGGATTGATGGCTTTCAGTTCGGCAATGGCACCAGGCACCTCGACACGATCGAGGATCACCAGGTTCTAAGGTAAACTTCAGGTAAATATTAAGGAAATCGGCTGATCAGTTTGTCACTCACCTTGGGACCGCGCTTGACAATCTCCCGACTAGTGTCCAGGCCAATGCCACCCAGACCAGCCACAAAGATTACGTTCTTATTAGCGAGAGTCATTCTGCTGCGATTCACCCTACGAGTCTGTCCACCTGTTGGAATTCAACAACTGTTTGTTAGCATCTTCAGTGGCTGCCTTTCATTTATAGTCTACTCGGGAGGCCTTATCAACGCTGACGTCGGCATATACATATATAGTTCTGTATGCTTTGGTATATTTCCAGTCAGAATTTTGCCGGCTTTATTTTAATTACTTTTTATATTTATTTTATATACACAATTTAAATTACTTTAAACTATGTGTTCATATACTATACTCACTGGGGTATTTGAATTTGAGCATAAAAAATGTAACACTTTAGCAAACGAAAATATATTTTCGTTATGAATCGACTTATTCAACTTAACGGTTTAATGTTTTTTAGTTGAAATTTAAAGGAAAATTATATTTATATTTTATATTTAGTTGTCTAGGAATGCTATAATACACTATGACTTTCCAACACTTTTCTGAAATATGTCTATCATATTTGGCCCAAATATAATGTTTTCGAACTTGACTCTGCATTTTGTAGATAATTAATTATTACATAACTAAGATTATATTTGTGAACTTGACTCTGCATTTGGTTAGACCACACTGTGTCTCTATGTTGTCTATACTCACTTTACAATTAGTGTAATTACACCTGGTCTGGTCTGGTCTGTCCGCCTTGACTGTGCCGACACAACTTGCAATCCTCAGCTCAGGCAGCGCCTTAAATAGGTCTCGGACCCAGTCTGAATCGCTATCCAAATCGTGGTTGTCTATAATGTAAAGCTCAAGTGTAAACAGCAACAACAAATAGAAAAAAACTATATGCACTGCTGGAAAGAAAGATCCAGAGAGTGGCAGAGAGTGAGGTGATAGGGAGTGCAGGAGACGGCAGAGAGCTTAGCACGCTTGAAACTTTGACCTTCAATGAATGTCAAAGCAATAGACGTCGGCAAGATATTTTGTTGTTGCCTTTGTTTTCGCTTTTGTTGTGGTCACACCAATTGAACATCGGCTCATTTGCATAGCCGAGCGGTATGCCGGCTATAGAGCTTCGGGTTGGGGATCAGCTTGGCTCAGGCTATCAGCAGTTAAGCACGTACCGGGGGGAGAGAGTGCAGTCCTCCACAACCCGCGCAAGTCGCATCCCACAATCGAGCCGAGCCCACCATCGACATAGAGTGCGACAATAGTGTGAGTGCAAGACTGACGTCTTAACCCATTAGGACACGTACATGTTCAACGGTTTTCTGCGATCTATTTCAAACTCTCAACTCACATAAATAATATTTATCGTGATGTTTCTATGTAATATTCACATGCGATATATATTGCACGTTGTCACGTAGACATGGGTTGAAGAACCTCATTGGGTTTCAATCGTTAAATGAAATTAAAGTCTTATTAGTTATTATTAAAATAAAATATGATTAATTATTTGCAATTTTGGGTATTACTTAGATACAATAAAACTTTGCAAAACTATTGATAAATTACACTTAACAGATCTAACGTATATTGGCCTTCAAAGGGTTAAGCTGTCACTTGCCGGGTTAACGGCATGCGAGAGGTAGAGACAGAAAGAAATAGCATGAGGAAAAACGATCGCAAGACAAATAAGGCTAAGAAAACAGTCCAATGGCTATTGCACAAAGTTATTAGCCTTGTAGATACCCTTTAAAAATAAAATAAAAGGCCTGGACTGTATTATACACCATCGATAGCTTTAAATTTAAATAAATTAAATAAAGTTAAGGTGCTGGTAATATATATCAAAATTTGACCTCATTTATTATGGCTCAAAATGCATACACCCTTTTAATACACTATTCGTAACTCTCATATATACTTTGTAGATAATACGATGTAATTTAATTGTAAGTTCATTAAAAAGTGTAGGCTCGTGTTTGTGTGGATTTACAGGCAAACTGAACGGGTAACAACTACTAAAATGGTAAAGTGGCACCAATATGTAAATGAATTAGTTTTTAACAGACTGTAGACACTGGCTGCTAAAAGACAACATACGTTTATAGTAATGAATGCAAAGAATGCAGCATAGCAGCCATTTAAACTAAGGCAATGCAATAAATTAGTTAATTTATACAAGAGTATTACGGGTTTCCACACATAATATTAAAACTAAATCTACAAATTACAGTTATCAAACTACTATATATGCAAAATTTCAAGTGTTGAACTAATCAGCAGATACTCGTAGATAACCCGTAAACACCTAAATGTTAGCCATGTCATACGCTTATCAGACTGGGTCAAGACGTAATCGTAATCACCTCAGTTGACTTGAGCTTCAGTGAAATGCAATAAATCAGGAGCCTAATTAAAAATAATAATATTTATAATTGTAATCTGCCATCCACAAGTGTTAGACCCTATTTACACGATGATGTTTTTGCGTCATGAAGCATAGATTTTGTAGGCAAAGGGTGCAGAGGGGTAAGGCGTGAGGTATTACCTCTCTACATCTCTTGCCTACGAACAAATGCTAAATAGGGACTTAGATTGAGTACTGTAATACAGCTTCTAAGAAAAAATGAATCCTTATCACTTCACTCAGATATAGATAGTTCCACCTTATAATTTCGAAAAAATTTTTAAAATCAGCTTATATTTTAATGATTATTCTAAACCTTTTCAATCTAGAAATAGAAATGGAATCTAAAGAGAGAATCTACGTCATTTATTTAGAATTAAATTAAAGGATTATACCTTAATTAATCCTAAATTGCAACAAAATGCTTGCTGACAATGCTCCACTCTGTGTATAATTTCCTAAATAAATCACTCGGCACACCTACAACCTACACACACGCACACGCACACACACTGCTATTAATATATTACAATAGGTTTGGTATGAAGTGAAATACTCTACAACGATGCTGCATTTCAACGTCATCTGCTCTGAATCTTTGGCTTAATTTGCTTTGACTTTTAGCAATTTGCATAAATATCAACAGCACCATAAATATCTGAGCAGAGTGTGCCTGCCCTCTGGACTAGGTGTAGATGTTGTTGTTGTTGCTGTAGTTGTTGTTATGATTATTTTCTGTAGCCTTCAGTCGGGACAACAATAACAATCAGAATTCAGTGCAAAAGGCACAGTCACAGTACAACAGCAGAAGAAACCGAAACACGACGACGGCATATGAAAGAAATATGATTTCTTTTTCTAGTATGGAGGCGTTACAGTCAGGGCCATGACCATAGCTACGACCAATGGCAATAAGTTACCATTCAACATTCGCAAATGTTAATGATCTGACAAAAGATGCAGAGACATTGCAAATCTCAAAGTGTAGACAGTTGACAGTTTTGCCAACATTTAGAGAATACTTTACAAATGCTATAAATTTCCAAGTGTTGACAAAGCCAAGTCCATAGAATGTGTAATTATTGTTTATTCGAGGAGTGTCTGGCCATACAAGTTAAATACATTAACTTTGGTTGATTTCAATCTTGCATTAGTCAAACATTTTTACTTAAATTTGTATGCATGATTGAAAACGATATGTTGTAATCGATAAGCCACTATCGATAAACTCTTACTCATTAAATTTATTGTTTTTCTCATTTTCAGCGTTGGCAAAGGCGATGGTTTGTACTCTACGATGATGGTGAGCTGACTTACTCAGTGGATGACTATGTAAGTACATTCTATATATTAAATATTACATAAATTTATAATACTATCGATTATCACTTTACCACAGCCCGAAACGGTGCCTCAGGCCTGCATTGATATGACCAAAGTGCTCGAAGTGAGCAGCGCCGAGGAGGTGACCGGCCATACGAACTCCATTGCCATAACTGCGCCAGAGCGTGTGACCTTTGTCAAGGGCATTAGTCCAGATGAGTCCCAATGGTGGCTTAACATATTGACAGCATTTCCCAAATCAAAGAACCGCCATAAGCAACGCAGCACCACACTACCAGGTGGCCAGATCAGTTGCCTCCGGCAATCCTCAAATGTGGATTTGGCTATGAAATTGGGTAATCGCCATAGCTCGTATCACAAGGACACGCTGACGTCCTCGCAATCAGCGACCAATTTGCTAGGTAGTCTCGATAGTCCCAGGTCCACGAACACGGGCAGTCTAACAGTCACGAGCACAGCGAACGATGATGAGGATGATGGTGTTGAAACTGGCGAAGATGAGGATGATGAGGACGACGACGACGAGGAGCGGCAACAAGTGTCAACGTCTAGGAAAGCGAAAGTCACATCTACATCGAGCTGCCTGGGAGGACAGGATGAGAATAATCGTAACGCTGGCAACGAGATCACAAATCGAGGTGAGATTTTTCTATTACAATTTAAACAAATTATTCGTAAGGCTCTTAAAGTTTGGGAATAGTTTTCAGGGTACTCAAAAAATAGCTCATTGATAAAATTTAAATTCAGCATTCGAAAGTTTGAATCTGGAAATATGCTAGAAACTTGATTGAATGAGATTTCTTAAGGTCATTATATCGTTTATTCAGATTTTGTTTGGCTTGTTTCAAAATTTAAATTCTTATCATCTTATTATATTAAGGAATAAGAATTAATATCAAAATTTCATAATAAAATTTAAAAGAGATTAAAAATTCTATTTGCTTTTAATTGTGTCTTAACAATCATAAGACGAAGTGTAAAATTCCTTGTGGACTAATATACAAAAGTCAAAGTTGAAGAACGAAATCAGTCTATATCATCATAAAGTACTCGTCATTCTAGGTGCAATTTGGTTTCTAAACTTCTTTTACATTCAATACAAATCCTCATACTGACTTGTTGGCTTAGCTGAGTTTTTTATTCGCATTTAACTAGCGATTTATCAGCGAAATAATGCCATTCGATGCGTAGATCAGCAAGAGTCGTGAGACGAGCTAAAGGATGTTGCCTCACAGCGTCTATGTGTGTGTCTTTTTGGGCCAAGACAAGCTGAAAATAAGAATAACAACAACACCACTCTATAATTTAAGCGTGAATATCATTTTTCCATGAACAAGTATCCTGGAGCAATGCATGTGAGAACATTCACAGTAACTGCAATTACCAGAGCTCAGCTCAGCTCTACGAGAGGAGACCCTCTAGAACCTAAGCACTGTGTCTGGGTGTGTGTGTGTGTGTGTGTGTGTCTGTTGGATCTAAAGAAAATTTATGAAGCCTAGCATTAAGTAGGGAGCTGGGAGAGCTAAACTCTTCCCTGCACGTTTCCAGTTCATCTTCATCCTTCCTTTGCTCTTCTTCTCCTTCTCCTTATTCTTCTTGTTGTAGTTGTTGTAGTTATTGTTGTTGTGTGTGTGTGTTACTGTGTGTGAATTCAAGGTTAATTTCGTAGCTGCAGCTTTAACTAGCTGCACGCACTGCCCTTATACTTTGCACTCCCTTTGCCGCCTCCACCTACTGTCGCCTCCTCCCCTATGCCACCCAGCTGAGTCTCTGTCTGGACTCTCGCGGCTGGTTGATAATTTTGATTGCTGCAAGCCATAAATGATCATAAAAATTATAGCAGCCGATACAAAGAGGGCAAAAGTAGCAGAAGAACTACAACAACCACAACAACCAGAACAACAACAACAACAATAAAAGAAAAGAATAAATAAAAACAAAAGCTAAAGCTAAAGTAGTCGTGGGGTAGTGCAGGCATAAAATCACAATCATAAAGTAGATTGTGCAAATAAATGCTTTGTGGCGAAAAGTAAAAGTCACTTTATCATCTTAATAACACATACTTGGCTTTTGTTAATGATTACCGTGTGGAAGTCCATGTTAATGTGTGTGTTTGTGTGTGTGTGCATGGCACATGATTGCTGAATTATTTTAATAATATTTCAAACACAGCCAAACATAGGTCAAGTATGTTGGTGTGGAATAATCAAATATTTCTGAAGCTAACCCGAAAGGTCTTGTATCTCAAGCTGAATCTGCATACGCCACATAAATCAACCTAAAAGAGTTTTATATAGACTTTTGATGAGAGTTACTCTGTGCTTTCTACACTACACATTACATTACATTCTACACTTCGACATTGGACATCGAGTATTTATCAAAATGCTTAAAATTAATCAAGAGTAGACTTCTATTAATAAATACTAGAAACAGAAAACAAGTCTAAGTAGATTTTTAAAAAATTGTTTTTTAGTCTTAATAGTTAAAAGCTTTTATTTATTTTTAGACCCTGTACTCTAAAAAAGTACAAAAGGGTCTATTGGGTTTGTGCAAGTCCGAAATGTATGTAACAGGCAGAAGGAGGCGTGGCAGACCCCAGAAAGTATATATATTCTTGATCAGGACTACGAGCTGAGTCGATCTAGCCATGTCCGTATGTCCGTCCGTCTGTCTGTCCGTCCGTATGAGCACCTAGATCTCGTAAACTGTAAAAGCTAGATGCTTCATCCACCACAGCCACAATTATAAAGATACTAACTTGTGCTTTGGTACACAATAATCTTATGATAACCTTTATCTGTGCTGTGAATTGTGGCTCAATCGGATAATAAACACCGCAGATATTCGAGATTAAAGTTTCGGTACTAGGCAAGGTGGAGCAGCGAGCATGCACATAATGCATGTGCAATGGAAGTGTGTATGCGTGGTTGCGTCTGACTTTGCGATGTGCGTGTGTGTGTGTGTGTGTGTGTATGTGTATGTGTATTGTTAGCGTTAGCTACTGCAAGGGAAAGTACAGGGTCTCCTACTGTCGGTTGCATCCGACTGTAGCTTTCCCAGTTTTTTGTTTCTTACAATTCTTTAGCTTTTTACAGTTTTTCCTTTGTTTAATATTAATTGTATTATAATATCCATAAACTTGGTACTTGAGTGTGGAATTAAATGTATTTCATTAGCAATGGTTTGATATTAAATTTAAATTTAATTGCTCTAAATTCCAAGTCTGATTGTCGTTTACTATGGAAAGGTTCTCTTTAATTATGCAATCATGTTACTCACACTGCAGTTGCATTTCTATTCATAAATTATTACAGTGCATTATTTTAGATGGCGTTTTCTTTCTCTGCTTTCATTATTATTATAAATGCAAAGTTAGCGGTTTGGGAGCTGACACTAACTAATTACATTCCATCAGGCTGGCAAAATTGTGCTGTAAATGAGGCAATTTATTGGCCCTGGCTGAAAACTTTGTGAATGGAAGCCATACTCCATGCAGGCCATACCAAACCCATTCCATTCCATTACACTACAGTCCACTACAGTCCACTCTACTCCACAGCAATCCCGGGGAAAGCTCTTAAAATGCACAACGACAAAGATTGTAAACTGTCTACACCTAATAGCCGCGGGCCAATTGCGGCTAACTTAGACAGTGCAAACTGAAATATATACAGAAGATATATATTTTGCTGTTTTTGTTGTTGTTTCGCTTTGCTAGGGCAAGTCCGGCACATGATAGTCCCCTCTGGACATAGACCTGACCAAAGACACGGACAAAGCTGTCTTCTACAATGAGTGTGAGTGCGAGTGTGAGTGTGAGTATGAGTACGTGGTAGAACTAGTAATGGGCGAGTTTCACGGCAGTTGCCACAAAGTGAATAATTACAGTGTAAATATATCTTGGGCCGCTGCACTTAAAGCATAAGGCAGTCAGTACGGCAGAGGGAGGTTGGGACTGGGACTGGGACAGGGAGAAGAAGTGGGACTGGGACTGGGACTGGGACAAGAAGAGGGACTTGCTGTGAACTCACTGAATAAATCTAATCATTACTCTTAAATATCTTGTACTAATCAACAGCAAAAAATTAGCAGAGAAACATTGTATTTGACAAAGTGTATTAAGCACAGCCAGAGAGTTGTTATTTCATATTCGAAACGTTGTAAAGATACCCTGTAAAAATATTGCTTACATTTAAAAATATGTATTATATGATTGAAACACAACTTTGAGACGGAAAAGTCGACAGAAGTAAATGCTAATGAATTTATGAATTATTTCATTGTTAAGAAACTTATTAAAGAAATCAAGTATAGAGCGGTACTTTTGCTCCTAAGTTGAATGTGTAAATAATATATATTTTATTACATTTATATTTTATTTATATTATATAAATCAATTTATTATGAGTAAAATCTAGTTTTGTCTGAATTCTGCTTTAAGCAGGAATAAATTCTTAAATCCTGTCGGAAGATCCTATTCCAAGTGAACACATATAACATCTGCTAATACAGATTAAAATAGGAATTTATGCAGGTTCTTTTAAGCTCCGCCAAGATCCTGTGCCATGGCTCTGAGTATGTGTGCAGCTAATGGAAAATGACAGAGGCAGCTTGATACATCGAAATAGGGAGCATAAAGGGGGCGGGGCGTATGCATGCAACTAACGATGCAAGTTATACGATTTACGAGAATTGGAAACGAAGAGTGGAGAAGAGAGCCGAGGGGGGGAACAACACCGGAGCAATAACCAATCAATATTCATAAGTGTAAGGACTCGTTTACTGGTCAAGAAGCCCGTCTGAATTTATGCAATGCACCAGCCAGTTAGAAATTATTCAAAGTCATCGTGTGAGGGGTGCCCAAGGCTGTCAACCCAAAGCAGTCACTGGGAGGGGGATGGGGAGGGGGAGGGGCACTATCGACTTAGATACATTCGAAGAGGCAATTTTCGCTTTCGTTGCCCCAAAAGATGAACCGCGGCACTGCCTGGCAATTTGATTATTTATTACGGCAAGCTGAGGCGGAGCTGGGGCCAGTTTACTACTACTACTACCACTACTACTACTGCTGGCAGTAGTTACAGGAAGCTTCACGATATATGATTGAGTGGATGGTGGGGACTGGCTTAATGGCTGGCATAATTAATCAAATAATGTTTAATTAACGCAACGACATAAAGGGGGAAGACCGGAGACAGAAGAGCGAAGAACTGTATTAAGCTAAGGTTCGCCTTAGCCAAATCCAAGGCTAATCAAAAATAATAAATAAATGAAGAGTTACTCTTGCACTGGGGCTATCGCAGTGTGCCCTTAGTTATAGTAGTTGCCATTACAAAGCAACAACGCTGAGTGGGCTCTTAAGTATAGTGTATAATAAATTGAGAGTAAAATCGCAACGACTTTGACTTGAACTGGATCTCGGGTCTGTCTGCCCGTCTGTCCCAGTTGTCCCAGCTGAATGCCTGCCAGTATGTATAATATCATAAGTATTATAAATTCCATTGCCGACATACTAGTCGCTAGTCCCATAGCGTTTCGGGCTGAGCGTAATCAACGACGACGTCTTAAGAGACTGGGGACCGACCGACAAGTCGGCCAATTAAAGACATAGCCCACCATTTAGCACAGTAACCTTGAACCTGCAGCCTCTGCTCGATGCCGCTGCCGCTGCTGCTGCTGCTGAGTCAGTCACTCAGTCAGTCAAGTCATGTGGGCAACATGATCCTCCAAGCAGTTCACAGAGAGCAGGGCAGCAGACGAGTTGCTCTACCTTTTGTTTCTTTGCCAACTAATCAAGATAAACGCAGGCTGTTCGATTGGCCCCAAAGAGTTCAACCTGTCCGACTGACCGAATTGAAGCGCACTCAGAACTCAGCGAAAGAGTCTCGCCAGAGTCTGCTTTAATGGCCAGTCAGGAAATTTGTATCATAATCATAATAAAAACCTAAACAGGTCCCGAGTGCCTCGGTCTCGGTCTCGTCCTCCTCCTCGTCCACATCTAAATATATATTTTGTAATCATATATATTTATGGGACAACTCCTTCCAATGCATCCTCAACTTGTTTGGGTGTTAATAAAATTATGACGCTGCCCAGCTCCAACTCCAGCCTCAGTCTTTCACCATCGCTGTGCGAGAACTTGTTTGCCTTATCGCGCATCTCTGGCTTTTTGTGAGAGGATCCTCTTACCATTCAACTCGTTTTGATAATTTTATTATATTTGCACACAAATAACTTTAGTGTACAGCGTTTTATGCTCCCATAGAGGGCATAAATAAGGCAAGGGATACTCATACTACTATCCCATTCAAATGGCAGCATTTATAGATTGTATCTAATGTGCGCTCCGCTTTCTGCTTACAGTTTCGCAGCCCACGGGCTGTCTGCTCATCGAGGACATGCGACGGGACGAGAAGTCGATCAAGGACATTGCCAACACGATAACAAACCTAAGTCAACAGCAGAGCAAACGCTGGTCAACCATTTCCGTTAATAATGCGCTCAACAATCAGCACCAGCATCAGCACTATCAGTACCAGACATCGCGGGATGAGACCGACTTCCAGGGCAAGTCCCTGGGTGGTGGTGGCAACGAGCGACCCAAGTCACTGCCCCTGGCGGCCAACTCAACGCCAGCGATTGTGTCCGCCATAGTCAAGAAGATACCCACTGTGCTGGTGTCCCAGCAGCAGCAGCCGAAGCAGCAGGAAAAGAGTGCCAAGGCCGCCGGCCGACTGCAGCTGCAACTGAAGCCGGCCAAGCACTATCAGCACGAACGTGGCGATCCCGATGGTGGCTGTAACCTGGACGAGCTATGCGCCAACTACATGGCCAAAACGGATGAGCTCAGGTCTGTGGGCAAGTCGCCCAGCAAGGGCGGCGTCTCCTCGAAACCATCCAGCAAGAGCTTGCAGGAAGAGTCGCTGAATGCCAAAAAGGGTTGGCTCATGAAGCTGGACAACCGCACGGGGGAGTGGAGCAAGCACTGGTTCACACTCAGCGGCGCAGCACTCTTCTACTATCGCGATCCACTGTGTGAGGAGCGAGGAGTGCTCGATGGTGTGCTCGATGTGAATAGCCTGTCCAGTGTGCTGGAGGAGCCCAGTGCCACCAAGCAGCATGCCTTCCAGCTGATCACCTGGGACAAGCAGCGTCTCTTCCTGGCCAGCCTCTCGCCCAGCTCGCGAAACAGCTGGTTGGCGGTGCTCCGAGCTGCGGCAGGTCTGCCCCAACAGCTGGACACGAGTGCCGGGGTGCTGATCAAGCCGGGTGAGCTCAAGCCCACCGACATTGAGCAGGACTTTATCAAGGCGCAACTGCAGCAGCAGCAGCAACAACAGCAGCAGCAGACGAGTCCTGCCACGCCAGGTACACCCGCCAATGGGCCGCATTTCTCCTCGGATGAGGAGTACCGCACGGCATCGGAGGGCGGACGACGCGACAGCCTAGACTGGGGCTCGCCACTGTCCCCCTCACCCCCGGTATTACGCAGCTGTCTGCGCAATCGTAGCCTGGCCAGCCTGCACAAGCGCAGTCGTAGTTCGCCTCCCAGCTCACGGCGCAGCACAGTGGATAGCGTGGCCAGCGATGAGCTGCCGCTGCTGATGTCAGCCGTGCCGGAGGAGACGCGACCGGATCGGGAGCTGAAGCAGCAGTGTGAGACGCTGCGCACGGAGGCCAAGCTGAGGGAGGCGCGCATGTCGGAACTGTTGAGCACGCTGCAGCGCACGGAACAGGAGCTAACGGCGCGTCTGCAGGAGCAGCAACAACAGCTGAATGGAGAGCTGGCCAGTGCCAAGCAGAGCGCGGCGGAGCTGGTGCACAGTCTGAGCGTACAGCTGACGGAGAGCCAGTGCAAGATCAAGCAGCTGGAGGATCGCCTGGCCCAGGGCATTGAGGAGAACGAGAATCTGTACAAGCGCCTGCGCGAATTCCAGGCGGACAACAGCCAGGCGGTGGCCAGCCTCAGCAATCTGCAGCGGCACAAGATGAAGCGCATGGACTCCCTGAGTGATCTGACCACTATCAGCGACATTGATCCCTACTGCCTGCAGCGTGACTCCCTGGCCGAGGAGTACAACGAGCTGCGCAGTCGTTTCGAGAAGGCCGTCAACGAGATCCGTGCCATGAAACGGGAACTGAAGCAGTCACAGAATCAGTATGACGCCCTCGAGTTGATTCAGACTGCGCTGCAGCAGAAACTTGAACGCTGCCAGATGGAGGACGGGTCACAGCTGCAGTTGATGGCGGCACGCATTCAGGATCTGACCATCAAGTACAGCACCTCGGAGCGTCAGGTGCGCGCACTGAAACAGAAACTAGCCAAATCCGAGCGGAGGCGTTCGCTCTCCCTCAAGGGCAAGGAGCAGCTGGAGCTGAAGCTAAGCGAGCTGCAGCGCGAGAACGTGATGGAGCGCAACAAGTCGGCCGACTGCAGCACCAGCACCGAGTCCAGCTGCGATTCCAGCAGTCAATCATCGCCGCTGAACGCCCATTTACTGCAGCGTCTGCATAGTCTGGAGCATGTGCTCCTCAGCAGCAAGGAGCGGCTGGAGCAGAGTCTCGGTCAGGTGCAGCAGTTGAGGGCTGGACAACGCAGTCGTCGCTCCGTTTCGCCGCTGAACGACCGAAAGGATGGACTGAGGCAGTTGGAACGGGCTCTGACCGAGACCTGTGTGCTGGTCAGTGAGCAGATGGAACTGTCCTGCCTGCAGGATGCCTGCCATAAGTGCTGTGAACTGCGGCAGCGCATCGAGAAGCTATCGGCACTGCAACAGCAAACCGAAACGGATCTCCAGCGCAGCGAACAGCTGCTCGAGCAGCGCGAGAGCGAGCTGGCCAACTCATTGGAGAAGTGTGCCAGCCAGGAGCAGGAGCATCAACTGCTGCTGCACCAGCGCAACGAGCTCAACGTTGAGCTGGAGCGCCAGCAGGAACGATGCAAGCGCCTGGAGAAGCGTCTCGATCTGCTAGAGCGTGAGCATGGAAAGCAACTCGAATGCCTGCGCGAGGTCTATCGCCATGAGCACGCCAATGTGGCTGATGAGCAGAGTTTCCGCAAACGTTATCAGACGGAGATCGAACAGCTGAGGGTAAACGCTAGCACCGCACACTGTTTGCCACTTCTAAATCTCAAATTCTGTTACAGACTCTCTGCGAGAAGGGCCTAGGCGCCATGGAGTCATCGCATCGTCGTCTCATCTGCGACATGGAGCAGAAACATAAGATGGAAATTGAGCGTCTGCTCACGGAGAAGGAAACAGCGCTAGCCGAAGAGACACAGGTAACAGACAGATACATTAAATTTATTTATTAATATTTGTTTTAATTTAATAACATGTATTTAACGAAGTTCTATAGATATAAAAGATCATAAGCTTACAGGGCATTAGCTCTGCGGAATAATAATAACAATTATAATATTCTTGGAATAATAAATTCTGCCTATATTAGATAAGTAGGTGTGAGGGTTGTGTATTCGGATAATATCCAGTTTTAGGCAGGTGTATATTATTCATGTTGTCTTCGTTCCAATGATTATAATTCGAAATTCCATGAACCATCAGGAGTTTCCTTCGATTTCCCCCAAATACACCCGAAAAGTATATATGTATAAATTTTGGCAGGACAGCTAGATAATAACTGTAACAAACCCTACTACTTGCGAGTATTTCTACTAATACTAGGTTGGTCACACTCAACTGATTCGGCATAACCACTGTAAAGACTCTGTTAAAGTGCACATTCTGTTAATAAACATTCTGCAAGTGCAGTCTTGATTGTACATCGAACCTAACAACATTGTGTCGTTTTGCCTCTCACAAAATTAAATTTAATATAATTCATACATACCAAAATTAATGATCTTCAAATAATTCCAATGTTCATAGCCACCATCGTAGGCTATTGAAAGTTAGAAAGTTTCACAAAGCATAATGATATAATCGTTTTTTTCTTTATACTAATTGCTGTATTTATTTTATTATTTTCGGTTTATAGTATTTATGTTATTTAATTAATTCTAATATTTATATTATTTTAATGCCAGGCAACACTGGCCGCTCTAGATGCCATGCGTAAGGCACATCAGAGCGAGGTGCAACGTGAGGTGTCGCGCTTCAAGGCGGAGTTTCTGCATCAGATGCAACGTGGTGAACACATACGTGGCGATGGCGTCAAGCTGAAGGAGTAAGCAATCATTTATAGAGATATAACTTAATTGTATTAATACTTACTATTTCACAGAGAGGAACTGGACGAGCTGCGTTTGGAGATATTGTCCTTTTCCGAGAAGTACTCCATCAAATGTGTGGAAAATGCTGCCCTTGAGGAGAAACTGCATCTGGCCAATGGCAAATTGAGGCATTTTCAGCAAATGCAACAACTAGAGCTGAGGTAAATATATGAGAGGTTTTAGTAGAACAGTGTAGATCTATAGATAATACTATAACAGAATACAGTCAATAATCAATGTATCATCTCTTTATAGAAATCAACAGTTTCGCGCACATTTGGCCTCAGAAGATCCTGGCAGCGATGTGCACTTCGTCCAAGGTCTGACCACTGGCTGCAAGGAGGACGCTGCCTGTCAGGACAGTGAGGTGAGCCAATGACAATTATACTTATCACATACCTGTGACTAACACTAAATTAGACGAAAAGAGTTCAAACAAAACTAATACACTTTGTTACCATCTTCCACAACACACACAACACCCAAACGCCAACAACAAATATATCCAAAACAAAAAAAACAAAACCAAATCCAAATCAAATGCCTGTTCAGTGCGCACCACAAATAATGGTTGATGCAAACACAGCAGCAACAACAACAACAACCACAACACCTACACCAACAACTACAACAATATGCAGCAACACATCAACAACAAGAACAACAGACCCAGACACTGAGCTCGCAACGGCCTCCGATATATTGGAACAGAACCTGTTTGTGATACCCTCCCATAAGCTAAATCGTTGCCAAGTGTCTGCCGCAAACATTTCTGATTCTGGCAACAATATTGATACCAGTACCAATAGCAATGCTGGCGATGAACTCGCCGACTATGAGCCTTGCTACAAGCCCAACGATATATTTGCCATATATCAGAATCGTTTATGTTTCCAAGGTAAACGAAATGCATTTCCACATTTCCCTAAGCATTTTCCACTTTGTTGCTCTCAGCGCACACATTCACAGCGGAGAAAGAGAGTCCAATCTCTTTCATACTCTCACTGGCTCACTGTCTCACTCTCTGTCGCTTTCAACAGGAATCGCAGCAGTTATTTCTTTTTTTTTATTACATATAATACATATAATTTTTTAAAAATTCGTTCGAATTCGTTCAAATATTCATTTCAATACAATTTTTTATTCTGAATATTCGGAAAAATGGTAATGATTTTATTATTGAAAATAAATATGAAAGTATCCTAAAGTTAATACTCACATACTTAAATTCGGCCAGTTTAATTTCAAAAATAAAAAATTGAATAAAGTTTAGTCATATTGTAAAAGTAATTATAAATAATTTAATTATATACAATTCAATTTCATTATTTAATATTAGCAATATTATAAAAATTATATATTACACTTTTGGTTTTTAAAATGTAATTAATTGGTACAAATTTGAACAGGAAATATAGTAAAAATAATAGTATAATTTGACTATTATAATTATATTAAAAAGACAATATTTAACTAATACTATAAGGTTTTTAAAACATTTATTAAAATACTACAATTGACTGAATTTGAATAGAGGAATTAATTACCTTATTATTATTTTATTATTTTTTATTATTATTATTTATTCAATTATTTTTTATCAAAAGAATTTTAAGTGACTCGAATAACTGCCAGATTTCGCTTCCTGTTCACCACTGTACTTGTCTCACACTGTCGCTCTCTGTCTGCTCTCTCTTATCTATCAGTTTCAGTACATATTTTTTGGTGTGGAGCATACGCACAATACTTTTAGCTAACACTGTTAGTTAACACTGGTTGGCTTTTACTTAAACACCACATAGTACTAACATAGAACACACAAGACACAAAGGATTATTGCATATATTATAGTAAACTCAAATCATTTCTCTCCTTTTTTTTAAAGGTCTAAAGGTCAACTCGACGTTTGGAAAGAATTTGCGTAAATCGACTGCGAATACATCACCAACAGCAACATCACCAACATCATCCGCCACAGGAACTATCAAGATGCCCGATTCGATGGGGTCCAGTCACAAACGTATCTATAAAACGGATGCCGTTATTAACATACAACAACAGCACAATCCAGACAATGCAATACAACAAGAAAAAGCACAATGAACAATGGAATAATAAAATAAATAAACAAATAACCAAGAACGAACAGCAACAACAACAACAACAACAGAACCAGTGGAACAACCAAAGAATAATTAGTGCTAATGATAATAAATAAATTATTATAAATATTTAACATATAATGAACTAAACCAAATGCAAAAAGAAAAACAAAAAGGAAATCAATGCGAAACTAAACGAAACTTACATGTAAATACACGAGATCTTTCAGAACTGGTTAACAAAGATGATGTTGGATGATGTTGGTGATGTGTCGATGTTGACAGCAGCACAACAACAGCAGCAGCAGCTTCTCCAAAAGCTTCTACTAAGAACAATAGAGAGCAAGAGATTGAGTTATTTTAAACACTAACAACGACTGTTCACCCCCCTCCACTGACTAATTGGAAGGGACGTCGAGCAATGTACTCAGAAAACTAATAACAACAACAACAACAGCAGCAGCAGCAACAACACTCACAACCATAACAACAACAACAACAATTTATTTGGCACAAAAATGGTTCAATCCTTTTTGGCAATTTATGTATTTATCAGCTATTCTATTATTATTATTATTATTATTATCATTATTGTATCTTTAACTTAAATTTACCCGAATTTTCTATGTCCATAAAATGTGTCATTTATTTATGTAGTGCTTAGATCGAATCGATGAACTAAACCAGCAAATTTGCTCAACTATTTTACATATATAGAGAAGGCATTGCATACAAATCTTTGTGCAACGTGTTGTGTTTTTGTCTTTACTACTATATAGCGATTGTTTTGCATCATACAAATATATACATACATATATATATAATTACATGTAAAGCTCTAAGTACATATTTGTTTTGTTAACCATTGGTATTAATCGAAATATTTTACAGCTGATGGAATTTTATCATACCATACCATAAATATATTTGTGGGCAGTACACAACATATTTAATATTATTTACTATTAAGTCGTTATTTGTGCAACAAAAATTAATAAAAACATTAAAAAATTAAAAGCATTGTTTATAGTTTGAAATGAAAAAAAAATTTGTTTCTCTTGGGCTCGTCCGGGATTTGAACCCGGGACCTCCCGCACCCTAAGCGGAAATCATACCCCTAGACCAACGAGCCAGTTGTGCCAAGCGCGTCAACGTGCCTATTTGAAGCAGTGGGTAAAAACCAGTATTTTATCATGTGGTGAGTATGTGTTTGGAATTTTAGCTTTCTGTGCGCCGTTCAAACATTAAACATTATTTGTTTGTGTTTGGTATTATTTTGGATAAAATAAACTCCGAATATTTAATAATCTTAGTATCTGTTTTCATTTATTATCTTTGAATTAAATCTTATGCACAAATTTTAGTATATACTGAATTGAATTTAAATGTTTTCTTTTTTTAATGAATGCCTCGTTGATTTTCGATTTAAACTTCTTGTTGCAGCTATTCGACATTTAGCAAAGTGATACAAAAATTAAAAAAAAAAATTTGTACTAACTTTGGGCTCGTCCGGGATTTGAACCCGGGACCTCCCGCACCCTAAGCGGAAATCATACCCCTAGACCAACGAGCCGTTGAGTCATTCGTTGACTAAAAAGCTATTTCATGTTAAAGCTCAGAGTAGCGCAAGTGCGGCAAAGCTTTTATGAAGCTTTCCAATTTCCAACAGCGCATTTTGAATATTATATTGTTATTACAAGTTTAAATTTCTTAATTTCCAAAAACAAAGAAAAGACTTGGCAGTTTTATTGGTAAGCTTAACGTTAGCAATTGGTAGATATACTTATATTATTATTGCATTCTGAGTAACTGTATTCTTGCTTTATTCCACACTCTACATTGTGATTAATTAATAAGTTCACTCATTTAATCAAACTCTGCAAATCCCAGAGTGAACAGAGAGAATAGACAATCGAAGCACAAAATATGGCCATGTTCAGGGTCATGATCACAATCACGTGACCAACTTGTGAAAAGTGATTTTTTGTCTTTCTGCTGCAAAAGGGAAAATTGCAACGTTTCGATTGTAATGCTGCTCAGCGCCTCCCTCTTGCCTCTGTGCGGATATTATGTTTGCTAGCTGTTAACATAAATTTATACTACCTTTAAACTAATTGACGATGACAACTTTTGTGTGCAGTGGCAACAAGCAGCGTGCAACTGGCAACTGGCAACAGGCAACGGGCAACATGCAACAGCACAGCAACAACAATTACGTGCAACTGCAACAAATGTTGCTGGCATACTTTTTGCCCAGGCATTTCAGCATTTCAGCATTTGGGCTGGTCTTCAGAATGCTTTTGGCTCTGGGATTTACGACTGCTGCTGAAACTAGCACAGACTGTAGAAGATGTATCTCTGTATGTGTCCACAAGGTATCTGTAGATACGTAGATACTTATAGAGACTTGTAAACAGATGCAATTTGGAGTTATTGTACTGCAAGCTCATCAGTGCAAGTTAATTACTCTCGCCAATTATAATTTATAGTATTTGAATCGAATTAATCAAAGTTAATAAATTAAGAAGGGAATTGAGAGTATCTGTAGATAATTGTCATTAATCTTCTCCCTATCATTAACCAGTCTATTAAAGGTATGAATAGATGATGTTCATGTAATTTCTTCAAACTAGAAAACATAATAGTAAAAGTTGGTCTTGGAATTTGACTGGAATTTTGGCTTGACCATCATCTGAACGGTTTTCAGGGAGTACGTGTGACCAGGCCAAGATTCCCACCACATTCCTTTAACGTCATTCGATGATTCGATGGCACTACGTAAATACGTTCCGAATATATCACTGAAAACAAAGTCAAAAGATTAGCTCTAATCAAGTGACTAATTAGTACTAAACTTACTTCGTCATGCAGTCTCTAAACCAACCGGCACTCTTCATTGATACAGCACAGTTATTCGGTGCAGAATCGTCATCTCTGTCATGTGTGGAGAACGGCATATTCTCAGCGTATCGCAATGCGTCCCCAGCGTTTCCAGAGTACTTTCCAAGCTTTTCCAGTCGGTAAGATTCCGATTCGTTGTTGATCAAGAAGTCATCGTAGCGCGCATAGGCCTTCTTTCCTTCAAAGTCTTCTATGTAGACGTAGAGTTCCGTTGGCTGCTCGGAAGTTATGGCATGCAAATTGTCCAGGCCAATGAAGAATTCTGTGGATGCATCACCAAAGCCAATCTTGTAACTTTCCCAGTCTCTGAAGAAGTCGACTGTCCCATCGGTGCGTTTCATAATCACCATCCAACCCTCGTTGGTTACTTTCGTGTCA
This sequence comes from Liodrosophila aerea, assembly GCA_035045005.1. NCBI lineage: Eukaryota > Metazoa > Arthropoda > Insecta > Diptera > Drosophilidae > Liodrosophila > Liodrosophila aerea. Next base: position 86,696 of record JAWNNL010000013.1, read on the forward strand.
CAAAGCACTGGGAATGGCTTCAAGCCACCAATTATATCAATAATCCCATCTTCACCAAGACACGAGTTACGGTGTTTTTGAGAATTGAAAACCTTTCGAATTATTGAGCCTTGTTCAATTTTTACATCGTCGGCATTTAACACTCTAAGATCACGGAGCAGCCTGAAGTAGGGCGTGGAAATAAGTACAGAATCGATGAGCTCTCTGAAAGGATCAATACCTTATAGTCTTTGTTGAAAAACCTTCCGGACGGCAGCTGTAACCGTGCAGAGCGATGCCCAGAATAAGAATAAATATCAATGATGATCCCATGAGAACGCTTGAATTCTACTGAATTAACTCTGCCTCGACTATGTATATTTTTATATTTATGCTTATCTGAGCGCCAGCAAAAAACAATTTCTAATTGATTATTTTGCAAGCAATAATAAGGGCTTTTCCGCTCAAGAATGCGCGGAATTTCCCAGACCGAATGGCACAGAAATCTTCGTATATAAAAACTTAGGAAAGTTAATCGGAACTTATGATTTATGAAGAATGCAAATCGTTTCAATAAATGTAATTGTCCAGGGTCATAATAGTTGTAATCTCTAGATCAAAATAATAACAATATTAAAGCTCCAAATATTGTATAATCTGTGGGAATAATGCTTAAATTTGACTGAACTGACAACACTCTTTGATTTACTAATTATTCCTAATTATTTGACGTCATCAAAAATTAATGATAAAAAATATAATAAAAATCTATGAAATAATTTATATTGATATTTTATACGAACTACTGGGTCATCGACCCGACTGAATTTAAATATAAAATATTTAGTAATAATATAGTAATAGTAAAATACTAACATAATTTCTTGTGCAACATAATGAGAAACGGATTATAATCATTTTAATTAGCAGACAACAAACCGCTTTACAAATTAGTCAATAATTATAATAATATTTGTATATATAATTTTACTCTTTTAATAAATTGTCTAAGTATTATTGGAAGTCATCTTCAAGCTGAGTAGATTTTTATTGATAAAAAAAGAAAGTGCCAAACAGAGATTGTTTATCAGTGGAACCTTTACTGTACCTGGCCGCACCTACACCTGCACATCAGTGGAGTAAATACAATTGGATCGGATTTTCCATTTCCATAAACGTGTAGAGCATCATTAATTGTCATTAGTGAAATGAAAAGCTAGAAGAGAGCTAAGAAAATGTGTGCAACTGCTGACATGGCCAAAGGAAAGTTTTCTGATGCATGAAAACAAATTAGAGATACTCGACTCGCTGCGGTGGCGAATTTGCAGCTATTCCCGATCAAGATAACGAGCAATTGATGGATTCACCAGAGACTAGAGACCCGAGACCAGAGACCCCGAGCTGTGCCAAGAGACCACCAACAACAACTGGCAGCAGCAACTGGCAGCAGCAACAAGCAAACGACACGTTGTAAAAGCAAATAAACAATTGGTAATTGTTACTGTTTGTGCCACATTCAGCCGATTGGGATTTGGATTGAGATTCGACTTTGGGATTGCCAACCAGGCAGCAGGCAGCCAACCAGCCGACAGTCAGCACAGAGACCCGCTAACACACATTCTGGGCAAGCCAGGAACAGGCTTAGCTCGACTCATCGGCTCATTGACTCCGACTCCGACTCCGTTTGGCTCATCGGACACAATCTACATGTGGAATTGGGAAGTCTGGAAACCGAAAGTCACATGCTTGGAACAAGTCCAACTGCGGGAACTGCCTCTGGTTTTGGAGGTCGTGTGAAACATAAATGGGTCCAAATTGATTTTCCAAATGCCCCATGGGGACCTCTAGCACACAGGCAATGACCCAACTAAAGACCCTCTGGGAATTGTCTAAGGATTCAAGCAGCAGCGGTTGCTGCTTTTTAAGGATATAACAATTTGTTCACATCACGTTTTCGGCATTGCTACGTATTTGGTTAGGACATTCTCCCAATGAGAAGACGACTCTCATATGATTGTAATCTTGGCGACAAAAGCCACATGCTTCCAACGCCCAAAAGGCAACGAATAACCTCTGCAAATGCTCCAGTGTTGATATAAAATCAGACAAAAAGAGAAGCCAAAAATAAAAGAGGAAAAACATTGCATAAACACTGCGGACAATGGGCCACCTAAATGAACTGATCGTAAATTGCAGTAGTTTGGACCACAATGCACGGCAAGAGCTCAAAAGGGTCCCGTTCCCGTTCCCATTCCCGTTCCCGTTCCTGTTCACGCTAACAATCATGTTCCCGATACTGAACTCGTTTCGGCACGAGAACTGTGAAGTCATAAATTTGTAACTCCCCCTCCTTTTTCCGGCTCATTGCAGGAGTTTCCATTGGCCGCACGGACAATGCGTATGCGGAGGAAACATCACAGAGCAATGCCCCAAGGGGAAACAAGCTGATCAGGCTGATCATCAGTAGCCAGACTTGGAGTCCTACACTCACAGAAAAAACTTATTCCAACCTGATCGTATTTAACATGTGAAAAAAAATATATATATATGTATATATAATAACAATTTCAAGTATTTGGGAATGACTCAGTGAGTTATAACTCTTGCAAATTAAATAACAGGGTGATTAACATATTAACACTTGTTAATATGCACTAAAAACAAAGAGTTATTTTCTTATTATAGAATTGTATTACCTATTTTATAACTTAATTTTTTTCATTTCACAAGGAGTTAATTTTTCAGTTTATGAAATCAATTACTTATTTCATCAGGTTCTATTTGGACTCTAAACATATTTATTTTTTTTCTATAATTTTTTCATTTCAAGAATTTTATTATTCAGTTTTGTTTTTTTTTTTTAGTTTTATTTATTCTTTACAAGTTGACTTTTTAATTTCAAAAACTTTATTAGATATGTTAATTTTTTGTACTTCATACATTTTTATTTTCTTCTTTTAGTTTGAGAATTTTATTACTTATTTATGTCTTATTTGTACTCCAAATATAAAGGTTTTTTCTCATTTCAAGAATTTTATTATTGAGTTTTATTTATTCTTCACAAATTAAGTTTTTTATTTCATGAATTTTATTAGATATTTTATTATTTTGTACTCCCTACAAAACGTTGTTTTCTCATTTCAAGAATTTCATTAAGAACTCTTTAGCCAAATTAGTTGGATTTATATCTAGAACAATGAATTTTTCCCAGTGTAGCTATTGTAGTTGTGTTAACAGTTCGCACAATGTCATCAGCAGCGGGAGATTATGGGAGCAACAGGAGCAGCAGTTGTGTATTAATTAGGAATCAGCCAAAGATTTTGCATGTTTAACTAATACCAAATAATTCGTTCTCTTTGCTCCCACTTCGAGCTCTAGTCCCGACCTAAGAATCTTTGCTCTAGTGAAATAAATCATTGGCTTTCATAATTCCATGTTGCTGCTGTTTGTAATAAACAATAGCAACAGCAACAGCAGCTGCTGCAGCAACATGTGCAACAACCTGCTACATGATAAACCACAAATAACAAAATAAAAAAAGCCAAGAACATGTGCAGCAGCAGCATCAGCAACAGCAGCAAGAAATTTAATTTGATTTCCTTATTAATGTTGCTGGATTCTATTTAAATTGTTGGTCTATTGCCGGGGAGGACTCTGGGTTTCCGCCCATTTGGGCAGTTGCCACACACACACATGCAACAGTTTCTCTTCGCCATGAATGCTGCTGTTGTTGTTGCTGTTGCCTGGGCGTTTAGCCATTATTATGGTATATTGGCCAAATGCTAGTAATTCGTTTGATTTTTTCGATTCGAGTGGGCTGCAGCCGTCTCTGCCGATGCCTCGCAATTTATTCAGCTTGTTGCTCGTGGGTTGCCTCATGTTGCTGTTGTCGATGTTGCTGCTACCAAGACATTGATCTAATAAATGTTGCTGCCTGGGATCCTTTGCCTGTCGTCTCCGTCTCCATCTCCATCTCCATCATCGTCGCTCAATGCGTTTTGCTCTGCAACTCAAATTGCCTTTTGCGTAGTCGGACTGATCCACTAAGCCAATAAAGCCGAAATTGACCCACTTCTTTAACTCTCTAGCTGCCACTTTGTTCTTCTTGTTATTGTTTTCACATGGGCCTGACTTATTTCTTGTTGTTGTTGCTTTTGTTTGCTTTACGATTTTTGTGTGGTAATTATAGGCAAAGGCAAATAATATATGCATGCATGTGGCACATGCAATTTGCAATCGAATTTCTCGCTCAAATTGCAAATGCTCAACTGATTTGCATATAACTACATACATATAGTCGTATATGCACATATGGGTTAACTAGAGCTGATCTGCTGATAATAACACATGGAGCTATCAAGTATATTTAGTTTTTAATTTGCAATCAATTCGAAATTAATTTAGTAATCTTTGTATAACTCATTAAACATTATGTGCTGATAACAATTAAGTTCCCCACTTTTAACGGGTGAAGGGTATAAAATGAACCACATTTATTATTATAAAGCCAACGCCCAATAGCCAATTGGCTCTCCAGTTTGCTTGTGGCATTCATCAAGCTGTTTGATCTGTGTGAAATTATGATAACGCTCACACTCTAAAGGTGAATGCTATGATGCAAGTGCAGGGCACGCAGCGCCACCTGCTGGAAATTAGCGCATTTAAGCTAGTTGAATAGTAAGAACTTAACACACGCCTACCACATTTTCTATTATTGATATGTATTGAAAGCTGGCTTAAACTAAAGTTTTTGTTTTAAAGAATTGCTGCTAGAAATAGTTATTTCTTTTATTATATAAATTGGTTCTTTTTATTCACTGTGGCAACTGTGTTAGCTATAAGAATAATACAAAAAATGTAAATAAAAATGAGATTTTTTAATTCCATGTGAAAGAATTTTGGATTCCTGAGACTTGATAATGTTTGTTGGCCCCCAAGTGCGGGCCTGAATACTACTAATAAAGTTCAGGTTCAAATGTCGCAGTCATTCATGCAAATTGATAACAAGTTCGTCTATCACCAGCAATCAAGCTCGTAACAAAACGACTGCGCAGCTCGAGTTCAGTTTGTTTTGATGAGCTCGAGTGAACGGTGCTAAAATGTCTGCGGTGACTGTAACGTTTCTGGCGCTGGCTGTGCTGCTCGTCCTTATCTACATCTTTCTGACATGGAACTTCAACTATTGGCGCAAACGTGGCATTAAGACGGCTAAGTCCTGGCCATTCATTGGCAGTTTCCCCAGTCTATTCACGCAAAAGCGTAATGTGTCCTACGACATCGATGATATCTATCGGTAAATAACAAAGACAAATAAGTCTTGACCAAATGAATGATCATCTCCATGTTTTCTCTGTTTCCCAGCAGGTACAAGGACACCGAGAATGTCGTGGGTGTGTTTAGCACTCGCACACCTCACCTGCTGATCACAACACCTGAGTATGCACGTACTGTTTTTGTAAACGATTTCCGTAAATTCCATGACAATGAAATGTCGAGATGGGTGAGTGGAAAGTAAATGATCTTGAAATAGCAATTTCAATTTGTATTCCAATCAGACCGATGATACTGTTGATAAGATATTGGCCAACAATCCGTTCCTCTTGGTGGGCGAGAAGTGGAAGGAGAGACGCGCGGAGATAACGCCTGGTCTATCAGCGAATCGTGTGAGTGCATATATATTAAAAGTACTTCATGAATTCAAATATATTCAATGAGTGTAATCAATTTACACATATGATTACCCACAGGTTGGCGCCGTTTACTCAGTGACCCAAAAGATTTGCCAGGAGTTTGTCAACTACATTAAACGGCAAAAGCGCATGGCACCCGCTGAAGGCTTGAATGCTAAGCAGGTTTGTCTCTGCTACACCACCGAAGTCGTTGCTGACTGCGTGTTGGGCATCTCAGCTGGAAGTTTCAGCGAAAATCCCACGCCCTTGGTGGGAATGATCAAGCGTGTGTTTGATCAATCCTTCGGCTTCATATTCTTCAACAGTCTGGCAACGCTGTGGCCACCCATACGCAAACTGTACTCTGTCCCCTTCTTCCACAAAGATGTTGAACGTTTCTTCTATGACATCATGGAGAAGTCTATCACGCTGCGTCGAGAGAACTCCGAGATGCGGGATCGTGTGGACTTCCTTAACTACATGCTACAGCTGCAGGACAAAAAGGGCCTCAACACCATGGAGTTGACGTCCCACACGATGACCTTCCTGACCGATGGCTTCGAGACCACAGCCCTAGTGCTATGCCACACCCTCTTGATGCTTGCCCGCGATCAAGAGGCTCAGCAGCAGGTGCGCGATGAAGTGGGCAAAGACCCATTGAGCTTCGATCAGTTGAGTGAATTGCCCTACCTGGATGCCTGTATAAGCGGTGAGTACTCCAAACTACACTCTTGCCAGGTGGCCATTAAAATAATACCTCAATCTGTAGAAACGTTGCGTCTATTCCCTCCGCTTCTCTCCGCTCGCAAGATTGTTACGGAAAGCCACGAGTTTGTCAACAAGAATGGACTCAGCGTGGAAGTCAAGCCCGGCGATGTGGTCATTGTGCCAGTCTACTCCTTGCACTACGATCCCAACTACTATGACCAGCCAGGCAAATTCATGCCGGAGCGTTTCCTGGAACAAAACGGAGGCGTACGCAAATACCGAGAGCAGGGCCTGTTTTGGGGCTGGGGCGATGGACCGCGTGTATGTCTGGGTAAATAACCGACTATCTATCTGACTACCCATACTCCAACAACTGTTCTTATCTCTAGGCATGCGCTTTGCCCTTACTCAGCTCAAGGCTGCATTGGCTGAGGTCGTGCGCACCTTCAACATTAAGCCGAATCCTCGCACTCGTACGGATAATGTGCTAGATGACACATACTTCATGGCCACCCTAAAGGGCGGAGTTTGGCTGGACTTTGAAGTGCGTGAATAAGATGGAATATATTCGAAATGTGGTCAATTAGCGTGCATTAGAATTACCATAGAAGACCTTAAAAGGATTTAGATTGGATGCCAAAATAATAATGTAGTTACATCTGAATTTGCTTTGAGTTGACAAGTAAACTATACTTTCCTCCTACTACTTGGACTTGCGGAATTTATTGAGTACTACAGGAATATTATTAGTCAGCTAACTCACAGACAAACAAAAAGGTCGCGTTATAGTGTTCTTTATATTTCAACAACCTTTCCCATGTCTACCCATTTTAATAGCATTTCAAGAATTTAGACGATATCTCAATACTTAAAATTTAAATTTCCTTAACCTATTCCACTGGCACGCACATTTAGTCGCGACTAAGGGACAACTGTATCAATGGCAGCACTTTAATTGACGACAAGTCTGCCAAGATGGCTTCTATACTATCCAGTGAAGCCACCTGCATGATACTCTCCTTGCGAAAACTCAGTATGATAATGGCAAACAGTGGCAGTATCTCCAGACTATCGAAGCCAAGAATCTGAGAAAGAAAACAATTAAAACAGGAATTTATCCTTGATGGTGGTACTTCATACCAAATCCCAGAGCACGAGCAGCTGATCTGGCGGCAAGTGTCCAGAGAAACCACGCATGAGCCATTTGAAGACCACACGTAATCTGGGGAAGCAGAAACTTGCATGTTGATACCCATGAGCAGACTAATCAAATCAGTACTTACGGCTGTATCTGCAGTTCGCGGAAATGAGACCAGAGCTGCGGTTCGTAAGTCTGCAATAGTTTCTCGAACAACAGGCACAGGCTTACGATTCCCTGCGGATGCGTGTTGATGGTGGTCAGTCGGTGGCAGTAGCGTATGTAAAAGGCACGAAACGTGAAGTACAGGCAGACAGGCGAGTCGTACAGATAACAGAAGGGGGCGGCAAACATGCAGATACCATGGAAAGGCACCACACCCGAAGGGGGGCCCTCATAGGTCTTGCCCTTAACCGGAAATGTCTCATAGGCCACACAGTTGGCAATGTCCGTGTCGCGTGAGAAGCACAGGAGCACCTGGTAGAGCACGTCCTCAAACACAAAGTACTGATCATCATTCGATGCAGTCAGCTGTATATCCTTGAACACAAGCTTGTCCACAATATGATCCGTGGTCCAGACTACGTTGCGCAGCTTCTGCCAGTACTCAATGTCCTGCAAAGGCGACATATAAAGCGTTTGAGTTCCCAACCGATTACTGCCTCTACTCACATAGTCGTGCAGCTTGCTGTCCAGCACAGATGCCCAGAGGGCACCTCGATAGGGCGCCGGAGTGCAGCCCTTCTTCAGGTACTGCTGGCACATGGGGGCGTGTCTACTCTCCAGGATTCGCTGGCACTGCACCGTCAAGTCCGGCACGCTGTAGTTATCGGCGTGCAGTAGGTCTGCATAGTGTGTTCGCAATTCGAATAGGTTCTTAACGGGCAGGGCAATGTGTGAAAACTCCCACTTTGGTATCTGACTGAAATATTAATATTTGTTTAACTCGAACTGTAGTCGGATTGATTACACTTACTCAGTATTTTCGGTGGCTCTGGCGGGTCCTTTCAGCGAAAGCAGGACTTCTAGTAAATCCTTGGGCGCATATACCGGACGATAATTGGCAAGATCTACAAACAAAATGTTAAAAAAAAGATAGAAAGATAGAAAATAGATAGCAGAGGTGCCATTTTAGAGTTTTCATTGCTAGATATGTACAAAACTTTTACCATATTTTTATAATTTGTACCTCCCCGTTCAATGAAACCTTTTCGCCAAGCCTTGTCTAATGAATTTATTTCCATAATTCCGCCACTAGCGGCAATATATGTATATGAATTTAGTGCAGAAGCCATCTGTTGATTGTTAATTACGCCAATGTAATTACACATATGACAGCTACACAACAGATGGCGCTTAATGACAGTTTGAATTGCTTACATTAATTTCTTGCGCTGCCTGTAAGTATGCAACGTATTTAAAATGAATACAACACATGCCAGCTGCACAACAGATGGCGCTTAATGACAGTTTCAGTTGTTTACATTCGTTTCTTGCGGTGCCTAAAAGTATGCAACACACTTTAAATTGATAGTAATACTAGCTTATGGCTCACAGATGACGCTACTAATTTCTGTTCTTCAGCTTGAAAGTATGCAATTCAAATTATCAAAGATATGTTTGTATATAATTTTTAGACGTGTTGATAGACGGCATTTTATAATATGTTTGCCGTCACTTGCCATTTTATAATTCCATACACATTGTAATTAAAATATGCCAAAAGTCTTGCTACTTTTTCTGTTATTATTGAGCCAGCCTAAGCTAGATGCGCTACAATTGCAAATGCGTCGTGAGCACTCTGAGTGATCTCGTTCTTGCAATAAAATAACTTACACTTACAAAAGTTGCTCATAGATGGCGCTAATAGATGATTTAAAATTTAACATGGCAGCACTCCACATTACCCCTAATGGAACCAATTAAAACAATATTATTTGTTCAAGCCTTACCCATGTTATAGTTGCTCAGCTCATTCCACTTGGCTACGAAATCCTCACGATCGGCGCTTATTCGTGGCTGTCCATGCAAAGGCACCTTCAACTCTGCGCACATTGCGTTGAGACTCTTGCGAACGCGGCGATCCCACAGCACACCAGAACGCTTCAGATAACCCAATGGATCGCTCTGTGTGACTTTCTAAGGAATGGAAATCCATTAAGTATGTTGAAAAATCACCTAATATGATTTCGGTTATACCGAGGCTTGCTTGGGCTCTGTCACATCCAGTTTTTCTAGGCGGCTGCGCACCAGATTGTATATCATATTGCGTATTTCGGTCTCCAGTCCCGCCGTTTTGATGGCATCCTCCAGCGTATTGCGCATATCGTGCTTGTCCACGCTGGGACTGGCCACCAGTCGCTGCAGTTCCTCAAAAATGGGCTCATAGCACTTGGTATTCTTGATGGCAGCTATAACTTTTGCGGTCATGTGATGAATGCTAGCATCCTGCAGCTCCTCCATGCCTGAGCCTGTTCTGTTCCGTATGCCTCTTCGTATGGTTATGCTGCTGCTGTTCCTCTTCCTATATAGCCGAAAAGCTGTGCGCTTCCAATAGACGCTTGATTTGTATCGATCAAACTTTTTCTGTGCCTGCTTTGATTTGCATTTCTATTGCTTTTGCCTTTGCCTTTGCCGGAGCACCGAGCACAATTTGAAGTTAAACAAACACACACAACTTTTGAGTTCTTCATAGTTACGGAATGCAACCACTTGTTTGGCAGTTCCGCCCTCGTAACCATACCTCCCCTCCACCCACCGCCCAGCAGACGTTGTTTTCTGCTGTTGCTGTTGTTGTTGTTGCCTTGTTGCTGGCTCGCATCCACCTCAAGAGTCGGCCAAAAATTCCATTGTGTGTGGCGCATTAAGGAACGAGCGGCAAAGGCGCGTGAAATTGCTTTCTATATTTGAGTGGCATAACTCTTTAAGGCCCACACACATACACATACGCATGAACATGCACATACACATACACATACACATACACACACTAGCACACCCACGCAAGGCATTAGCAAAACGCACGGCCAACTCACAGTGGATGAACATTGCACTTCTATTTATGAAAACTGCCAACTGCTTACTTGTTCCCAGGCTATAGTTATCGATTCTGGCTGCTGCTATCGATAAATGTGAGTTCGTAGCAGCGAGCTTTCTATTACATACAATTTTCGCGGAATGTCTTTTAGAACCAGTGTTGCTAGACTGCGTGCGGTCAAATAAGCTATGTACATTGCTTTTAGCTATAAATAATCAAAAATAACTTAAAACAACAAAATATGTGAAGTAAATAAGGAAATAAAATCTATAATTAGTTAAGTAATTTTGTTTGAAGTACTTAAAATAGCGTTTTTAATCTATAATTTTATTTTAAATATCAGCTTAATGTTTTGCCTTATCGATGCAATGAATTATTTCACTTTAAAATGAAACACGCTTTATTGGCATTTTATCATCATATCAGCTGCATATCGACATCTCTATTTACATAAACATACATATGTATGTATTCATTGGTAAACGAAATTCTCGATTTGAATAAAAAAAAAAAAAAAATTTTAACGTTGGGTTACATTAAAGAATTATAGACTTATGTTTATAAGCTCTTTGAGAAATTCCATAGGATTTCGATATGAAGACTGAAGAAAATATGTACTATTAAAAATAAAAATAATATTAATCTTCAAAATAATTGTTTTTTATTTTTATATATTCCTGAGCAACTGAATTTAGACAATCTTCTGTTGGTAAATAATTATACCCTACATACGTACTTTATTATTGTTTACTTGCTATTTTTATAGTATGCCTTCCATTTTTAAATTGAAAATTACATTTGATTTTAAGCGTATTCCGTTTACTGTGCATTAGCAGAAACATCATATTGTCTGGCAGGTGTCATAAATATTGCGCATACGACATGAGAGCCCAACAAATGTTAGGCAACAAGGCGCTGACACAACTACACACCGATACACCCACACGAGTCTCGTCAAGCTGTCACTGAGAAATGCGAATGAAAGGTGTTTGAATTGAACTTTCGCCCACCCTAAATAATATGTGGAAAGGAGTGGAATAATTGCATCAAGTGCTGAACTAATCTAATCTTTCTTTCATGCAGAAAAGTATCTTAAAGTATGGTAAATTCAGAGACTTTATGCCAGTTAATATCTTAGCGAAAAGATGTCAAGACTTGGGATCGCACTTGGTACTGGAACCGTTAAAGTAAATATTCAATATGCTGTATCTAAACACATCGAATTTCCATTAATTTAGGATGTTTTCTGCTGCTCAACGGGGTCACTGGCTTCCAGAATTGCTTTCAACTAACAAACGACCACTGCCCTAATCCGTATATGGAATTCCGGATCTTTAAGTATTTTTGAATGTTTAATTTAGTTCGTTCATTTGAAACTTTAAATCCTCTTAGCAAACAGTTAACACCCGAAGGCATTGTAATCGATTCAAGTAATCCCGATAAGGGGAAGTTAAATCTGGAATATCCGCTTAAGGTCTTGGTTCACGGCTTCCGTGGGACCGGAGTTGATTATCCCACAACGACTCTCTTGCACGAATTGATTAATTTGCCCGTTAATATCCTCGTCGTTCACTTTCCCCAGTTATCGGCTCAACCGTGCTACGTGCAGGCTGTGAGTAATGCACGGATTGTGGGCAAATGTCTTGGCCATTTCCTGCAGCTTTTAACGAGTGACATACCTAAGTCAGACATTCATATGATTGGCTTCGGAATCGGTGCACATGTGGCTGGGTTTGCGTCAAATTTCCTTTCCCAAAATAACATTAAAACCAGACGTATAACTGGACTCGATCCGGCCAAACCTCTATATCTTACTAAAAACATAAACGAACGTCTCGATCCTAGTGATGCAGAATTTGTGGATGTCATCCACACGGACATAGTCGTTCATGGTATAATGCAGCCCATTGGCCATGTGGACTTCTTTCCCAACATGGGCTTCACCCAGCCCAACTGTGGACCCTTGCATAATAGTAAGTGCCAAATACTCATGTCTATCGATACCCATTAGCTCAAAGAGTCAATCGCACAGTGGCCACAAATGAATGCTACCATAGGCGATCTGCCGAATACTTTGCGGAATCCGTATTCTCGAAGGACGGCTTTTGGGCATTCCGCTGTAAAGATCTATATGCCTACATGAAGGAAGATTGTCGCCCTACGGAAGATCTGGAATTACTTGGCTACCACACACGCCCCGAAGCACGTGGCAATTACTTTTTGACCACAAACGAAAGTCCGCCGTACGCACGTCGGTTTAACTTTACGGAGTTGGATCGCAGTTTGCGCAATAAGACATTCCTAACCGATGGACTGCTGGAAAAGCTCAAGGCACTGGGACCCGACATAAGGGTGTTAACAACAACCATATAGACATCGAGCGCAGCTGCTGCCTTCAGTGTATATCAATTCATCTAAGATGTCTATCTAAAAAAACTTGATAAATACATGGCAATAAATAAATCACAATGTGAGAAATGATAGTGTACACTTCAATCTTTTGCTCCTCCAAAATTAATATTAGTTGTTTCTCTTAAATTAAAAACCATTTTGGAGTAAACGTTCTCATTCTATCATTCTCTTAAAATCAAATAAATTCGCAGTTTTCTTTCCTTTACTTCACACAAAAGTTACGACCAAAACCAAACAAGTAACAAAAGGTACTTCCAACAATAGAGGGCGCTTGGAGCGACTTCCTGTGCGCCACCTGTTGTTGTCAATTTGACTCTAGTATTTTAACTCCAAATAAATGGTTTTAATTTGTAACTTGTTTGGCTTTGTGCGATATATAATTATAGAGTAGGGAGAGCTACAGTCGGATGCAACCGACAGTAGGAGACCCTGTACTTTGATTTGCCCTGGGCGTCGATAATATCACCAGCATATATGTACATACTCACATATGTATATGTACGTACACATGCACTTATACATACAAATATAAGCTCAAATACAAACAATAACCAATACTCATAAAGAAATTCATACTCCGATAAAAAATCAGGCATACGCTGTGGCTTCCCCCCTCCCCAAGCCAAATGCCTACTACAGAAAATTGTTTGTTCAATATCTTCGGTGTTTATTATCCGATTGGGCTGCAAATTTCACGAAACATTCAAAGCATCTAAAGCTTTATTCATGCAAAAAAGAAATCCAGTGACTCTAAAACTGTATATGCTAAGAACATTTTGCAAATTTGAAGGGCAGGGGGATGAGATATCAAATTAAAAACATAAACTTGGCCAGCCTATATAATACACGAACCTAACAAAAAAAAAATTACTTTATTCCGAGTAGTTTCCGAGATCTCGGTGTTCATACAGACGGACAGACGGACATCGCTAGATCGACTCAGCTCGTCGTGCTGATCCAGAATATATATGCTTTATGGGATATGCCACACCTCCTTCTGCCTGTTACACACAAATGTCATAAAAAGAGTTTAATATTAAAACATTATTTTGTGTGCAGACATTTATGTTTTAATTTCAACATTCACTCATGTCATTCGAGTACCCAGTTTAGAGTACTCGACACGCTTGTGATTTACACTCGTCTGCATTGCGAATTATTTTAGAACGCCAATTACTCAAATCTACATTTTCAATTTGCCGTCATTGGTGCGCGCATAATTTCTGTGCTGAGCATTTTCAGAAATACCAAATGAAAAACAGGCAGCACGACTAAGAGCTACCTTGTAGTTAATGGAATATATTGCCTAGTGACTGAGTTCGCAAATACAGGGTATAAATAAATTTAATGAATAAAATGTACCATTTAGCTAGTTGGAGAAAAGCCTTTAAGATAGAGCAGAGAAAGATTACCGCTAAATATATGAAGTAATACACATACATATCTGCATAGGTACATAGCTGGTGGGTGAGGGGTGAATCAGCAGTGGCTGCTTCAGTTCGGAAATACACAGAAAAGAGAAAAGCTACTACTAAATACCAAAAGTATTTCTTTCTACTACATATATGTAGATTGGTCATATGGTAGGTCTTATGAGGTGACTTAATTGTATATAAATTTAAAAAATAACAGCTCGACTGAATGATACCTTATTGAAAAAAAACAAATAGATATATATGTATTGAAGACAGCATCAATAGCACCTCCATCAATTCGTACATACAGGATATATGTAGAAATATGAAAAGACTAAGAAATAACTAGTACCGGGTAGAACAGAGAATGATATCCACTCCATACGTATAGTAGGATTTCATTCATAATCTAGTGACTCGGTAGCTCCTGCTGCAGTTCATAAACACAGGGTATTGCATGCAATGGGTATTGTACTCAAATACATTTCGGAACAAAGAGAAAGCACCTTCGCCTGTGACGTGGACTACAGCAATTGTTATGAGTTACGGTTTAGAATTATGCAATTTGGGTTGGTAAATACACACGTACATAGAATAGAATATTCCGTAAATCTAGCTGAAAATTTCATGGCATCACCAAACTGTCAGCCACTAAATTAGAACTTATGCCACATGTGCTATTTATACGAAATATTCAAGCCGAAAAAAATTGCAAATACAATCGAGTATCTGCTAGGTACACATGCGTGTGCGCGGGTGTGTGTAGGTGTGTCTAGGTGTGTGAGTGCAAGCAGACACACACACACACACACACCCATGCGAACACACTTAAGAATGCTTTCCCAAGTGCTTCACGTTTTGTCATAAATAATAAAAATCAAATGACCATCAAAAGTTGCCTTTGCCTTTGACTATTGACAAAAATGCGACACACAAACACACACTCACACAGAGCCAAAGAAAAGCAATTCCTCGGAAGGTTACACACACGCAGGCACACACACACACCCAGTACCGCTGCTGCACCACGCCTCCCGCTCAACCTGTCCACTGCTCTTGGTGCACGTCCAACTATTCTGATGTCCATTTGCCAGTCTGAAATGCCTGTTTGTTTGTTTGTTTTAACGCGAAAATATAAAACCACATCAACATTTTTTGAGCCGAAAACAATTTGCGCGCTACCGGAGAGGTGCTTTTTGGGGGTTCCGTAACTACAGCAAACTGAGTTACACCGAAAAAAAAAATTAAGAAGCGAAAAGTTTGCTAACAGAAGTGGTAGAAGAGGTTTATTAAAAGAATTAAATTTTGCTTTATTTTATTAATTAATTAATCTTAAGTCTTTTAACCTAACTCATATTGTACATGTTGCAAATATCGTTATGGATACCTTTAAACTACAGCTTGTAAACTATCGATAAAACTAAACCTACACTGCTGGATACTTGGTATATAAAGAAAAGGTATTGCTCACATATTCAAATTTAAAGTATAAACAAATGCTCTTGAAAATAAAAGAAAACTTTATTTATACTATTATAATATATTGAACCTAAACATAAATATTAAGTTATTGGAGTAAAATTTTAAAATTTATTAAGTTAAATATGTTATTTTACATAAGGTCAACTACTTAAATGCAGTCGATAGTAAATCTAGCTGAAAATTTCATGGCATTTAAATTGTTGCTTAAATTAAATCTTCTTTAGGATAAAAATTTCAGTAGTATTTAATATTTATACCAGCTAGTTAGCTTGAAAACTCCAACAACAAATAGTTAGAATTGATACTGAATTACATTTAAAAAAATCAATACAAATAATCTATAATCGATACTTTTGATGGTATTCGTTTTTGATATATAGATTTTGTACTTTATTAAAATAAAATACATTTCGCGCTTATAAATTATTTATAAGGAAAAAACGTAATGAGCAAATCATTAAACTTATTAAAATTGTATAAATTGAATTTCAATATTTGCTAAGAATATATTGGAGTATTTGTGTATTATGAAAATATTTATAATATTTTCTATCAAGTTTCAAGGAGCTATTTACGTATATATGTATGTAGTTATGTACATATACATTATGTACATACTATATTCGAAAGAAAGTAAATTATAAATAATATTATACGTATGTTTGTTTTCTGTGAACATATTTCATAATGCATTTAACAATTTCCAAAAGCTAGTTAGTTGGAAAAAATATCAAAATCTATTTTCATATTATAGGAGCAGTTGGAATTTGCAATTGAATTATAAATAAATATACTAAGTACTATTTAGTTTGTATGCTTCCTGCTGCGCACATCAAAGGCTCAAATGGCACTAATTGGAATATACTAGCAAATTTCTCTCACTGTACACAAGCAGCAAGAGAGTGCCATCGGCTAACCACAGCAGAGTGCCATCGGCGCCGTCATCGACATCTGGCCCACTCATGATCATATGGAAAAAATTGCTATAAAGTACTAAAAATACAATTACCGTGAGAAATTTGCGCTGATTTTGTGACTGATTGTGAGGACGTTTATAGCCGATTTTTAGTGACTGACGACTGGGCGAGCATTGCTGGTGCTGCTGATGCTGCTGATGTTGCTGCTGTTGGTTGCCATTCCACTGACAGCAACAAGCAATTGCTGCCTCAATTGTATAACGAGTAATATTTTCCGGCTGCCAACATGGAAAAAGATGAAGACAAATAGTTGAGTTCGAGATGATGATGGAAGTGACGTCGCCATGCCGGGGTAGCAGGGCAGCCACTGCAATTTGCCAGCCGACCTCAGCCTGGCCGACCTGTCGTATCGTTCATCCGTTGTATTTGTAGCACACTTTGATCTGAACTGCGTCTGGCCAGCCTCCGCTGCCACATTCCAATACCCAATACACAAAGCACCCGCATCTGCAGAGGGGGCTCGGGGATTGTCGCTGGTTGTTAATAAAGCGTTTCGGAAAAAGCCAAAGCAACAATAAACCAACCTGAAGGATGATGGCGAGTGCGAGTACGAGTATGAGTACGAGTATGAGTGCGAGTACTCACGAGTGTGTGAGTGTGAGTGTGTGTGTGAGTGTGAATATGAATGTGAGGTGGGTGCTGTTGCGGTCTGCGAATGTGACGTTGCCACTAAGCGGATTTTGTTGTTTATAAATAATGATCTTGGCCAGACGATTGGATTAGTGGGTGCTCGCGTTCCAACGCAGAAACTCGTACAGTCACTTTGCCCAAAGAAGCACTCGCATTCGCACTCGCACCCGCATTCGCATATTCGGAATTCGCATTCATAATCGCATCGCGCATCTAAACGGAACACAGCTCAGCCAACCCATCACAAAATGGTACTACACCGCGAGAATTAATAATCAATAATACCTATTTATAAGTGATAGTTGAAATTTAAATTATTACTTTCAATATGGAATTTTTTGTGCAGTGTACTGGTTATATCATATATATTTTTAACACTTCTCAACCTCCATCCCACCCATTCCCAGGAAGACGATGAGAAAATGGACATTATGCGTAAGGCATTCCAGATGTTTGACACCCAGAAGACGGGCTTTATCGAGACCCTGCGACTGAAGACCATACTGAACAGCATGGGTCAAATGTTTGAGGAGAGCGAGCTGCAGACACTGATCGACGACAACGATCCAGAGGATACGGGCAAGGTGAACTTCGATGGCTTCTGCAGCATTGCCGCGCATTTCCTCGAGGAGGAGGATGCCGAGGCCATACAGAAGGAGCTGAAGGAGGCGTTTCGTCTATACGATCGCGAGGGCAACGGTTACATAACCACCTCCACACTCAAAGAAATTCTCGCCGCTCTCGATGACAAGCTGTCCTCCAGTGATCTCGATGGCATCATTGCTGAAATTGACACTGACGGTTCGGGCACTGTTGACTTTGATGGTAAGTCCCCAGGCATACTGGGTCGTTTAACATAGATATCTCTATATATATGTATATATGTGTTATCTTTTCAGAATTCATGGAAATGATGACGGGCGATTAATCAGATCCACTGCTGTGAGAGAGAGAGATATACGGAGATACAGAGAGAGAGGAGGAGGAGTGTGTGTGAAAAGAGCTGCTTTTGTTTTTTCTTCTTTAATGATAATAGTTTTTTTTATTATTATTAAATAAATTAACTAAACGCTTTAGTTCACACTTTAGTTATTGTGGGTTGGATTAGGCGTACAGTGAAGTCGTAAACAGAATGAATTAAACAAATTAAATTACGATAGAGTGCTTAGCCTAGTTAAGAGTTAAGAACATATTCCTTTCATTAACACAAGTGATACGCTTACGATTACATTTATTATTTACACATACTTAGCCCAATCAATATGCTATTTACACGAAATATGAAATATGAAATACGAATGCACAGAATCATCATTGAATATAATTTCCAATTTGAGTTCACACGTGCCAAAAATATAATTTCTGTAGCGTTTGCCAAGAATCAAGAGATTAATTTTGATGGGCGATCTTTACACCTAGCCAAATCAAAGATAGCTAACAACTAAATAGCAATTAATATATAGTTTTATTTATAGCTAAAGTACTTTCGGATATTGGACAAATCTTGCGTCTCTACTTATACATAAATATATATCTGTGTATATACATACATTCATGTGTATATCTCTCGTCTAGTATGTGTTTGTCTTAGTGGCTAGTTCAGTGGATTTTACATAAGGCAGCATTATCTTTGCTCAAGACACTAACAGTACAAGTGCAAGTACATACATACATACGTACATTTATATAGTCATATAGTTATATAGATAGTTTGCTCGCAGTCTAGTTGGCGTGGCCGATACACGATAATACCCGATAATGGCAATTAACATGCACTCACCACACGTGTAGACCGGAGCGAAAAGTACACTTTAGAAGCATACCAGTAGCTGGCACAGAGTAGGTTCAATTAAATACATAAGCTTGTATATACAACGCATGTATGTACGTGGAGGTGTAGGTGTAGGTGTACTAAATATCTCAAACATATTTCTCAAATAGTTAAAGCATTTTTTTAACCAATGATTTCTTGTCAGCTAATCAACTAATCGAACTTATGTCTAACATACAATCAGTACGGCGCTTAAACCTATAGTATGCTCTACTAGGCACGAAGTGTACGAACTTATGCTAGCGGTAAATCAAGGAAACGGGGAAAACAAAAAATAAATGAAACTCAAGACATTTTGGCGAATACATAAATGCAACTTAGGTTAAACCTACTAAGGGGCAACTAGCACACGACTAAGAGCAATAGCAACTAAAGATTACTAATTAAGAGTAATTTCATTAATTGTAGTTAATTGTTATGCTTAGGTCTAGACAATCTTCATGGGCACATCGATAAGGCAGTCTGTCTCGAGTCTCCCCAGTGTCTTCTTCACGCGCAGCGCTGTCAGGCGCACTGTGGGGTTCGGATGCCAACACTCCTGCATGATTTTGGCCATAGTCGCTAGCACATCGTCCTCCTGCCAGCGTGATGGTATCGGCGGACGGAAGCCCTTGACGCAGACCACAGCATGCATGTCCTCGAACGTGGGATCCGAGGGCACCACATCGTGGTAGGGCAATGCGTAATCCTCGCACGTTGTCGTCTTGGTGCCCGAGATGGGGGTATAGCAGCGACGCGCCATCTCCCAGAGCACCAGACCAACGGAGTACATGTCGGCACGCTTGAATTCCTCGAACTGCTGCGGATTCAGTGCCTGGCTGAGAACCTCGGGTGCCATGTAGCGCCGAGTGCCCACGCGTGTGTTCTGTGCAATGTGTATCTCGTCTAACTCCGATATGTACTTGACGGCCAATCCGAAATCGGCAATGGCACACTGTCCATTGCGTTTCACCAATATGTTCTTGCTTTTGATGTCACGGTGGGCAATGGCCGGCTTGCCCGGCGTGCCAAAGATCTCGTCATGCAGATGGGCCAAACCAGAAGCCAATGAATACGCCAACAACTGCAGTTTCTGTGGATTGATCACCGATGTCGAGAGATAATCGTGCAGGCTGCCAACCTCATGGTAGTCCGTGATCAGCAGCATTTGTGTCCAGCTGCCATTGCCCTTGATGTCGGCCGCAATGAAACCCAAGATGTTCTCGTGACGCATCAGCACCGTCTGATAGATTTCCGTTTCGCGGAACCACGATGCCTCCTCTGTGGTGAAGAACGTCTTCACAGCCACACGTTCGTCCCGCCACTTGGCCAGCCACACCTCTCCATAGCGTCCCTTGCCCACCAGGCGCACCATCTGTATCTGCTTAGCAATGGTGCGCTGAACCAGCAACGGCAGTCCAGAGCCTGAGCCAGAGCTCTGCTCCACCAGCTGCGACAGTGGCGATAGCTGGGAGTTGCACATGGAGTTGATAAGACGCGGTTGCTTGCGCAGTTTCTCGCGGCGCTTGTAGACCAGGCAGAGTATGAATACCACCACAATGAACACGGACATGCACACTATGATCGAGGCGAAGAGGGCCAACGTGTGCACCGATTCACTGCTCACTGGCAGCTCCGGGGCAGGTGTGGTCATCTTGGGAGTGTAGGCGGGTTGCAGGTGCCGATTGCATAGATCCTCACCCTCGCAGCACACAATGTTCTTGCCATGTATATGAGGTACGGCAGCCACTTTACACTGTAACAAAAACAGAAACAGTTGGTAAGGGAATTTGCAAACCGAATCTCATTCAGTAGACTTACCATTAATAGGCCACCGTTCTCCTCGGGCGGCATGCAGCCATAGGTGCGCTCCTCCTCATAGGTGCCAGTGGTCTCATCATACACCTCCTCCACGGCGCTGAAGCAGCTGCCTCCGGGTCTCGTCTCACAGGTGCCATTGCTCACATTGTTGGGACAACTGCCGTCACAGTAGCAAGTCAGCGATCGTGCTATAATTATATAGAGAGTATTCAAAAGTGGAATTAGTTTACGAATTTCTACCAGAGATTAGTAAAAGATGAAAGGCAAACATAATTTAGCAAAATCGAAATGTTAATCCTTCTATTTCTGGCACATGTATTTAGCTAATCCGGCAGATATTAACTGAGCTGTGAGTCAGCGTAATAAAATGTGTATTTTTGTATTTGAAATTTGGATTTAGTTGGCATGATGAAGTGAGTATGGAAATAGTTCTTTACTTCTTCTCTATGTATCACACTTTACACTATCGAATATCTGTTTATTCAAGTCTTAAGTCTATCGACTAACTTCTAACTAGCTCAGTTGCAGTTAAATTATATGTTTTACCCCACTTTATTCATCATTCCCATTCACTGATGTAACGAGTAGTGATGCCCAACTGTGTAAGCACTCTACGTATTGGGGGCGTTGTTGGCAACACTCAATTTACACAAATTACAGGGTATGCATACATAGCATGCTACATGTGAGAATAATTTAAATTAGTTGAACAATTCAATTAGCAGCTAGACGGTTAAAAACGCTGGCAAAACGCGTGCATGCCAACTAGCATGAAAATGCGTCTGAGCATGAAGAAAGCCCGGACATCGGACGCATGGGCTGACCGAGGCACGGTACAAGAAACGGTAATTCGAGCAATTGATTCAGGTCGCTGCCACTGCACGCCACTTACTAACTGGCTAAAGTAAGCGACTAACTAACTCAGTAAGTAACTAATTACAAGCGTGCGGTAGCTGCTCGAGTGTGTGGTCAAGTGACAACGGCTCCAGTTGCAGTTGCAGTTGCAGCTCTAGTTGCAGCTCAAGTTGCTCTACAATTAATGCGCTTACACTGCAAGAAAAACGAGGTGTATACATATACCTACACACAAATTGTATACTAATTTGTATATCTTGATCAATATCCAAATCTAATATATCCCGTATAACATATTAGATGTGTTCCCTATATTTTATATCTTATATTCTACTTCATATATCCTACATCAAATATCTAATATAACATAATATACCCTAATCTAATATGGTATTTTTTATATATGGTGTATTTTATACTATATCTTACATTTTATATGCAATATCTTATATCACATATATACATATGTACATATATCCTATATTCATTAACCTATATCTAATGATCTATATTTTACATCCCATAATCAATATGCTATATTCTACATCTCTTATCATCTACATACATCCACTATATCCTCTATTTCCTATTTCACCTATATCCTACATCCAATATGCTATATCATAGCCATCAAACTTGCAAGCTCTCACTGGAAATTATGCTCAGTGTAATCAATATTCTGCAGTCAGTTACTTACAAGTGCTTAACGGTTTTTAGATGGTGGGCGTCTTGGCCAATGCATCTGGATTTTTTATAGCCATTTCTCGCACAAGACTCGCCTCACATGGACACGCCAACCGTTAGCTATTTGCCCACTGACTGGTTCCCACAGCAGCTAAACCATATGCTGCACCCGCTACCCACTACGCTGCACCACCACTGCAACACCACTGCACCACCAGTTCCACCTTACGACAGCAGTATTTGCTGTGTGTTCATTCATAAAAATCGCTTAAGTGCCTTGTATAAGTTTGCAAACCTGGCAGTTGCAATTTACATGATATCTTTTCTCTCTGCCATTCTCTGTGTATTTAACATATATTTTTAGACATTTTTATAACGCAGACGAAACCTATTAATGCTGCCTATTTATAAGCCATAAAATTATTGTATATTCTGCTATAAGACTTACAACAACAAAACGGATGTGTGTCATGAGCCAGGGTAAAAATGATACCAGATTTCTCTGTCTGTCTGTCCCTTCTCAGAAATGAGGCTCAATTCTTTTTGTTTGTGTTTTAGCGAATATAAACAAACAATGTAATTAAAACTATAAATATAACTTCACATTAATTGTTAAATATTGACTCAAATAATCAATAAAAAAATAAATAATTATATAATTTTTGAGATTTTGTTTACATGATTTAAAGAATGTTTCAATCATAGAAAAAATTATAAAATAATTAAATGCTTGATATGAAAGATAAGCTTTGAAAAAATGTTTTAACTACATTTGTTCTGATTATAGTAATAATAAATTATATATGCAAAAATACACTAAAAACAATAAATAAAATTAATTCGTTTTGGATCAAAAAACTATCTGTCAAATCGATTGATAAATTTATTTATTTACAGCTATCTTTTAACATACGTTTCATAAATTAATCCTATAAATTAATTAGTATTTAGTTACCCAATTCCTCTACTTTAAATGTAAACAGATTTCAGTTGCTTCATTTATTAATATCGAAACATAAATTGTTTATAAATATCGATACTTCAATTCACTTGTATCACATTAAGAACAAACAAATATTCCTGGATGTAATTGAGGTGAGTGGCACGGATTAGCTTAGAGACTTTGTGTTGAACATAGAGTATATGTTAATTTATCACAAGTCAAAGTAGAGCATAAAATTACAGGATATCCATCGGAGCGATAGAGTCGCAAATCTCAAGCGCTAGTAACAAAAACTTTCTAAATATTTCTGCTAAATTCCAGGGTATTTAAAGCAACATGCAATTGGCAAATAATTCACACACACACACACACAATGCAATTGCAAATGCAAACAACTCGCACAACAAATTGGCGGATGTTGTTGGCATTTTTGTGCCACGCCCTCAAAGTCGAGCAATGCAATGGGCGCAATGGCGAGATAATAATTTAATTACAATTTAATAGCAGCGACAGCTTTTTACTGTTGCTGCAGCCTGCACGCGTTTTTTCTAGCGATTTTTATCGCATCCAAATGCCGCGTCGATTATGCAAAACGTGACTGCAAAACAATGACAAGCGTTGATTTTTATTCAATTTTTATTTATAAGTAAACACAAATTATTATTCTTTATTTTCAGCAGTCAAAGATCAAAAAACTGCCTGTGCAACAACAACAACAACTACGGCAACAACAACTTGTTCTTAACTGATGCTCAAAACTGGCTAA
The DNA here is from genome assembly GCA_035045005.1 of Liodrosophila aerea. NCBI lineage: Eukaryota > Metazoa > Arthropoda > Insecta > Diptera > Drosophilidae > Liodrosophila > Liodrosophila aerea. Next base: position 111,022 of record JAWNNL010000013.1, read on the forward strand.
GATACTTCAGCCGCTCGCCACGTAGCACAGTAGCCCCAGCAGCAGACAAATTATAATTTCGTTTTTTGCTCTTCACTAAAAAAACGGGCTAAGAAAGGGAAACCAAATTATGAAACGACGCCAAATTGTTGGCTCCTTTGGGCTCCTAGTTGCTGTTGCTACCTGCTTGGGCCATAAGCGTAAGGGCGGACCAGTCGCACGGCTCCAGCTCGGCGCCAACTGCACGCGAGCTTCCACAATACGTAGTAAGCTCTTTGTTTTTTATATTTTTTAAAGGAAATATTTTTACAAATATTTGACGAATATTTGACAAATATTATTTGATCATTTTCAATATGGCAAATTAAATATGTTGCAATTTAATTAGAAAACATTTAAAAGAATCTGAAATATAACCGTAAAAGTTCTTTAAAAATATATTTACTTGAAAATATTTAAATATATATTTAAATTGAATTTACACTTTGATATAATTATATAGAAATACTTGTCTAATGACAATGAACAATGAATTGAATTTTTCGTTTCAATTAAATGTTAGACGCTTTCAAATCTCTATTTACCCCAAAAAAAAAAAACAATATTTAATTGAGAAATAAAAATTAAATTCTACATTTTAGTGCTATATTTAGTAATAAAAAATTTATATATTGAATTTTTTTAGTATTAATTAAATTAATTTTAAAATTTTTATAAATAATTTTGAATTTTTTTTTCTTACGCTAACGATTGGAAGGTCTACGCAGGATCCTCTCTCTGCGTCACAACAGTTCTACCTAACCTATTTGATTCAATATGTAGGGTATCTTTGAGTCGTGTACTTTAAACTCATATTCATACATCGTTGTGAACTTGTTAATCAAGTTTACTTTTCGCAGAAAGAGCATATGTATACATATGTATAATTAAATGTCCCGCTGAATACTCATTTGGGTTCATGTATGTATTTGTTAAGCATTTGGCTACAGATTCAGCTACTGTAGCAGCAGCAGTAGCAGCTGTTGCTGTTGCTGTTGTTGTTCACTCTATTGATGCCATTGATGAGCTCACCTCCGACTCGGCTAACGTCAGCGTCGAGTAGTACGATATATATACAGACATTCAGATATGTACATAGCTAAATATGTAGGTAAAGATAGTGTCCCGATTTGTATATCTTTAGTGAGCACATGACCTGACTGCGCACACACTGATACACACACACACACATGCACACATAGTGTGTGTATGAAGCACGAGTTCTTGTAGCATTTGGCAAACGTATCCGAAGAAGGCGACGCACAGCGGATGTGCCCAGTGTGAGTGGCATGCCTCGCATTTCAGAGCTGGAAGTGCTGCTGCTGCTGCTCTTACTGCTAGTGCTAGTGCTGCTGCTGCTGCTGCTGCGGCTGTGAGTGTCGCCCGTGTTGTGGGAGTATTTTTAGCCTGGGCGACCATTTGACGTAATGTTTACGACACGACTTAGGGCCCACGCCTCACAAAGAGACAAAGCAAGTGGGAGAGATGATAAACGGATGAATGCAAACGAAATGTAAATGCAAAAAGCAAAAAGAAAAACGAAAATCATAATAAAACCATCTGAATCGCAGCTTGTGGAGAACTGCACCTAACTGGAACCTACATCACGATCAACTGATGCGATACGATGCGATGCGATGTGTGTTGTGATGCGCGTTGGCAGCGGAAATCGTTAGCTGAATCATACCGTAAACTATTGCCATATGCGACACGTTGCAGCTGCAACAGCTACAGCTACAGCAACAGCAACAGCAACAACAGCAAGTTCTATCGCCTTGCAAGCAATTAAAAGCTCAGAGTGTACAACTAATCACAGAGCGATGCAAAAAGAAAAAATAGTTTATATTAATAAAAAAACACTTGCAACTGGAAATGATGAATAATTCATAATATCTGTGGGAATGTGTTTGCTTTAGGGAAAGCCATATAGATATAATCTAAACTCTAACGAATACATCAAGTATTCAGCATGATTCCGTAGTGAGTTTAGCAACTCTGTAAATTGTTGTAAAAAGCTTTTAAATATTTTTACTTCAATTGTACAATTACACAGCCTTAACTAATACCCTTGATCCAACATATGCCCTGAACTTCAACTGTTATTATACAACACTATTCAGAGTTTTTAGAACAGTTTTGATGATCCGATATATGACAATTTTTCTGAGTGCTAAATTTAACTGTTACTTTTCTTCAACAGTTTTCTTTTGGTTGTACTATAGAAACCATTTACTAATAAATTCTAAATTTAAATGTGCATACATATATTACATTTTATCGTAGATTAGAGTTGAGAACTATCGATACTACTATCTATCGACAATGTCAAAAATACATTTTGTCATGCAAATTAAATTCGGTAAACACAAATTTTGATTATGTTATTCACAATAAAATTAAATAACTATTTTCAACAGAATACAAATTTAAATCAAATTGTATTTTCCGTAGTATACTGTCAATACTATCAATGGGCCGCAGTATCGGAAATCAAGAATATAAAATACATAGTATAAATATATAAATAAAGACATCTTCTTTTCACAACTGACTCTAGCTTTTTCAACTATTTTCTTAATGAATTATGTTCTATTAAAGTCTATTGGTAACGCTGAGCTGTTAAAGCGCGCTCACTTAGTGTTAACAAAACATTTAAAGAAAAGTCCAGTATTTATTGTCTGTTACTGTCTTTCGACGCATTCAGCTTTAACCATGCATTGAGAGACTATAGAAGTGCACTTAGCGTGTATTTGTTTTGTTCTGTCAATTAACACCTGAAATTGGCTTTGGTATGCAATGATTGAGCTCAAGCCACACAACCAGTTCCGAGGTGTCAATTTTAACACATCTGAACAGCATAGGACTGAATATCGTTAAATATTTATTCTTAAACTTGAATAGCACTTAAGTACATTTTATTAGACATTAACATACAAGAGCAAAGATAACGGCATACGGCTAAAAGGCACAAGATATCTCATTTTCTTAATCTCGAATCTATATGGAATTTATAGAGTAACTTCTGTGTCTCTCAAGAACTTTGAACTAGTTTTTTCTTTATCACTTTATGGTAAGCTTATTGCCGCTGCAATCTTTATTCGCTTGATAATTAACATTTGGCTTAAAAAGGCTAAATCATGCTGATAAAGTTTCATTAGAATATGGCCAAAAAGAAAACTGACCATATTTAGTCATATAAGGTAACTTTTGATGGCCTCTTTGCGGTTTTGTTTTATTATTTTTAGCCAATTAACCCACACTGTTTTAAAACTGGCTTTCTGATGATCTAAGCCAAGTTTTTGCCCTTCACTTACATGGAAGTAAGTCTTTTTGCATCATCAACAGGTGCGAATTGTGCGTTAGTCATCAGAATAGTTCGTTATGGGCACTTGGCAGATTATTTACATACGCCCATGCATTGACAAAATAGATTTTAATAATGCCAGATAAGCAGAGTTTCATTTACATTACTTATAAATATAAAGAATGAATTTAATGCCAATGAAGACAAACAATTTACTTCCTGCACTGCGGAAATTTAAATTTTATGTAATAGGTTTTCGATTTTTATTACAATTTAAATATTATTCAAGAAAAACAAAAGCCAGATAAACGTTTAAATAAGTGAATTATTTAAAAAATATGAATATATTAAATTGTATATTCAATGTTTGTTTACAAACGGAACAGCTGAATTTATTTCGGGGTGAATGGCAAATTGACTAAAATTTCCTACACTGTACTTATAAGTACAATATATTAATATATTAACTGCAAAGGATCTATTGGGCATATCTTTACATTGTTCTGACTTATTATTTTCCTCTTATCGACTTTCCCACACAGTGTCCTAGGAAACTTGGCTTCTAAATGCAAAAATCTAATGCATTTAAAATTTACCATTGTCATGCTGTTACAGCTCGCTGTTAATGCACTGTTAGATGTAATTACTGGGCCTATGCTATTGTTGTTTAACATTCCGATGCAATTCATTTGCATAAATGCATATTACGAGCATTTAATTGACTTTCAAAACGTGTCACCGACAATACAAACAAAGGCTACAATAATAATAACAAATAGAAACAACAACAACAACAACAACAACATTAGCATATGCAGCAGCATGTTTCTGCTTTTTTGTTGTTTTGTTTTAAACGCTTGCTAGTTAATTTGTATGTATGCATGTGTGTGTGTGTGTGTGTACAGTATAGTAACCTGTTATTTCCCATAACTCGCTTTGAATAACCGAGTCTTTTTGGCGTGGGCGTTGCATCCAGTGCCTGGCCTGGGCCTGGGGTTGCCTCTTAATCAAAACGCTGTCAAAATTCTTAATAAAACGCACTACACTCTTAACTGACAGCGGCAAGGAATTCTGCATGGAGTCAGTCTGCATGCGTTTTAATTAAGTGTCGCATATTTTTAATTAAATCAAATAACGCCCAAGCCGAGCCAGCAGCAGAGCGATTAAAAACGCGTCAAACTGCTATGCGTGGGCAAAGTAGTTGAACGGCTTAAGTGAGCGCTAGTCGCAAGAGAAGAGAACACGACACTGAGAGAGGAGATCTAGAGGCAAAGAGCGAGGCTGCGTGTATGTGTGTGTGTGAACACTGCTAGGGTTAGCTAGGGAGAGACCGTTCATTGCGTGGGCTGCCGGATGCTGCGACTGCGACAGAGGCTGCTGCTGCTGCTGTGAAGCAAGGGCGAAACTTCGTAGATTTCGAGAAACTCGTTTCATATGTTAAACAGCAGAAACAACAACAACAACAACAACACCCACACGTCCAAGTCACATTATTGGCTGGCTTACAAATTGCCGAGTGTCCAACCCTGCGCATAATCAGCATACATAATCTAATCTACATACATACGGCTTAAACGGAATTCGCATTAGAAGGCAGCAGTGGAAACACAGTGGCGTCCTAAGAGTTTTGTAGTTTGAAAGAGGGATGCTTAGGAGCAGTGATCAACTCAGGTTAAGCATGCACTAAGAGCATTTGATAATACTAATACAATACGAGTATATAATAGTAATTGAAGCAACTTTTCCGACGCCACTGCATGAAGCACATCCGGGTTCAAGAGTATAACTGTGACACTATGCTGTATCTAGCGGTAAACACAAATATTGGATGTATATTTGCATACACAAACATACTACATTCATACATATGTACAAGCGTACATATATTCCAGTTTTGTGGCGAGAGGAAACTGCTTGAAATGCAAAACATAGCGCGCTGCATAAATTACAAGAGCTGACGGTGAAGAGAGCATAGACGAGCGGAGAGAGGCGAGAAGAAGAGAGATTAATGGCCGAGGTGGCAATATGTAAGTCAACATTGAACTTGCCTACACACAGGGCTGGACACAATGAAGTCATCTCCAGCTGCAGCATCATCTGCATCATCATCATCATCATCATCAACTCGATCATCATCCGCTTCATCAGCAACATTTAGTCAATTTTGTCAGCGAATAAATAGAAACGCCCGCTGCTTTTTTTGATCAAACCTATGCATAGACATAAATCAAGTATACGCCCCGTAAATCAATAGTAATTAATCGTTTTTTTGTCTTCCCGTTTTGTTTTTGCATACGCCCTCAGCTAGACAACAAATAAATTGCAAATTGCTGAGAGTATTTGTGGAAAGTTTATGGCTTTAATTAATCGCCTTATTGTTACCAAGCGGCAAATGCATACCATAAATTACTTAGAAAAGAGCAAATGCTATACGAACAGTCAAATTTGTTATTAAGCCTTTATGGCTTCTCGTTTCAGTATGTTTTATATTTTGCAGTTTTCCCTCAGCACGTGTCTAAGTTATTGCCCGGCTTAAATACGCCACAAATCCAGATATTAATCATCAACGTTTGAGCAAAGCTACAAGACCAAAACCAAAATAGATTGTTTTCCTACAAAAAATGAAATAAAATATCAAGCCAAAAACCTCCGACACGCGGTGTAGTTGGCTATGGGAATACCCTGCAAATGTGATGTAAAGATGAAAATTAAAGAAACTATTGATCCTGAGCATAATTCGAAAATAATTTGCCTAAATATTGTTTATTGTACGATTATATTTGTGAATTAATTTAGCGTCGTTTAAGACATTAATCCAGTGGTGCCCAAACTTACACTATCAAACAGTGTGCTTGTGTGCGTAGCAGCAAGCAACGAAGACTGACGCCTATGCATGTGAGAAACTCTACTGTGTGTGTCAAAGTAGCGCTGCTCAGCAAAGCGTACATGTGATAGGAATTATGAGTTTCGCGCACCACTGCATTAATCCATGAATATACCATTTTAGTATAACTACTTAGTACTTTTTTACTTAAAATGTGAACATACCCGTCCTTGCCCCCATTTTAATGGGTATATTACTAGCATATGAAAAAGAAGAATGATGGCGAAGGTAAACGGGTTTTGACCAACATTTGTTGCTCGTTGTTGGTGATGTTGTTATCATTGCTGTTGTTGTTGTGGCTTGTTTGTATTTGTATTTGTATTGCCAAGCCTCTGCTATGAGCATGACAACTTTTAAAATGATTTTTCCTTATAAATGGATATAATTAATGCCGCTGTCTATATTTGTGCCTGTCTGTTTAGTTGGTTTGCAGTTTCTTACCGCTTTTGGGAGTTATGAATGAAATGCCAATAACCCAAATAGACAAATTGGTAAATCGCCAATATGGCCAATACTTAACAGATTTCAATCACAAAAGCTGGCTCTTTCTCTCTGATCTTTTATCTGTCTCTCATGCAGGCAATTAAAAGCAATTGCAGGCAGAAATTACAATTTTTTTATGAGTTTCTTTCCTCCATTTTTTTTGTTTTTGCATACGCCCCATTCAAATCAACACAATCAGCTTTAATTAGAGAGGCCGCCGGGCAGACTGCGGCGATTTGGCTTAATGGTTTTTAATTGCAGTCGCAAAATTATTTAAAAAACAAAATACAAAACAGAGAACAGAAAAACCCAAATGATTGCAGCAGCCGCTTCTGTATATGGACCACCCATTGCAAGCGTTATAAAACGCGCATAAATCGCTAGCGGCTTATCAATTGACTATAGTTATTGAAAAAGATTGCTGCAACTTAATAGAAATTTATGGGTTTAATTAACTCTACTGCATATGTCAGGAGAATTCATCTAAGCTCCACCTTATTTCTGCCTGTGTAGACCGAACTTATATGCTAACTGTAAAGGTTTATACTCAAGTTTCTTCGGCAAAGACTTCTATTTGGATCCACGCAAACTTACCTGTAATTAAAAGAGAGGAAAAGAGGAATCTATTAGTGATTAATTAAGTAACAAATACCTATAAAAAATCAATTATAATATAAATCAAAATCACAACTGGTTCTGACTGATTTTAGATTTTGCAATCGATTTATCGAGCCAATACAAAGCCACACATCGCATCTGCTGATGTTTTAATGATAATTTCAAAACAGTAAATTACTGTTTTTTTTTCTGCTGATGATTTGCATTCAGCAGATGGGCAAAATCTGAAAACGAAGGCGTTATAATGATTATAACGCTGATGATTAGCACTCATTGTATCGATGCGAACAGTAGCTCAGATGGTTGAAACCTGCTGTTCAACGAATTAAGAAGAAAAGGCTAAAATACAATGAATCAAGTGGAAGAGATACCCTACCCTTTCTGCGATCAAGTCAAGCTGCATCCTTATAAGGCATAGCAGTAGTTAAATACTAAATTTAGGCGGTACAACTTTTATTTAAATGAACTGCTCCAGGTAGCAGCTGCCTGCTTTGCCTCTTAACTTTATGATACCCATTTGAACTAATTTTATGCGTACAGGGTAGCCTGAACTGAAACAAATGCGATGCTAATAAGTTGTCTTTTTTATTTTCACTGATGTTGTCTTCTTGTTTTCTTTTCTCTTTTTCGTTGTTTCGTAAAATGTTGAAATTTATGCGTCTGCCATATAAAATAGCAAATGCTATTTGGCTGCTCGACGGTATAAAAATAAACTATTTACTTATATCTAAAACCGAGACGACAAACATCTTAAAAATAAAGTCAAACTGTCTGCAAAACTGGCGGCTGCAATTTGTTAAGAGAGCTCACAGATACACACATACACACATAGATACTACAGCAATTTGCTATGGTCTGGCTGCAAAGTTTCTTCTTGTCAAAGTGCTAAAAGGAAATTGTGATGGAAACTTATAACTGATGTCCGATTGTCCATAAATTTCAACAGTTTGTCACTCGCTCTCCGCTGGCCATTTGCATGTTCAATTTATGCTCGAGTGGGTGGCCCATTGGCCAATATGCAAGCCGCGTCAAAATGTCAATTAAATTTATGTGCAGCACACGCTTGGCATACAAACATAGCATATAGTATGGGAGAAGCCAATATGTGTGTAGTTGTAGTTGCAACATGCTGCTGCTGCTGCTGCTACTGCTGGCAACCAGTTGCTGCTACTGCTACTGGCCGTAGACAGTCTGGCGAAAGCCTGCCAAAAAATTATCAATTATAATTTGATTCTGTGCATATACTTAAACATATACATATTGTTTTTTATGTCTCTGCCTCATCGTGTTCTTTGTTTCGGTCACCTGATGATGAATCAAACATCAGATTCGACTGCGCGCCTTTTAAGGTTACGCCGTGCTCTCTGCTCTGCAGCAACAACAACCAGCAGAAATATATTAACAAACACACATATACTCGAGTTGTACTACATATGCGTACATTTGTTTATATTCATGTATATTTGGCTGTGTATCATATGATACACATAGTATAGCCATATAGCCATTGCCAGTCTAATAGCAATGTGCGTTGTCATTGGCTCATTTATTATTGCTGTTCTTTTTGTTGTTTTTCAGTCTAATAAACTTGCCGCCGCGCTGTCTAGGGTATGTACATATATAGTATATACATATATGTATAGTAGGTGCTCATTGTCCAAACACCAAAAACGTATGCAAAATCTCATTCGCTTTTATAACGAATTTGGCCACAACACGAAACGCGTTAACTGCACACGTGTGCGCTAATTGTTATTTGCTAATTTACACAGCACGTACTACAACTAAACAAACAAGCAAACGATAAACAATGACAATAGCAGAGCAACAAGTCAATTTGGAGCCACTGTAAACCGGGGGGTTTACACTTTAAATGAGATCTTGGCCATTTACATCAGGGCACTTTATGGAAGTAGTTTTTATTTACTTGATGTAAACTACAGTCGATCCATCAATTTAAAATTGTTTCAAAATTGTTTAATAATTAAAATAAAATTTAAAAATATATTTAAATATTACTGAATGTAAACATTAAATTTAAATAAATTCTTTAGTAACGGAACAACACATTTCATAGATTTTTAAACCAGGTCATCATTAAAGTTCAAGTCAATATCAATATAAATTCTGCTACATAACATTGATAAGATTTAAATCTCTCATCAAGTAAAAAACAATCTGAAGTAATTTGTATAATTAGTAAAGGAACAATAAAAAGGACAATCAACAGTTTTTCCATAGAAGATACTAATAAATATTTCGATTAAAAGTCTGTGATAAGGGGCAAGAAATCCATTCAGACTGCACAAAGACAGTGCAAGACAGTGTAAAATTTAATATGAAAGTCACAGATGCATAACTATTGGCTCTTAATCCAGTTTCACATAAAAGCTAACATAAACTTTGCTAAATTAATTTGCCAGCGCTTTTCAAGTATCTCTGAGATACATTTATACAGATAACCAATTTATTTCGATTTACGTAAAAGCCAACTTAAGTAATCTGTTTGAGATACATGCGGTATTTTTCCGTTTAAAATATTTATGTCTAAATTTATATTTGAAATATGATATAAAAGATACGCTACTATCAAATAAATGTTAGTGAGAAGTGAGTAGATACTTGGCCAGCAATTGCTACAGTACTTCTCGATGACTGTAATTAACTGCCAAATTTAAATTTAATATTATTATGTAAACTATCTTAATTTTTCTTACACAGTCATAAAATATAGTCAAAGTTGTATATCTGATATGTACTAGCAATTCAGCTCAAAGATGCTGCAAATAAAATTCACATTTCAGTAGTTCAGGGATTTTGAAACCCTTTTATTCATTTGCTACAACTAAACTGCATTGTATCGTCGTATTTAGTCAGCAGTCAGCCAGCATATCCTGTTGCTCTCACACTCAACTCAGCCACTCCATCTTCAATCTGTCGTCAGCGTGTGTGCAACACATGTGCGGGCGCGCGTGAAAATGAGTGAACTGAAAAGTGCTGCATCCGACAGATACGGCAGATAGCGAGAAACGCCAGATACGGATACGCGCAGTAGGCAGCTGCTGCTGTTTGTCAAAGCAAAGCAAAATGGCATGGAATTCTGCTGCAAGAGAAGCGAAGTGAAATGTATCTGCCAGATACACACTTAAGCAGCGTATGTAAATGCAGCTTCCTGCCAGGCGAAAAACGACAGCCAAAAAACAAAAACCATTTACTCGTACGTACAATAACAACAACAGTAACAAGCAGCATAAAATTCCGCTTAATTTTTTTGACGATTAATCACAATTTTTTCTTGCAAATTGCTTAACTCAGGAGATCCTTTAGCTCGTCAGCTTTTCGCATCTTGCAGATACATTTCAGTTTCAGTTCATTCGAGGCGTTGCGCGTGCGCAGCTAAATTCTTCAACTGTAAAAGTAATGCTCAAACAGGGAGATGCACGAAGTGATACCCTGTATTTTCAAAGATCTTAAACTATAAACTATACAAACAAAAAAGAGGTAAATACAAATTCATTTGGGAATTTATATAGGACATCTGCTTACATTTTAATTTAGTCACGAGTACAGGGTATAACAGGGTAGGTAAAAGAGAACTCACATGTGCTTTGTCTGCATCAAAGTTCGTTGATGGATTTTATGATAAATGAAGTGAAATTCAGGGAAAATGTATTATCTAAGTTCTTACTGCTGGCCTTAAGTCAGATTACCTATGCAGTCGTATCTTATATACCCATGAGATGCTTTAAAGTTTTACGAGCCAGCTTAGCTGTTGATTTATGCATTTATGTAAGGCTTCAGTATATACTAGTATCTCTGGGCTTATTTAGCGCTTTTTACGACTCAATACGGGTATTTTATGCGCCGTATTTTCGAAAAGCAGTCACTACGCTTCCTTTGAGATAAGACTTTAGTATCTATTACTGCCTGAATTGAAACACTATAAATTGAGCAGTTATAGCTGCTACTCTCTGATTCAATAAATGATTTGAATTATACTCAAGTACTTACAACAATAGTTCAATGTTAAATTCTCATAGTCTTAAACTGCACTAAGATCACGTATGCCGAGCATCTGATGGTTTAGTCAGAGACGAATACACACCAAGTCGCCAGGCAGACACAACAAATTCGCATGTTTTGACTTGAGAGACGCGACAGTTCGACGTCTGCAAATTCTGCTGATCAAGGCAGAGAGAAAGAGGGAAAACCTGAGAGAAGGTAAGAGCATATACCATGCACAATGCAGGCCCATAAAATCAATGACCTCTTTTGCGTGTGTTGCACGTTCGTATGACAAAAAATAAAAATAAAATAACACAACAACGAAAAAATCGACAACTTGGCATTTAAATGAATTAAAATTAAATGCCAAGTAAATCGCACAGAATAAAATAAATTGCAAATGAAATTTGCATTTCTTTATTTAGAAGAAAATCGAAATTACAGCGAGTCAGCAAGAGCGCATTATTTATAAATATTTGTGAAAAGTTTTAATATTTATTGTAGAAAATCTGTTTTACACATTACATGCGCGACGTGATAAGCAGCCAGAAACAAATCAATTTGTTGTTTCTAATTTATATACATTATTATTATATACCCTAGGAATAGTCAAGCAATGAGGTATGCTACGAACTTGGGATCGACTTTTAATACTTTTAAATAAAATTAACAAAACTCCAAATAAATTGCACTTATATTACATTTATTATATATTTTATTTATTCATATTATAAATTATGGACTGGATGAGATAGTCATACCAAATAGTTTACCAAATTTTAAACGTTTATTTTAATGAACTGTAAATTTCTTACTATTATTTGGATTTCATTATTTTGTGTTGTATTTGTATCTTGTATTCTTAATTTCTAAGTCTACTGCCTTTAGTTCACATTAAATATAAATAGTAATAACTAAAAATAAAAAAATGAACGATTTGCCTGTTTCCAGGGTGTTTGCCTAGTGAAACCCCTATGCAGTTTTTATGGGTTTTTTTCACTCGAGTCAATTGTTGTTATTATTATTATTATTTTTGTTTGTTTACGCTAGGCGACAAGCTGATAAGATTAGGTCCAGCAAACTAACAGCCGGCCAGGTTGTCGTGCCATATACATATATACTATAATATATACACAAACACACATACACACATACATACATTCATATATAGTACGTAACACACGTCGTTATTGCCTTATCAGTTTATTATTGTTCCACGAAAATCGTATGTGCTGATAAGGTGCCATACTCACATTTACGAGTATATTTGATCATAACTGAGAATAATGATTAGGCCGACCGCCACACCCTGTGCACTTGTGCACTTCCTCTGTAAGATTGGATAGCCCAAGTCCCTGGTGTCGCGGCTTAAAATTTCAATCAATTTTGATCACAGACAAATAAATATGAAAAAATATAACTGAAGCACCGCCGCACCGCGTCTTTGACTATTCCGTAGAAAATCTCCTTCGAAATCCCACATCAAAAGGTGTTTTTCGCTTGGATTCGTTTATCTGTATTTCCTTTTTTTTTTTTTTTTTGTGTTTTATGAATTTCTGGGCTTTGTTGCTTGTTCGCATTTAAAGCGATTTGTCATGGGCGCAACTGACTTGACTGACTAAGACACTCAGGCACTCGGGACTCGCCCAAAAGGCCGCCCATGGCGAATTTATTATTAAGAGACTGCACAATATAAATCACACAAAACTGAGAGCAAAACAACATGAGGCACCATCGGCTACACCTGGTAAGCCAATGACAATGCCCATTATTATTTCTCTTGGTGTGGGAAGTGTAGGTAGTTTAGTTTAACTATCTACTATACTACAACAAATTCTTTTATTTGAATTTTTGTTATTTTTCACACTCAACCTTTATATGCAGTATATGACACATAGCGGTCCCGTGGGATCAAATCTTTAGATATAGCCTTGATTTAGAGTACTATAGTATATACATCATATTTCATTTATATGTGCTTATATGTGTATTATTGTTATAGAATAAAAAGAAATCAGTTCTGGCTATATTTTTACTGTTAGTTAAACATTTAATTTTAAGGATGTCTTATACTAAAGTACACTACAACATATTGACCAAATTCTTTTATTTGAATTTTTGTTATTTTTCATACTCGAATTTTATATGCTACTGCATATATGACATATAGCAATCCCGTGGGATATAGCCTTGATAGTATATACATACTATACATCATATTTTATTTATATGTATATTATTGTTATAGAATAAAAGGAACTCAGTTTTGGCTGTATTTTTACTTTTAGTTAAACATTTAATTCTAAGGATATCTTATAAATGTTGAACATATGACCTTGAAGAATAAAAAGTAATGTACACAACATAGATATAGACAACAGTCTTTCTATTATAGCTCAAATTTGACTGATTTCATGTCTGGATTTATTTAATATATTTTATCTGTATATTTTGTTTTATTTGATGTACTGGAAAGTCTAAATTTATCGCAGAGAAAAGTGAAAAATCGAATTAAAAGCCTTTTTTATGCACACGATACGCTGGCTTATCTTTAGCTTGATCTTTCGATCTGCCTCTTGTAGTCATTAAATCTTTTTCTTTACGGAATTTAGAATTCACGTAATCCCCCTCTTTGGTATTACCGCAGCAAATCAAATGCTCAGATGCATATCAAAATAATCTAAGCAAATGAAATGGAATGACAACAAGGTTGCACATAAAATACGAGAATCCACACACACACACACACACACTCACACACACAGATGTATGGGATGAGGAGGAATACTGGGCACCCATTAAATTGACAGCTGATCGTTTTTTCTTTCCTCTGTGTCTCTCTCTTTGTGTTTGCCCCATTTGCAGTAAGGGGTGCCCGTTTATTTCGGTTATGTTTCTTTTTATTTTTATTTTTATTTATTTTGTTCTCTTCGTCCGTGTTTTTCGTCCGTTCTACTACCTGCGCACGTTCATAAAAAATTAAGAAAAACATGCACAACAAGCAAAGGCGTAAAGGCGCAAAGGAGACTCAGACCGAAGCCGTCAGACGTCGCATATTTTAAGCCGCCTTTTCGGTTCGAGCCGAGGATCTCTCTCTGTGTGGATGTCTGTCTGTCTGTCCGTCTGTCCTTCTGTCTGTCTGTGTCTGTGCCCAGCACTTGGGCAAAGCGAGAAGTAACAACAAAACGCAATTAGAAACACGAGAAACGAGAAACGAAAAGGCAAAACCAACCGATTTCAATTGAAAATCATCGAAAAGACTGGCACAGGATATGCTCAGGGATTTGTAATATGAGCACTGCATACTTATGAGATACCAATCAACAGCAATGATCATGAGAAAACCCTTGGCATAAATTATGTATGTATTACATTCATAAATACATTTCCGCGATGCCTACACTTCGATAACGATGAGCACAGCACAACTGAAAGCTTTTTGCAAGGGAAACCCTGAAGAAAAGCCCTGCTTACCATAGCAACGGCTACAGCCACAGAGAACAAATAAATAAAGTATCGAAAAACAAGTGCAAATCATTGTAATGTGCTCGAATGCAGAATACTCTGCAATACATTTATTGTTTACGATATAGATGACGATATAGATGCAGACAGAATGTACTGACTATTATTTCTTTAATGAAGTTGAAGTTACAAATTAAATCATTTTTTACGCATATTTAAGTTACTTTTAAATTAACACAAATGTAGATCGATTAATAATGAAGAATTACTGCACAAATAGATATGTTAAGGCATTTTAAATGCAATTGATTCAGTTTTAAGTATTACTATAATTAAGTTAATTACACACAATGATACATTCAAGCATTAGTATATATGAATATGTGGATAATAGATTTTAACCAATATTTTATTTTACGTTTTTTTAGATTACTTTTATTTTTATTTTTATAATTTATTTTTTATAGATGATTTTTAAAGGAATTTTCCATTAGCGCTTAATCTAGTATTTACTTTCATTATTTTAGCTTACAACTTTAGACCTCTACATAAGCCTAAATAATATACCCGCTTTACGGCAACACGGCGAGAGTATCGACCATAACAATATAACAAAAAGAGGAAAAAGAAATAAAAGCAAAAACAAAAAAAACAAGAAAATGAAAGGAATGTTATATTAATATTTACCATGAGCCTTCTTCTTTCTGGATTTCGGCGCCATGTCTGGAGATGCAACAACAGCAACAGCAACAGCGGCTGATGATTTTTATGCGAAGCGGTGGCAGCAGTAACAACAACAAACAGCGGCTGCAATGCAACCTCTAAACTGTTGTTGTTGTTGTTGTTGTTGTGTTTGTTATTTGTTGTCTTCGGGTGTTGTTGCTCTCTGAGCGCTCAGTAGAAGGCCTTGCAACAAAACAATAAATGCGGCAACACGAGCCGTTCGCTTGTGTTGCTGTCGCTGATCGTGTGGATGGAACGAGAACTGGATTCGTCGTTAAACTATGGAGCGAACTGCCCTGTCCCTCGCTCCTCTTCCCCTAAAGTTTGCCTCCTCCTTTTTGATTCTGCTCTTTGAGCTTTTCGGTTCGGTTTGGTTTGGTTAGTTTATTGCGGTCGTTTGGCCGGCGGCGTCGGTCAAGCCGGCGACACCATGGAGCCTTCGCCTGTTTCCCCTTTCCGCGTTCCTTTGCGTTGTACGAAAAAAAAATTATGGCCTTTTGGCAAACTTGATCCTGTGTGTGTGTGTGTATGTGTGTGTGTTGGCTTTCCTTGTTCGGCTATTGTTGTTGTTGTTGTCGCGCTGGTGTGAGCGCGTGATCACGTTGATTATAATTATATACGAAAGGTGGCAATACAAATCAGGTGAAATTCAATCCATGCCATGCATACGACGACGAGGACGGATATCCTGGGACAGACACACACACTCGCACACACCGTAGTCAAATAACCAAAAAAATTGATTTAAATTGTTTTGCACTATGCTTCACACTGATACTCGTTTTCTTTATTTTCCTTATATTCTTTGGCTACTATTTGGCACTTGCAGCAGCACAAATATCTTGTGCTCGATCGGTTTTAATTCTGATTATTTTTAGCGCTATTTCCTTCGGCTTCACTTCAATTTTCACTGAATCTATGAACATTTGGTCGATTTCTTTCTGCGATCGCCTGTCACTTGATCTATGTGCAGCGCCAATTTAGTTAATAATTCTTTGCCATTTAAAACTCTCGCTAATTGCACGGCAATCGAATCGAATCGAAAAGAAACGCACGATATACGATAAACCAGCAGTAATCTCACACGTTCAACAAGCTGCGCAGATACGTCATAGCACGAGTACAACGTATCAGGTACTGACTGTGACTCTGGGCTCTGCCGCTGCCGCTGCTCGACAGCAGCAACAGGCGAGAGCAGAACCCAAAACAAAATAGAGAGAGCGAATGAGTTGTGCGAGCATGTGAGAGCGTACAGTGAACCAAAAATGTAGCAAGTCAATTTGTGCAATGTAATGCAAAAATTAAAGAAATATTTCAGTTGACAAAAAAATATATATATTTAAATTAAAGGTGAATTAAATAATCGATAAATAATAATAAAATACTAAACAAAAAAATATTAGGAATCAGTAATCAAAATTAAAATGAAATTGAGCTTCTTGTCTGGTATATTTAATATTATATAAAACCTATATATATTATAATTTAATTATAATGCAGTCATTAAATCATTTATTAGTTTACCAATAATAGAAAAAAAAGGATTTGTTTTGATCCTCTGCTTGGCTTAAATGTTTTTCTTTCAGTGTACTTCTCTCACACAAGTGCACGAGAGAGCATTGGCGTCGCTGTGACGGCAGTGTTTGCGTGACAGAGAAAGAGTGATAACAGAGAGCACTGCCCATAAGCGAGAGGGAGTGAAAGCACAGAACACGACTAAAAAGCGGTAGCGCGTTTTATGCGCGTTTAAAAACGCGCCCGCTCTTTAACGCTCACTTTGAGTTTTTCTTTTGGCCACGCTCACTTGTATTTCAAGTTTTGAAATGCCTCAAGTGTCTGCATTGTATATCTATGCTTGCGTCTGTGTGTGTATGTGTGTGTATGTGTGTGTGTTTGTGTGTGAGTGGGTATGGGCGAGTATCTTGATCTTTAACCGTTTGTATAGCATCGTCGTACTCGAAGTCGTCCGTGCTCGTATTTCGTTGCTGCTTATTATAACTGACATATCTAGATACAAAAGCAAAAGGGAACTGCCCGTCGGTGCTGCTGTCGCTGCATAATTGCCGGGGACGGGACATGGATCCCTTTTTGCATACGCGTTTGCCCAGACAGGCAACTGGCAACTGGCAAAGAGCAATAATAATAACAGTTTTTGCCTCGAATTTGTAAGGGCAATGTGTGATTAGTGGCAACACCATTGCCTAACGCCCAGCAGACACATGTATCTTACAGATGCATCTGCCACAAAACATATTCACATATCACGGCGACAGACACACAGACACAGACACTCTATCTCTCATTAGAGTAATCTGCTAACAGAAGTCCTTCACTAATTGAGGTCTCCACTACCTGTCGCATATGTCGAGTATGTATAGCACTGGCTTAGGTACTTAGAAACCCTGAACATTAAAAACGCATTTAGACTGAGGGATTTATTATTTCGACCAACTTATGCTGAACGTATGTTGATTTTATGCTTTTATGTTATTCAAAGAATTATATTTAAATAGAATTGCAAATAAACAAATTTAACTTCTCAGAAATGTTTTCAAATATCTGTGTTTCATCTCAATCAAAAACTAACTAAACTGTTGATATACTAATTATAAACTGTTTAAACAATATATCACCACAATATTTCAGTTTATATTCTAAATGTAAAATAACTATATTATCAATAACAATAATATTTCGACATATTATCAACAATCCTAAACTGAACTCTTGGTTTACGACGAGTGTGATAACCTTTAGAGGGAACCGTGATCTCAGGTCCCCAAACCCCCAGCATCAGCAGTCTCTAATCTCCGATGCATTTATTATCACACAAGCGACCATAACTTATGTTTTAAATACTATTTTATATTTTTTGTTCTTCTTTTTTTGGCATCTCTGCCCTCAGCTCTGCTTTTGTCTATCTAATATGCCCAGCACATAGTCTCACTGATTGCCAGACTTTTAGCTGCTGCTGTTGTTAATAATAACGTAAGTTGGTGCTCGTGCTCTTGCTCTTGCTCTTCCTCTTCGTATTCTTCATCATATTGTTGTAGTTGTTGGAGGCGAGGTGTGATTTCTCAAGTGTAGGAGTCACGCGGCGCACAGCCAGCAGCATTGGGCTCTCGCCATGTGCCCTGCGGAGCAACAGAAAGGCATTGCATGAGCTGACTGACTGTGAGGGCATATTACTACGCGCTGCACACTGTCTGGGTGTGAATACCCTATAGACTTTGAGCAAGTGCTACATGCTAGAGTTGCGAGAGAATTTTCTGAATTGAAAATCAATACATTTTTTTGAAAAATTTATTAAATGTATTCTAAAGGTGTACCAGTTTAACACACTTTAACTTGGGATGTAAGTAAAATATGGATGGATATAGATTTTTTAACACATATTCTTCTATTCAAATTCTTATAACCTACATATTATTCTAAAAATATGGTAGGTTGAAATACAATTATCATCCTATAACAGGAAAACAATTGGCATTCCTAAGACGGAAGTTTCTTTTTGTGACTTGATCTCAGAATATGATGATATTCTCAAAATGTGTCTAACCTCCGAAACAGATTACAGGCTCAGCAAGGAGGACGAAGATACGGTACATATAAACATAATTTGTTACTGTCCAGTTATTATAACATTGGAGTAGCAAAAAGTATCTAGAACTTGGTGAGATCCTGACAACTCCGCAAATACAGAAAGTTCCAACAAAGTATCTATGTACTCTCCATCATAAGGTGGTTGAAGGTCTCGTGGACTAATAGGGATCACTCTTGGCCCAAGAGAGCGTCTGGTCGTAGTTTTTCTATTGTATACATCTCTAAAGTATTTGTAATTATAATTATTGTTATTGAAACTATTTTGTATCAGTTCTTGATCGATATTTCATGGTAGTATATCAGCTAAAAGGTTTTAACTTAGTAAATCAATAAGCAATAATAATAAAATAAAGTAAACCAGGAATATTGACGATATATCGTCAAAAGCTTTCATTAATAATACTATTAGCGATATTTTGCAGGAATGACTTAAGATATATCTATTTAATACTGTGGTTCTACGGTTTAATCTAAATGTTTAAAAATTATATAAAAAATAAAAATTATAGATATTTATCTATAATATTATCTACATATTGTTAAAAAATCTGACAGGAACTGTGAACTGAAACCAATAATTTTTACTATATATGTACATTTAAAATAGAAAAAAATTTTATGGTATTGAATTTTAAACTTTTTGCGATAAAAAGAAAGTTCTTTGCATTACTATAACATTTATTTCATACTTCATACATATACTTTAACATTACTGAAAATTCTGGAATAAATATTTTTATAAATTTTAGCAAAAATTATTTGCTATATATTTTTAGATTATTATAAGAATATATAGCTTGAAGAAATACAATTAAATAGGAAAGAACACTGTTGAAGTGTTCTGTTTTATTATCTCCAAGCCAAATGGATTCCTAATTTTTAGGTATAATTTATGAATCATTTATATTATTGTATTTATGCATTAATTTAATTTTTCATGTGTTTTAATACTATTAAGTGGCAAACGTGCCGCCTACATAAAAAAAAGTATATATCAATCTAATAAACATTTGAATATAATAAATTAAATATGTGGCACACAAATGTATGGCTTCTATAAATATAATTAAAAATTATTGCTGCAGAGAAATATTGCTCAAAATGAAGGAGAAACCCAGACGTCTTATATTCTCTGTAGACTCTAAAATATTTAGATTTATTTTCTGTTATTTTTTTCAGCGACGCAGCGCGTACTATAAAGAATGTTGCCATTCACTTGGATACAAAGGCATGGTGGGGTCTAAGGGGGTGCGGGAGAGGGCAACGGCACCAGGGCAGACGTCTGAAAAATCCAAAGGCGCGAAATTTTTTATTATTCATACTAATAATGCAGACGCGAGGATTTGCTGTAGTAGACAATTAGTACCTTTGAGTGAGGTGCAATTGACTCTCGATGGTATTTCATTAAGATTATAGGCTTTTGTTTAAATAAAAAAGAGATGGAAAAGCAAAAAGAACTAGAATAACTTTGTGTATACAATACTAGAATGGATGCTTCATGGAAGACTTCAAGCGTTTCCATAGAAAAACACGGAACAGTTTGAGAACAATTTAAGTGTCTATATCCAATACAATGATGCAGACAACGTGCCAGACAAACTGGCGGGCCAAGTATCTGTTTGTATCTGTGGTTATCTGTCTGTGAGTGTATCTGTATCTGTACCTGTATCTGGAACGAATCAACAACATTCTCAACTCACATTAGATACACAATGCCGAATGCAACAGGCCTGGCCAACAGATGTGCGCAACAGGCTCCCCCCAAAACGAAATTTAACCAAACAAAGGTCTCTGAAGTTACCAAAAAGAAGAAGATGATGAAGAAGAAGAAGATGAAGAAAAAGGTCTTTACAAAGGTTCTTTTTTCTCGAAATGTCATTTGGAGTGTGACTGGGCATTAAATCAAAGTCACTTGAGGGTGAGAGAAGAGATCTCTTTTTGACTCCATGTTTTTTGGCCTTTCTAGTAGCACCGCCCGCCAGCATCTGACAGATACTTTATATGTATCTGTATCTGTGGCTGTATCTGTATCTCTAAACTGTTGTGCATGGAAATTTCTGTCTCGAATTGTACAAGAAATTTGTGTCAACGTGGGCGAGTCGCTTTTGTTAGTGCATAAAAATAAGTCCAAAGGCATTTTTGTTTGTTTTTCGGTTTTGTCAGCAACTGGAAAAAATTCTACAAATTCCGCTCATTGTCGACATTTTGCAATGCATCCAAAAGAGTTAAAAACAAAAACAAAATGAAAAACAAAAAATCACACAAAATAACGCAAAGATCCAGTTTCCAGGCAGTAATTCAACTTCAAAGTCTGTACTCGCTGTATACAAATTGTGTATCTCGAAACTATGCATCATTAACACTTCACAAGTGCTGAGGCCCTACACGAAAAATAAAATTCATCAAAGTGAAGTGCAATTAAGCATTCATCTCACCTCACCTTTCTTATGCACCGGATTTCTTGATTCTTTACGCTGCCAACAACATCGTTCGCGTTTTCTTTCGAGTATTCTGTTTTTAAAGTTATTTTTCTCTTTATTTTCAGACACTTCACTTGCCCCAAGGTGAGGTGTTAAAGTTTTATGGAATTTCAACAACGATAAATTATAATTACACGCACCGCTGCGCATAAGTCTACCAGTAGACATACAAACAGACACGTATACGTGCACATATACATATGTTATGTATGTACATTAAGCTGCATGTAAACTCCTTAGGAACGTTGAGATTTTAAACGCGTCGAAAATAATTCGTATATGTTTTAAAAGTCATTATCACCTTGTAACGAAACACAGTTAAATTTCTCAGCGAAAATTATTCACTTTTTTGTATTACTATTATTAAATAATTAAAATAAAATCTATTTCTTGGCAAACCCAATTCTTTGCCAGTTAGAACAGTTCTCCAACTCAAATGGTAACTTACATGAGGTATGAAACCAGCCCACACCAACATCCTCGATAGTATAGTGGTCAGTATCCCCGCCTGTCACGCGGGAGACCGGGGTTCAATTCCCCGTCGGGGAGATGGTTATACTTTTTATTTTTAGTTAGCCAATTTTTTTTTCGTTTCATTAATAAAAAGAATAAAAAAAAATTAATTCTGGGGCCCAAAATACTATTACTATTCACAGTGATAACTATAACAGATTAACAATCATTTCCAGTAATCGAATTTTTTAAAGTAGTAGTAGATCCAAAACAAAACATACACAGTATTATACACATATTTTAGTTAATTAAAAAAAAATGAATATCTTAACATTCTCCCCGACGGGGAATTGAACCCCGGTCTCCCGCGTGACAGGCGGGGATACTGACCACTATACTATCGAGGAAGTTGTGAGCAGTTTGCCAAACGCCGTTTCTAAGTCAAGACAACTACAGCATCAAACACATTCAACTAACTTGTTGCTCATACAAATCGTAAGCACGTGAGCAAATTAAAGTATGTATCAATTTATATTTAATTCATTTGGTGTTGATTTGTTTGTCTATTTTAAAAGCGAATTTTGCAATTAAAGAGCTGCACTTATTATTCACAAAAATAATTTTTGAAATCCATAATTTGTAAAGTACAATAATAAAACATGCATCGAAACGTACAGAACAAAGTTCATATGTAAATTTTTACCACACCGGCATTAAAATGTTAAATTAACACAACGCATATTGAATATTCACCAAATCCAACATATCGAGCTCAAGTGCACGTTTTGTCAAAACTCAAACAACGTCCTCGATAGTATAGTGGTCAGTATCCCCGCCTGTCACGCGGGAGACCGGGGTTCAATTCCCCGTCGGGGAGACGATGAAATCTTTTTTTTTTATTTTTAAATTTATTGCGTAATTATATTTTGTAAGAATACAGACATAAACATAAGTGTATTTTAAATGAATTATAAGACTGGCAAAAAGGAAAAGTTAATGCACTCACAGAAACATGTTGTATACGATTATTAAACTTGATTCTTTAATATTTTATATAGTATTTAACACAAGTTATATTACAATTAAAATATAAAAAATAAACGCAATCAAAATAAATAAATGAATAATAAAAAAAAAAAAAAAAGATGTTTCCCAATCATCTATCTCCCCGACGGGGAATTGAACCCCGGTCTCCCGCGTGACAGGCGGGGATACTGACCACTATACTATCGAGGAAGTTGAACAGCGTTGAGCAAAACGTGCACTTGAGCTCGGGCTCATGCAACTGGTGAGTTTGACTCGTATTCTCGTTTGTTATACCTTTCTTCATCTCTCTCTCACTTACCGTTTTCCATAGGCTTGTTGTGTGTTTTGGTTGTTGTTGCGGCTGCTCCGAGTAGGGCAGCGGCAGCAGCTTCGACAACAGCAAAGTCTTCGGCTGTTTCGTCGGCTGAGGCTAATTCATAAGCGCTAAACTCGCCTGCAAAATACATGAAGCAGAAACAATAACAAATTACTTAAATATTGAGTATTGTAAACAAAAAATATATGTGTGTATGTATATGTACTCGTATATTAAGAAAGATAACGAGAACGATAGAGAGTTTAGCTTTGCCACTTGAGTTTTGTTTCTGCGTCTGTTGTGACGCCGACGTTGACAATGGCGCCAAGCAAATGTCGTTTCATAATTTGAGCAACAACAATTGAAATTGCGTGGGGTGCCCGACATATGAGACGACGACATCGCAGCATAGAAATGCTTGCCTTGCCCTGCCACTCTCAAATACAGAGAGTAAACTGTCCAAGACTTCTCTTCCTGCTGCTGCAGACAAACGGAAGAACGTAGGCCGCATGGAGTGGGCCCAACAGACTTCAAGCTAAATGTAAACGTGTGTCATAAACTTGGTCAAAAGGCAGCACGTAATTTGCTGCTTCCTTTTGGCTCCACTCAACTCTACTCAACATGCCTAGACCAGTTATGCTCTGCTCTGGATCTTAATACGCGTCTTTAAGATAAGCTTTGACAGTCTTACGTGTTTACGTCTAGTTCTATTTTGCTGTATTGCTTTTTAAGCACGCAAACGAAGATGAGGATAATCGCTAAGAACTAGAGATGAGCATAAAAATAACGATACGATAACAAGTGTAATCGTTAATATATGTAAATAATTACTAACATAAACGCATATTTCAATTTGATTTAAATAATAAGTCTAAATAATTTTAAATTACATTTTATTTAAATTTTTTTAATATTATTTGTTATTTTTGCATGAATTAATAATGCAATTATTTAGTTAAATACCATCAATTTTTTGTGTAACTTACGGATGTACATCGATATTTCTCTAAGCTCCACTTTGGAATAGTCTAAAGAATCTGGGACTGTCAAATAAAGTGACCGTATACTGGGTACCCGGTCAAGCAGGAGTCCCAGGCAACGAAATTGCGGATGATTTAGCTAGGAAGCGAGCCTTTTCTAGGTCCACAACCCTTCTGCGGTCTTGGACCCAACTTTATCAGGCAAAGTATAAACTCTAAGGCACGAAGGGACAGCGAAGAATACTCAGAGCACATACTAGGAATATGACCGGCAGTCAGTAGGTTAAGGCTAGCTCACTTAGGTAACTACTTCCTAGACAGTCTGGAGATACGAGCTTTAGGCAAAGAGCACAATAGATCTTTGAGGTCGCAGTGTCAGACGAATCTCTGATAAATAATACTAAAATAATAAGCTCCGTTTTCTTGATTTTTATTTTAATTATAATCTGCTTTTTATCGCTAGTGTGTTTGATATTTATTGGCCATAATTTATCTTGAAGAACTAATACATATGCAAATTTCCATTAACTAAATCAAAGGAGGTCATCCTTATGCTAGTTAATGCACTGTAGATCTGTTCAATCACTTTTAGTTATAGATGAGTGTATGTGTGTCTGGCTCTATTGCGAATTACTACCAATTCAACAAGATTAACACGGCGGGCTGATAAAAGGCGAACTTTACCCCATAGTTTATGGAGTGTAGACTAAGCATTAATTGTTTAAATGCTTGCACTTAGCCGGGGCCCAGACCCGCTGTAAAGTGCAGTGGGTAATTTCCGTGGCCGAATTCGCACACAGTTACGCACACCATCTATCAAAAGTTGTTTGACACCATAACTGTTTTTAGAGTGGGGAAAAGATAATAAAATTTCCGAGAAACAAAAGAAAAAACAAAGCGAAGAGGGAACGTGACAAATGACGATCGTGGCACAGTGGGTGCAGCCAAAGAAACTTCTTGCTAAAACTCATTTCATATGCAAGATACATAGGACCCAAACACAACGTCGCACACCTCCAATTTGGAGCAGAACTGGCAAATTGAGTGCGTGTTGTGGTCACTACAAGCAAAAATAAAAACATGCAGTAAATGATAACGATGACGCTGACTATCAATCAATATGCATACATATTGCGATGATATACTTACTTCGCTTCGCATCAAAAGCAATTGCAATTACGTAGAAATAAAAGCTAATGCCAACTGCATACCAAATGACGTTGGCAATTTGCCCTAAATTCAACTATTCTTGTACACCTTTACGGGTTCTACCCCGCCTTCCCCAAGTTTCTGGTGTTCCTGATTAATGATCCTACGTATAACCAGAATCGGGTGTGCTCTGTCTCACAATAAATAACACTTTAATGCTTTCTCTTATTACGAAACAGAATTAATGCCTTTTTTTATTTTTCAACTTCAATTCGGAAGCCAAAAATTGCAATTATTCAAAAACTTTTATCTGATGCCTATTTAAAGATGCGCTTTTATTGAATTTGAATTAAATTACTCAACAAAAATGTATATATATAATATATATATAATTTTCTTGCATATTCAAATTTGGGTGCAACATGGGAGGTTGATTAATGATGCAGCATAAATATTTTCCATCTATTCTTTAAAATTAATTTCTGTGACGTTAATCAAATTATTTGAAAATGATTGATTCAAATGCTGCAAATGATTGCATTAAGATAATAATTATAAGAAAGTTTAAAATTAAATTTAAATTTTTATAAACAATAAAATTAAATAAAAGAAATAAATTTAACACAAAATAATTAAAATAAAATAAAATAAATAGGCGATTTTTTACTTTTTTAAAGTACCGGGTCTAAACATATAAATAGATTTGTACAGACAAATAAAACTAATAATACAAAAATTCAAAAATAATTATAAAGAAATGAATTCAATAAATAAAATTATTAAATAAATAATATTAAAATATTAAATTACAAATTCAGCAAAATGAATTAATTAAATAAAATATTGAAGTAAGAAATTGCAAGTTAAATCAACTCTAAGTCCCATTATAATCTAAGCACTCTATTTCCAAATACTAGAATATAGACTACAAATAATGTCAAACCAATATGAAGTAGTTTTTGTTTGTAATAGTCTTTAGTTAGCCATACGCTGATTATCTTTTGAATATTTCAATTATTGTTCTATACTATTACAATTGTGATGAACTCAAAAATACATTTATTTTAATTATTTTACTGTAAATTTATTAAATAATCTGCAAATACTATTTGGTTTTTACTGACTCAACTCATACACAAAAACTTATTCATGTTGAAACTCAAAGTTTTTGGCATTAGCATTAAAGTATTATTCTTGGACCTCATTCAACTTCTTCACTTCTCAAATAAAAGAAAATTGGGTCAGACGAATAACCGTTTGCACATTTTAATGCAATTAAGAAATGTATATTTATGCTCCTGCACACAGCAAAAAAACATAATAAATCGAGTGCTTGCGATGATGAGAAGTTTATACTCTGTACAACATATAGAGGAAACGTTTTGAAATTTTGGTAGCATATGCAGTATATACAGTCGAGTAAGAAAAGATAATGGAATATATATATTCTAAGCAAGATGATAAGGGATTAATAGTTCCATATTAGCATAAGAAAAGGGTATTTGCTAGTTGAATGATGGCTGCATGATGCTCAAAAAGTGAAAATAGATCAAAGTGCATATTTATTCTGTTTTCCTTTTGAATTCAGATTTAGATATAGATGCTTTTTCGTTAGGGAAATATGCAAAAATTATGCTTTCGACTCGACGAAGAGCAGCAATGCGAGGCAAGTGATGCATGCCCCAGCTGAGTTTGAGGCATACGGCATACGGCATACGGCTGGTTGCTGTCTATCAACGCCCCGAGTCCATGCTAAATGAGCTGCCGCTGCAGCGCACACCCACGCACCAATACACTCAAACCGAATCCCCCTCTACTGCATTAGTTGAAAAAAATGCGTAAAATGAAATCAATTAAAATTCCGCACGGCACACGGAATGGACATAAGACCCGGTCCGTATTTACGCGCCGTGCATGGCCTAATGAAGGCACGTCTTCCCCACATGTGGACGTGGACGTCATCATTGCCGTCAGCTGCAAGTGGTTCTGCTAATGCACCGTGAGAAAAGAATATGCACACACAAATATTGACTAATTGGCAAAGTCAGAGAAAGGATTACTAATTATATTGTAGCGTTATTCCGCGATCTGACTTTCGATGCTAATTTTACATTAGGATGGATAAATGTGTCATAGAAAGTCACACATTAGGAGAATGTAAATGTCAGCTAATACAACAAATAATGATTATACTGCATAAACCCTAGTAATTAGTTAAAACTTTAAAAATATAATTTTCATCTTTGCTTTACATCGAAATCTATTATTATAGAGACTGCAGGAGAACTCAAATATTAACACAATTTTTAGAAAACCGGTTGACGTAACCGATATTTAAATCGGTAACATTATAAATTCAATTCAATTACAAATTTAAAAAAAGTTTTTTAACGTTCATTATGAGCTTTCTCCTTATGTTCAAATACAAATCAGAATAATATGGATAACGATAATTGAAAATTTAAAAATATAAATAAATAACCGGTAAGCATAAAACTAATTACACAGTCGGCAACGAAGACTGATTTCTAACTATTACTACAAAGTTATGAAACTAATTCTTGGTTTTCAGTGTATCATAGCTTTACATTTACATCGATTTTTTGCTGTGTAGTGTTGGGATAGCTCACACTCTACTATGACTGAGAAGCAATCCAATCAGTCTGTGACCACAAGGCCCAAGCTGCCACTTCAAATTTGTTTACAACAACTTTGGGGCACACACATACACACACTCACACACACACACTATGATCATATTCGTGTTGCCATTGGAGCGCAACTCCTCAGCAATTTTTTCTTCTTTTTTTTTGTACGTTTCAGCTTAATCACAACACAATGCAGCTTTAATTTTCTTTGGGGAGCTGCACGAAATGAAAACTCATCGTATAATAACACAATTAATGGATGGTTCTTATGTCAAGGGGTTGCAGCAGGAGATGGAGAAGCAGGGAATAGCTCTGCAGGTGTTACCAGTTGGACACGCAGTTGTATATAAAGACTGCAATCAAACGAATCATTCTCAAGCCTCTACCTGTCTCTCGCGCCATGACATAGCCCTAACACATCAATTGGATTCGCGTGTGTTCTACTATCTGCATCCCGTCCAGCAAAAAGAAGACGTATTACATCATTTTAGATAGTTTCCGTTTAATTTAATCGGAATTCAGGCAAATTTATGGCTTAAATGCAACAATTATACACACAATCATAATCAGTAAATTTACCAGCAGTCAAATGCAATAAGAGTAAATTACTATACGGCATTCTTCTATATTACTCGTAAACTTAATAGACCCTTTGTAATATATTTCGATGTAAAGAAAAAGCTGTAAAAATAATAACTTCATTTTCCGTGTTAACACGCAGAATACAAATATTGGTGAATACGAAATTTCTAAATAAGTTTATATATTACACAATTCTAGTTAAATATAGTTGAATTTACAAATCGTAAAATTCGTTATTTTAACTCTGTTTTAGCTATACAGATATAATAAGGACAATTTTACAGGCAGCATACAAGTAAAACGCCAAATGGTGCTTTAGCACCAATAGATAATAGATAGATAAATTTACTAATTTGTTCGTATAGGTGTGAAAACAGCGCTGCCAAGCAAAGCGCACATGTGATAGGAATTATGAATTTTGGTCACCATTGCTCTAAAGCTAATCTCTCAGAAGATAACATAGTACCCTCGTTCTCATAGAACTGTTCGAGTTTTTTCAAGCCTAAGTAGACTGATTAGAGTATTCCGAGTTGAGCAAGAGGCACTCTAAATCTAATACAGTAGAGTCCGGTTATAGCGACTTTCAAGGGACCGACGATTTTACGTCGTTATACCCGGACGACGCATTAACCAAAAGGAGCAAAAAAAAATTTTTTTTTGTTTATTTTAGGGTTGCCATGTTTGTAATAGGTTTTAAAATAAAAGAAATTAATTTTTTAATCAAAACAAAAAATTTAATAAATTCAATTCAATAACATAGGTTTTTAGTCGTATACATATGCATTATTCAGAAGCTCACTAAGGCGCATTTTGCGCATTAACTCACATTTGGTGAATTTACGCATTCAGTTTTACTTGAAAAAAGCAGAAAAAACTAGAAATATAACGGGACATCTCATGGAATAGGCTATGAGGTCTGCACACGCACGCTGTAAACATTTGTGTGACGTCGGTATTGCACTTCGACTCTCTCTCTCTCTTTCTCTCAGCAGCGTTGCTAAGGCGACAACTAAAACTAAGAGAGAGTAGAGTCGCTGCTTCACACACAAGCAAGGGTGCCGATCACTGATAGATACATACATTTCTAACAGCGTCGTTTGATGCTTAAATTTGGCATTATTTCGCTGTATTTTTTTTCGGCACGTCGCAATATCCGGTTGAATTGTGAAAAATCCCGTCTGTATAGGCGGTTTGTCGCTAAAAGCGGAAACGTACTAAGCGGAGTCCCTTTCATATAAGTTTGTATGGGGACCAACCAAGCCATCGAGTTTTCGTCACAATACCCGGACGGACGCTTTAAGCAGAGTCGTTATAGCCGGACTCTACTGTATATGCATCCAAACTAATAGCAAATACACACCTATAGTATTTTAATCAAGTTTATAGATATGCAAAATTTAGTATTTATTAAATTTATTCACAAAATTCAACAGTCTCATAGGTGATTTAATATCATACATATGGAGATACAGCTAATCGAAAAATAGTTCTGTATGCCACCCAAGTGATTTTGTGCAGTTTCCCTTGATGTTTTAAATGAGATTTATTGATTATTTATGTAATCATGCCTAGTTCCACGCCACAGCACGTTCGTTTCATACTATACATCATCTTGTAGTAGTATTTAGCTTTCAGTATTTATTTTGGTTTGGCCGCATCAAACCGTCATAAGTTTTGACTGACGTTTGATTTGTAATTGAAATGGCAGGCAGCACCGCACATAATTTCTCTAGCTGTGTTCTGTTTATATTTAATATGGTACTGTATGGAAACATATTGGGTGGTCCGGCACAGATCACAACGTCATCGCATGGAACTGACTTTTTTCTCGTTTCTCTTTTTCTTTTCTCGTTTTTCTTTTTTTGCACACAGTTCTCAATTTCAAAGGCTAGACGGCACACATACACACGCACATAATTGAAGATTTCCTGTCTCTACTAAAGTGAATTACGCGACGTCAAGCGACAACAAGAAGAAGACTCAACTAAAAAGCACTTAAATTGAATAAAGTCACCCAAAAGCAATCTATATATACTGAAAGAAATTTTAAAAGGAGATTTGAGTTAGCTTCTCAGAATCTGCAGTTTGATTACAAGTATTCAGGCCTGTTCCCATTTACGAAATCGATCATTCGATTTACTTTTTGAAAAAAATGGGCTTCCTAAATTCGATGTATCGTTTTCAAGAAATGAAAATGTTTATTATACTTACACACGAAGCTAATCTATTTCGAAATGGGGATAATATGAAGCTAATCGAAAACGATGAATTGAAATTTAGAACCCCATTTTTTTTCAAAAAGTAAATCGAATGATCGATTTCGTAAATGGGAACAGGCCTGATTATTCAGAGTAAATAATATATGAAATCAACAAGATCATTTATAAATATAATAATAAACAAATCACTGAACAACATTCAAGATGTTATTTTCAGTGTAGTTGCCACTGCTTAGGCGGTAAATTGAAGTGCCCCTGGATGTGTGCTTGATGAGGATGCTCATCAACAAAAAAACTTTTGCTGATCATACTAAGTAAGTATGTCAGCAAGAACAGATGAAGTTGCCTCGTCGGCAAGTAATTCAATCCCCATGCAGCTAAAGTGTGAAGAGGTGCATTTACACACACACACGCACAGCACAGTATTGTCTAGAGTCTTTAAAATATTAAATTTCATATGAATGACAACCAGAGAATATACTATATAAGTATTTATATAAGTACATCTCACTTCAGAGATGTCCAAAATTGATAAGGATAGCTGTTCAGTGTCGCTCTTCACGTCGACCACTGGCTAAATGAGAAAAGGGTCGTCATCACATTGAAGTGTGCGGGAGTTGGAAGATAAGAGGGTGCAAGAGAGCAATCCCAGCTCACAAAAGTTGAAAATAACTTTGCATTTGCAGCAATATTTCTCTGCCTCTGTCATTTTTTTCCTTTTCTTTTAACTTTGTTTTTAAACCCTAACGAAAGGAAAAACACGACAAGTGAGAATACGATCTAATCAGTAATGCACGAAATATTTAAAATTTCTTCAAAATGTGAATACAATTCAAATTCCATCGATTTTTTTAATTTTATTAAATTGATAATACAAATTGAATTCAAATTCAAATTCAATACTATTGTTCTAACTTCTAACTTATTGTTTTTAAGCGAAATTATTTTCTTGAAGTGTTAAATATAATCAGGCCTGTTCCCATTTACAAAGTCGATCATTCGATTTACTTTTTGAAAAAATGGGGTTCCAAATTTCAATTTATCGTTTTCGATTAGCTTCATATTTGGTCCATTTCGAAATAGATTAGTTTTGTGTGTAAGTACAATAAACAATTTCGTTTCTTGAAAACGGTACATCGAATTTAGGAACCCCATTTTTTTCAAAAAGTAAATCGAATGATCGAATTCGTAAATGGGAACAGGCCTGAATATGTATAGTTATTTTAATGCTGTACTTGCATATCAGAAAGTATTTTAGCTAGTGTGCGTCTCACATTAGTTATAACTGACATAAACTAATCTGAGTTAAGCGATCATTTCTATAGGTTAAAGTGATATATAGTATAATAAAAGTTTTCTTTTTTTTGTGCACATTATCACAATGATTAGATAAGAATTACGCTTAAAAGATAATGTGTATCAAGGTTACATAAAATGGTATATATGATTTGCAATATTCACAGCGGTCTTCAGCGGCCTCCGTGGCGCAATCGGTTAGCGCGTTCGGCTGTTAACCGAAAGGTTGGTGGTTCGAGTCCACCCGGGGGCGCAACAAATTTTTTACATTAAAGTATCGTTATGTATGTATATGTTTTTAAGCATCATCCTAACCTACATTATTTTTGCGATGTTTTTTGTTGGTCAAAAATAGGCGATATTAACTTTTTTGGCGGTATGTCACCCTAAAACGCTCAAACAAAATAAAATAGATCTAATTTAAAATAAAATAAATAAAATCATAAATAAATAAATTATGAATAAAATTGTAAATTTATGAAATTATAAACAAATTAATAAAGAAAATTGAAATACTAACATAATATTAGGGCAAAATTTGATAGGTAAACAAACTGAACAAAAATTGATAAAAAAAAAAGAAATAAAAACATAAGATAGAACATTTATAAATAAAATGAATTTAAAATTAAGATAAAACAACTAAAAAAACTGAAATTCCTGCATAACATTTAAGAAACATTTGATGGGCAAACACACTATATTATGCCAATTTAGTGGAAACTCCTACAACAAAGCTCAGAGCTTTTAATTGTTGTAGCCAAGTAAACAATAGAATCAACTTTTACTTCAGCCAAAAAACCTTAAGGCATGCGCTGCAGGGTACCCGTAATAAAAAAAATATAAAAATTTTTGTTATGCCCAGACAAAAGAGGCACTTCAATAAAACTGGAACAAGATCGATGATCACGGTCTGTGGTTTCTATGCTGGACTTTATGATTGTGTATCCGATATAAATGGCAAATCAAATATGTGTGGTAAGGAAAGCATTACTTATAACTAGTTTATACAACACCACAGATAAACTTAACAGGGTATGAAGACAAATGGGACATGACACAAACTAGATCGCAGATCGTTTCTAGCCTAATTTGCATGCCACACGGAAACTATTGACCACAGCCCATTGTGAATATTGTGAATACTATTTCGAGTATTTGCTAGCTGATTAATGATCTACCACTGAGAACCGCATAAAAACAAATAAAATAAAAAAGCAGACAAAAGCTGGCCCATTCGTTTTGCCAATTGAAGACAAGTCATGCGTATGAAGTCAGGAGTGCATAGATTGTAACTGTGGCAGTGACAGTTGTAAGTCATATTTTTGCAGGGTGAAATGATAATGCCACAATTGTCTATAATTCAAATTATTATTATGCCGATGCCGCGATTAATATTATGCTGCAGAAATAGTCTATAGCCTAGTGGGGTGTTTGAACTTTCCACACAAAAATTTGATTGTTACTTTAACTAAAAATAAACGAGTTTGTTCTCAAATTAAAAAGCATTTACATAGGATCGTTGCTACATAGGATCGGTTATCAAGGATATTTATGTAACCCTTGAAAACTCCATGAATATTTAAATGATTTGTATGCTACATTGCCTAATTTCTAATAAATAAAAAAAACTGTCGAATACCTTATTTAAAATAAACTACATAGTTCAATTTCTACTTAATTTAAACAAAGTTTTACTTAGTTTCAGTACGCGATTTTCTATTAAATAGAAAAACGTTCTATATGATAACTTAAGAAAGACACTTTAAAAAGATTTTCAAAAAAATATCAATAATTTCGCATACCAACTTTTAGTAATATTGTACTTTGTTTAAGTAAGACGATGTATCTAAAATATTCGGGAACAAATAATGAAAATAATATTTAAAATAAGACATTTTTTAAGAATTATAGTACTTATTTTATGTTGTTTAATAATAATAGGATATTTTAACTTAACAGTTCATAGTTTAAGTAAGAGGTACTTTTAGTTTAAGGGTTTATAGTATATTAAGAACAATTGAATCTGTCTATCACTCATGAATTAGTCAATAGTTAGTTATGTATATTTACTTAAAGCGATCTTGTACTTGCAGGTATTATATTAAATTGGCGATCATTATCAGCTTGTTTTCATCATTTTTGTCGACTAACAATTGCACACTGTACTCCTTACTTAATCTCGTAAATCTTGTTTTTCTTTTCACTGCAGTAGCTTTAATTGTTTCTATTTTAGTATCCAACTAAATGAACTTAGTTTATAGCTAGCTATGGTTATTACCATTATTACTTTAAATCGATTTTTAAACAGCTTTCGGCTATTTCTGGCTGGGCGTGTCAAGTCACACTCATACAGTCATACAGTGGCACAATGTGTGTGTGAGGAGTAGAACTGGGCGTGTGGAGCGTGCCTCATAATTGGCTGAGGAACGAGTAGAGCAGCTACAGCAGCCAACGGCAATTATTTGAACAATGTAGTAAACGGTTTCTGAGGTTTCCACATATTTGGCCCAAAACGCTAACAAGCAAAAAACTCTTGACCAAAAAACACAAAAAGCAAAAACGTAGAAGACTCGCAATGCGCGTACAAAGAGTCACATATAAGCGAGCTGAAATGACACATCAGATAAGGCAATATCACCTACCATGGACCCCGAAAATAAAAACAAAATAACAACTAAACCAAACCGAATCGAGCCAAAACTGTGGAAGCTGCATTTTGTGGCCAAAACGAGGCGACGCGTCGTCGTTTGTCTGGCAACGTTTGCCACAAGATGCAACAATTGATTGCAAGGCGTAATACAATGTGAAGGAGCTGAAGCTGTACTACACTTAGAAAAAAATCATACCTCTTGTGCTTGAAATGAACTGAAGTAGCTTTTGTTTTGTCAGTCTAACTATGTTTGTTTTAAGATATTGGGGCTTATATGTATTTCCCAGCAAGCTCAGATGATATCAACTATAAAAAGAAGTATAGATTTATGATTTTCGTTTTAGATGCTAGGATAAGGTCGATATTGAGCACCTTACTTTCTTATCACAAGTTTCAATAGAAATAAAAATAAATGTAATGTATTCTATTTAAAATAAGAGGAGACTCCATTGCAACATTTTCAATATTGCATAAATAATATAAATTGGAAATTTTGTTATTAATATTAATAATTAAATTTAATTTGTTTTCTTAAATTAAATTTCAGTTAAATTATTAATATTGATTAAAAATTACACTTGATACGAAAAGTAACAATAAAAATGTTGTAAACTTTCTTTAAAAACTATTCAAGTTAATTTTCAGACAGTACTTTTCTAAATTTGATTGGTATTGTTTACAGCTAATTTTTGTAAGTTACTCGAAAGATGAAATTTCAAATTTAGTACTTTCAACCTTGACACTTTTTCTCAGTGTACGTCTCAGGGTCGTTGCACAGCCCTGTTGTACTTAGCAATGCAAAAAGTCGCGACGTCGTTGTTGCTGTTGTTGTTGTCGCTGCTTACACGAAGTACAACACAAATTGTGGTGTTGAACAACATGTTTGCTGGCTTTCGGGTTGCCAGTTGCCGCGTGTGTTGCAGCAACAGCAACAATGGACAGGCGCAGAGACGCCGACACCGACGCAGACTGTTGCCTGGCTCACATTTTTTGGGCACTTTGAAGGAAAAGTCTAATTGACGAGCACCTTGGCGTGGCTTGCTCTATGGCTAGACCCGCATACTCGCCACATAATGAGGCAGCCATATGGACGCGCAGAGTCTGCACTTTTGTCTGTCATTCCTAATCCCATTTGTAGTCTCTCCCATTGCCCCAAAGGAAACCAAGATGCATGCATAAGTGATGCGTATTTTCAAGGCAAACTTATTATTGTCCTGGGCTGCTGCACAGTGGTTAAAAAAAAACAGGCATAAATAAAACATTTTGGAACGCGAAGCAGAAATAAATTGCAATTCTTTTGTTGCCCTCCGTCCGTTATTGTTGTTGCTCTTTAGCACTTCACGTGCGAAATGAGGCAAGAGGAAAGGGCACAGAATGGCAACTTTAAATTAGGTTTGACAAGATAAATGTTCAAGTATCCATCGCATCCTGACCAGCGATGCCTCCAAGTTGCCCCATAGGTTGCCGTTGGAGCTGTGACCCCCATGGTAGTCTCATTATGTTGCTTTGCTGTTGCTTCGATTGCGAGTGCTATTTCAATTCTGCAACATGCTGCAATTACAGCGGAAGAAGGCATCGGCTAAGTGTATATAATTTGATGGGAGTTCTCAGCTCTCTCAGTAATTTGCAATTTGCAATTGGCAATGGCATCGAGGCGTTGAAAGGCTTATTAAAAGAAAATTTTTGCAATTACAAAAGTCGAGGTTGCAGTTTTATTTTTATTCTTATTTTTCCTTTTGCTCAAGAACGAGAGATGCATTGCTGGAGATTTCAAGCAAATGCCTACGTTTTTGTTGCCATTTATGTTATTTGCTGGTTCTGCTGGTTTCCTTTTCTGTTATTCTCCTTTCTGCTTTTGCTCTGCTCTTTCTTAATCTTGGCTCGACTTCGTCTTTATATGGCCTACCACAATGGGGCTGGCACGAAACTCCACTTTTAGAAGGCACCTTATCTGTGCAACGGCATCAGTTTTTCACACCACCAGCAGCTGAAGCCAGGCCAGGCTCCAAAAGGGCAGCCCATGCACAAAACGGCATAAATATTATGGCCAAGTTGTTGCAAAAGCCTGAGCCGGGCAAAAGCCAAATGCAACGCCAACTAACAGATCTCATATCGGCTCGAGTACGTGGCTCAGGCAATGCCATGAAATGCTTAAACATAAATTCAACGAATACGAGAGCAGCCAAGCAGCAGCTGCTGCAGTCGCGTTACACTTGGAGAAACAAACTAGTACTATTCGACACAATCTTATTAACTTTTTATAATGCTGCATAGATATCTCTTGATTGCAAATATTTTTCGCAAATTCATCAATTTATTAAGAACTACACCACAAAGTTAAAAATGTATAACAAAATAACAAAAATACAATGCAATTCATAATCATATGACACTATAGAATTTGTTAAAATAAAATTAATAGGATTCACGCAAAACCGTTTGGTAGAGGTTTTCAAAAGTCGAGGAAAATATACTGAATATAAAAAAAATTCAAAAAATTCGTATGATAATGAAACACTAAAAAGTCGCATCAAAACGTGCTTTTAGTAAAAAAAAAAAGTAGGGAAAGCGACAGTCGGACGCAAAGCTACAGTCGGACGCAACCGACAGTAGGTGACCCTGTACTTTGATTTGCCCTGGGAGTCCATAATAGTCCGTAGAGTCCATAATAGCAGCAGCATATATGTACATACTCACATACACATACACATGCACTTATACACACACACATACACTTATTCATACAAATATACACTAAAATACAAACAATCAGCAATACTCATACA
Source organism: Liodrosophila aerea (assembly GCA_035045005.1). Taxonomy (NCBI): domain Eukaryota; kingdom Metazoa; phylum Arthropoda; class Insecta; order Diptera; family Drosophilidae; genus Liodrosophila; species Liodrosophila aerea. Next base: position 148,713 of record JAWNNL010000013.1, read on the forward strand.
GAAATTCAAACTCACAATAAAAAATTACGCATACGCCCTAGTAGCCGCGTACAGTGTGGCTTCTCCCCTCCCCTACCCAAATGCCTAGTACTGAAAATTGTTTGTCAAATATCTCCGGTGTTTCTTATCCGATTGGGCTGCAACTTGCACCAAACATGGCAAAGCATCTAAAGCTTTAATCCTGCGAATGAATGAATCCAGTGACTCTAAAACTGTATATACTAAGAACATTTTTGTAAATTTGAGGGGGAGGGGGATGACTTTTCAAACATTTGAAACAAACTTGACCTGCTTATGTAATACACAAACCTAACAAAAAAAAAATGAAGTCTCTAGCTCTAATAGTTTCCGAGATCTAGGTGTTCATACAGACGGACGGACAGACGGACAGACAGACGGACAGACAGACAGGGCTATATCGACTCAGCTCGTCGTCCTGATCAAGAATATATATACTTTATGGGGTCTGCCACGCCTCCTTCTGCCTGTTACACACAAATGTCATTTGCACAAACTTAATAGACCCTTTTGTACTTTTTTAAAGTACAGGGTCTAAAAAAAAGGCATGCGAAAAATAGTTTAATGGAAAAACGCAAAATTCTTAAAAATTCAAAAATTTCGGCTTTAGAAATATTTAATCTACCAGATATAAGTTATATATTTAGTAAGTGTATTATGATTATGAAACGCACTGTATGTCAAATGCACCATCTTAACTTTGAACTTTTCCAAAGCACCGAAAAAAATTAGGATGCCAATTCAACTAACTATAATATATATCTCAAGTCGTATTTTTAAAGTTAAAGTTAATTTAAATCATACTCATTTCTCTTTCTGTTGACTTAACTCTCAAGTTTTTCTTAGTGCATTGTTCCCAAGCCGGTCTCCATTCCGTTTCGTTTCATTCCCATTCCCGGTCGATATGCTCTGCAGATTAGTACGCGACATAGAGCAAAGCTACAACTCTGTCTCTGTCTGAGTCTGAGTCTGAGTCTCCGTTTCTGTTTCTGTCTGCATTTGTGGCTCTGTCTATTGACCCTGATGATCAGAGAACGAAGAGAGCTTGCATTCAACATAAGAGAGATCGTATATTCCATAAGGTATTTTCTTATGGTCAAGCTCATTGTTCCTCTTCCTGCCCAGCTTGGCCAGCCATAAATTATCGATTAGACTGGCCATACTAACGGTTCAACGAACTTTTATTACAGCCTCCCGTTCGAAATGAAAATTACATTAACTATAATAAAAATTTGTTACGCTTAAATGATGCACGCCCCTGCCAAGAAAATGTTCCACCAAAGCAACTGTACTAAGGCCCTGAAAAAATATACTTATATGGAGGTGTGAAATTTGCTGCCTCTGCATATTCCCCAAAGGGCCCACCTGAAATGCTCCTTAATTTTTGGGGCTTTCATTTCAGCATTCATTTTTGGTTTTTGTTTTTTTTTTTATTTTTTTTGTCTTCTTGTTTTGAGGACAGCTGTACGGCTTTTAAGAATTTAATTTAATACCAAGGCAATTCACCAGGCTGCGAAACGTGGCAGGAATTTTAAATGTATTTTCAGTTGCAGACACCGTATGAAAATATATTAACACAAAAAGCAAGACTAGCAGATATCCTCTTAAACTGGGAATTATAAGGGAAACGAATGCTGATTGTTTCATTTTCTTATTGATTGATCGGATAAAGTATACATTTAATTTTATTTTATATTATGTTATTATTCACAATTAAAATTTATTGTTTCTTTATACAGTAGAATTATACGCCTTTATTTAGTAAGCAAACAAAATGTTTAAAGATGCTAAGTGTAAAGAAAAAACTCGGAAAGCTACAGTCGGATGCAACTGACAGTAGGAGACCCTGTACTTTCAGTTGCAGCAGCTAATGCAAACAATACACACGCTGCTCCCCCTTGCCTAGTACGGAAACTTTAATCTCGAATATCTCCGGTGTTTATTATCCGATTGGGCCACAATTCACAGCACAGATAAAGGTTATCATAAGATCATTATATTCTAAAATGTAACACAAACTTGATCTGCTTGCACTATAGGGGCATCTAACTGCCAAATATGATGTCTCTAGCTCTTACAGTTTACGAGATATAGGCGTTCATACGGACGGACAGACGGACATGGCTATATCGACTCAGCTCGTCGTCCTGGTCAGGAATATATATACTTTGTGGGGTCTGCCACGCCTCCTTCTGCCTGTTACATACTTTTCTGACTTCCACAATCTTAATAGACCCTTTTGTACTTTTTTAAAGAGCAGGGTCTAAAAATTTGTTAGCTGTATTTATTTACTTTGTTATTTATAGCTAACATTTAAAATCAATAAAAATGTACTTTCAAATTAAGAAAAGAAAACATAAAAATCATAAATCAATAACATGAATTTCAAAAATAAAAATTATATTTTGAAACATTTTGAGAATTTACAAATAAAAAATAATTGGGTGGAGAAAGAAGTCAATTAAAACTGAACTACTTTCCATTTTTTATGTATTTTAAAAAGAACTGAATTTCAAATAAAAACATAATCAGTTATTATACAAAATTAATAACATAAAGTCTCTCCTTATTTACGACTATAAATTTCAATTGATTATTTGGTTATTACAGTTCAAGTTGACAGTAATTAGATAAGACTTAAAGTAATGAAAACATTGTTGGTAGAGAATCTAGTTTTAACTCAAATACTTTTTGACATGATTGAGAAGCCAAACAGAAACACATTTAGTTTATACGACTTTGCAGTATTTCAAGGTTCTTTGCAGGGTATGCGAAACGCTGAAAACGGCCAAAACGTAAAGTGTGATTAACGCGTACCTGCGACTCCAAATGGAGTTGGGGAACCTGGGGACCTTTTTACTGAATTGCTGTTGGTTACCCAAAGATCTTGGATCTGCCTTTTTGACACAATACCGCGGTTACCCTGCCCTGCCCAGCCTTGCCTTGGCCACGTTGATGGCGTTGGCGACGTTGACAAAAACCCACGGCATTGGCATCCTTTGCGTTGTTATTATTGTTGTTGTTGTTGTCGTTGTCGTCGTCAACAAATGCGCGCAGAAGCTGCACAAAAACTCGCCTGAAACCTCAAACTTAAATTCAAGCTGTCTCTTGCCTGGTCGCTCGATCTGTCTTTGTGTCTGTCCCTCCGTCCGTCCCGCTGTCCGTCTGTCAGTCTGACCGTCTACCTGTAGGCAGCCAGTTTTGAACCTTTTGTGGTTGGCAGCTTAAATGCCCAACTCGTTATGTTTGCCACAGCAGCAGCAGCAGCAGCAGTTGCCGATAAGCAGAACTCTGGCCACGTTCAAGTTGAGGCTGCTTCAGCCTCTGCACTTTGCATGCAACCGACTGTCTGCCTCTTTGCCACCTTCCCTTCCCGTTTCCCTCTACTCACAGCCTATACTGCCATGGGCACTTTTTGGGTCCCTATTTAATGAGTGACTGCGACTGGGGTTCCGGGGTCTGTGGGTTTCGCTGACTGCATCTTTTTAATAATATTGTTTACGTGACATTTGATTTATTATGAACTTTTTCTTTTGACAGATTATGTGGCGGCTTGACTCCACGCAGCCAGTTTGCTACTGTTTTGACTCAGCTTACGACTCTCAGGTCCCATAGCTACAGCCTCTTGCCCTCCTGCCTCTGCCTCTGCCCCTGTGCCACTTGTTGGTGTTGGCTCCGTGATGCCGCCGCACTTTTTGTATGTGGCACGCACACGATTTGTGTTTATGCTTTTTTCTGCATTCGCCAGCAAATTATGCTGCAGTTGGTATGGAGATTTAAACGCTGATGCTGCCAAATCAATTAGCCCAGCTAATAAATGAGCAAGAACCCAACAATTACGCGTATTTCCAAGTTACAGATTAACCGGAAGTCGGGCCTAAACTGTCTTATACTTATGCTCAAATTGCACTCTTCATTTTTGATTTCAAATCAAGTGTTTTAGTCATTAGTATTTAGTATTAGTATATTTGCAAAATGCGAACAATTAAAGTTAATCACAGCATATTAAGCCAAGTTCAGTGGGAAAGTCTACTACTACTTTCAAAACATTTCTTAAAGAGATTTAACAACTTCTAGAAACAGAAAAGACAAACCTGTTATAAGAAAACAGTTTATATTTTAAGTTGGTGTATTAATATAAATTACACATATTATTACGATATATAGAATAAAAATAGATATAAAGATCAAAGAATCATTGTTATTACAAAAAGTTTCAAAGCTGCTATACCATTTTGCTTAGCTTCTAATATCTCTATCGACTATCTGTTGACATTAAAAAAATATATACACATTAATGTTCTTTAGCATATAACGGATCGCTTTTCAAAATTGGCTTTAAGTCCAGTATATGTCAAAAAGAGTTCTTTAAAAGTAACCGAAGAAATCTTCGAATCGAGCTAACAGAAACTTAGTGCATCAAGTGTTAAAAGAATAATGGCTAAGTGTTCGTTAAAGTTTATAAAAGTTTCATTTAAAATAAAACAAATTGTTTTTAACTGATGCTCTTAAAGTTATAGCAAATGAAAAATTCAAATATTAAAGGAAATTTATCAAATGATTTTAAAAATTCTTCTTGAAACAAGAAGGAACATATTATTATAAAGCCACAAAAATCGTCTTCATAACAAAATCGTTTTTGAATAAAGGTGAAAATACTAATATGCTGAGCTATAGATACTGTCGAACTTCTCTATAGTGAACTTCTATGATGCTCTCCCTATTATAAATTGATTTCAAACACACAACTTTTGAATTCAAATTTCATTTCAAAAAATATAATTTCAGTATAATGAAGTGATTTTCTGTTCCCGTCAAGATTCAATTTATCAATTATATCCTTTTTAATTTTTAACTACCAATAAAATAATTGTTAAAGTCAAAATGTGTCCTAAATTCTAAGATCAAAACTGTTTACAGATAACCCAAATGACTTGGCATAATATTGTGTACAAAAGGTATTGATTTCAAAACATTTATTATAGAAAGGGTTTCTCTGTTACACTAAATTCCAATGCCAAAGAAATTTATAGTGTTCTTAACAACATTTTCTTGTTAGACTTGTACGAAATTAAAATAAAACTGTAGCATTAATTCTTCGGCAATGTCAGTGTTTTCCCTGAGTATATTGTGTGATTTCTTTTCTCCATTTTATTTTCTCAACTCTTTTAATATTGTCGTTTGATTCGTTACGATTATTTACACAGAACTCGACACAGTGGAGTTCTACATTGTCGTTTTAATTAAGAACCAGTTTTATTCCGTCGTCTCGTTCTCTTTCTTCTTTTGCCTTCGATATTACAAATTAAATGTTGATAAGCAAAAGTTCTCTACTCCTCCTTATTTAATTTCGTGTCTACAGAACGTTGCGTTTTGGCTTGTGGGTGCGATGTGTCTAAAAAAATAAAAAAAATTAATTATGCCACATGCAACAGGCTCTGGGTTGTAGTTGTTGCAGTTGGGTTATCGTTAAGAGTTTAATCTTTATGGGTTATGGCTGCACTCGAGTCGTTAGGCTCAGTCTAAATAGGCAGTTTGCTGGCTATGTTATTTATGTGCCCTGTCAATAATAATAGTCATAATAAACACAATTCAAGCAGCCCATGCCCCATATGCCACTCACTCCCCAACTAACTCCCCACACCTCTCCAACACTCCACCACAATAAAATGAATAAAAAGGTGTGAGCCATGCGGCGAGGGAGCGATCATTTTAATATTGACACACCGATAATGTCATAAATGTGACAGCGATAAAAATCGCTACAATTTTTGTTATGCTGCTTGCCACACAGCGTGGGGCGTGTAGAATGTATGCACCGCAAGAAAAAGTGTTATATTTATAGAAATTCAGATAAATATTCTTCCCACAATAAATCTAACATGACATTATTTTTCAGCAAGTTCACTTATTTCCAACTCCTATTTATTTTTCTTCCAGTGTATTGACTGTTATCTGACTGCAGTTCTGCGTGCCGTATTGCTTTGCAACACAGGTTGTTCAAGGGGTAAGCGTTAAGTGACTGCAGTTCCACGCCCCCTCGCCCCTCTCTGGCAATTGAAACTTATTTACACTTTACAGTAATGTCAAATGTTTGATCAAAATGCCTCGGCACATATTGACATATTGATTAAAGGCCTCGAAACGGAAATATTTCTAGGCATTCATCGTTTTCAGCTTCGTTTCTCCCTTTCTTTCTCTTCCCAGTTTTGACGCCAAACAGCCGCCTGCCAAACACATTTCATCCATTCCGCATCCAATTCATGCCACATTTTATGCAAAGTCAGACACGACTTTGCACTAAAGCCACAGACTGAAGCCAGCAGGAATACAGGCCAGAGGCAGGCAAGATGAGAAAAGAAATGGGTACTTTCAGTCTGCGGCTCAACTCAACTAATGATGCTCTTTCCGAGAAAGGGCAAAATGTCACTAGAATACAAAAATAATTTAGTAAGATTTTAAGCCTACAAAAATAATTTAGTAAGATTTTAAGCCTGATATCAAACTTTTCTAATCAAATATACAAAAGGCTTAAAAAGACTTAATCTTATCTAAAAAGCAGTCAATATTAATTTGAAATAAATAAATATTTTAAATCAAAAGCTGGCATCAATATTAATTTATTGTTAATACATGTATTAAATATACCAATTTCATTAAATATGTTTTTAATTAAGACTGAATAAGTAAATAAAAAAGAAAAACGAAATAAAATAGACACATTTTATAGAAATAATTTTATTGTCAAATAACATAGCATTTAAATTACTTCAATATTAAAACAAAACGAATTAAAAATGTTTCGAATAAAATATATTTAATCTCATGTTAAACCAAAGTACCCAAAATATTAGTCTGTGATTTAATCAAGATCCAAAAATTGCAGGACCATTTAAATATTTTTTATAACAGAAAACTTCGAAATATTTTGGTTTATTAATAAAAAAAAACTTATTTATTTATTTATTTTTCTTTTTTTTATTTATTTCTCCAATACCTATTCTTTTAATTTTTTCTAACTATTTGAGAAAACTGTTTAAATAAAACGGCCATGAAAAAGTTCTTTATCATGTTTTATAAAATATAATAGTGAGGAAATATTAGGTTTATTTTCATTAATAAGTATCTTTATTTATTGCTATAATTTTCAAATTTAAAACAGATTAAGCAAATCAATGCAAATTGATCTTTTAGGCAGAGCTACCCATTTTAAGGGAAGCTCTAAGATCAAGTTCTTTTCGACTCTTCCAACTGTCAGTCATCTAGTCACGGCCCGAAGCTAAAGAACAGGCGAGAATTCCCTATACATATACTGGCAGTGTATAGAATATTCACGTAAACAAAAAAATAAATCGTTGTGTGAATGCTGTGCGCGAAAAAAAAAGATTTCTGCGCATAGATTGAGGCACAAGAAGAAATAAATTGTTTTTTCAGCTGAGCCACAAAACAAAACCCAAGGCTCTGACACTGGCGGAGGCTCCACGCTTGGATTCGTTGGTACGTGCGAAGGAAATGAAAGGAATATTTTCTGCGGTGTTGTTATCGGAGTGTTTGAATCACAGAAAGCAAAAAATAACTCTCTCGAGTCGCGGGTCTTGCGAGCTACAATTAATCATATCGGAATATACTTATTTTGCCCTTTTTTGGTGGCATAAATCTCGTCGGGCATTAAGCCAGATCTATAAAAAAAAAAGGGTAAAGGCTTAACGCGCATGCGCAACAAATCGCTTGATTAGTTTTTACTATGGGGAGAAGAAGAAGAAGACGACAAACCGTAACTGAAACTATATAGCTTGTAGCGAATTCTTTGCAACAGGAAATTACCTTAACGAATCCTCTTTTAATGGTAATCCCTGTTTAAGTATTGCCACTGCATAATATCCTCAATATTCTCTCTCTCAGGCATAGCAAATTGTCACATTCTACAACCCAAGTCAATTAGTACGTAATGTTCTTGCGTCTTTCATTAGCCAATTAAATGAAATCAAATTAAATGTACATACGTATGTATGTCTGCACTCGTATGTACATATATACATACGTATGTGTGCAACGTCTGATGAGGTGTCGCCAGCGGCGGGACGTGCAATTAACCCAGCCTGGCCTCGTCCTACCAGACTTCAGATCTCGCTCTCAGTCTCCAGACTTTTCTAATTAAATTACGTCTGCCTGTGACTTTTTGGTTTCATTAAAGTGATAAAAGTGCACTCCCTCTGGCAAATATCCAACATCTTGAGCAATTGCCGAGTCTATAATGTTGGCATAGGTTCACACTTTGAGAGCAAAGTGGACAGTCTACAGGAAATTAGAAACATTCAACACAAATTGAATTTAGCTTTTTAATGGCCAACTTTTGAGAGTCGGATGCAACCGACAGTAAGACACACGCTAACAACACTCACGCAACCATACATACACACTTATGTACAAACATACATTAAGTGCATGCTCGCTGCTCCCCCTTGCCTAGTACGGAAACTTTAATCTCGAATATCTCCGATGTTTATTATCCGATTGAGCCACAATTTACAGCACTGATGAAGGTTACCATAAGATCTTTGTATGCTGAAGCACAAGGTTGTATCTTTAAAACCGTGGTGTTTTTTCGCGGTTTTTGGGGGAGGTGGTGGGCGGAAGGTATTAAAAATTTAACACAAACTTGATCTGCTTGCACTTTGTTTCTAGCTATTACAGTTTACGAGATCTAGGTGTTCATACAGACGTTCAGACAGACGGAGGGATAACTTCAAACTCAAACAACTTATAGAAGTATATCGGAAATCTCTATATAAAATGGAAATGAAGTAGGAGATGCAACAAATACATTTTTGCGCTGCCCATAACGGAGACAATGTTGCGAATAACTTTATTCGCAGCGTGCGGAACCCATTTTGCTCGATTCGAAGAGTCAAAAAACGAGCAACACAATTAAGTGCATATAAATTTAATAATTTTACGACTACATTCGGCTTAAGCCAAGCTTTAAAGTGCAAAAATTTATGCGACAACAAAAATTGAATGCAATAATCCGCAAAAATATGCTCGATACAAGGGTCAGTGCTAACGATTCGATTGAATCGTTGGGTATATTCAGATAGAGAATGGTTAGGTTTTACTTTTAGGCGTACAATATTCAACTACGTTTAACTGATTAGTCATGACATTAGCAACTGCAATCGTTAATTTTAATAACCCCATTGCAGGCGATTGAGCACTAAACTGCCACCGGTTAGTGGCTAGTGCAGTGGCTAGTCCAGTGGTTTGTGGTACGGATCGTTGGTCAGACTATCGCAACGGGCGGCCATTAAGCGCTAAGAACGCGTAGTTAAGGTAAGCTAAGGACAGGGTAAATTTCAGCTTGGAGGTGCGAAGAAAAGTGTCGACTTGTTGAGGCGAAGACCACAGACAAACAGTCACAGAACTAGGGGAGTGGTTACCTTAAGCTGGGCCAGTTTGCTACAGTCATACACTGCACAAAATATTTATATTGTATCAAAATGCTAAGAAACACATTTAGACACTTGAAAGAGTAGAGTCTTACTAAAATACACTCAGTTGTAGATCGATGTGAATGTGAATGTTTACTCTTTAGCAAGGCAATCATAACATTCTTTTTATGTTGAGTCCGACTGTAGTCTTCCCGACTTTTTCTGTTTTATTCTAGTTCAGTTTAAATTCGTATATTTACCGATTGGTGCAATGATGCTTTTTTTAGTGGAATTAGTTAATTTAATTTAGTTAATCCTTGCAATTATCTACAAAAATTTAGTTTAAACTTTTAAATATCAAATCATATTTTTAGTTTAGTTGAAAAGATATGTTATGATTATTCTATAATTTTAGGTTACTGTGAGAGTAAAATTGTGATTGTTTTTTAGTGACATTGATGCCTTGTTATTAATTTTCGACTATACATAGCATTTTCACATTTAGTTTTTTACAGTGTGGGCTAAGCTTCAGCCTGAATCAGAGGCTGCAAGGCCTCAACTGGCTCTGATTTCCCAGAACCAGAATAAGACGCGCGCCCGCGTTTTGTGGAAGCAATAAATAAAATAACAAGTTGAAAACGACGCAAAGACGTGCAACCACAGTCCGGCGGCTCTTTTTTATGCGTCTGCCTCGTCCTTAAGCCCATGTGCTTTGGTGGTGCTATGTGCCGCATTTGTAATAAATTTTATTTATTTCTGTACACCTTGTACGTATGTATGTATGTATGTATCCCTCCACACATAAATACCTCTGCACGCACACACACAAACTTTTTACCGCTTGTCGTACTTAATTAGTGTCCGTGTGGCGGTTAGCCTTTTTGAAGCTATATAAGCTCTAACCTCCGGCTCGTATAGGGAAGAGTGTGGGATGTTAGCCATACATGGAGGGTATGTCACATTTTTGGCAGTTAACACCAATTTAATTAACAGTTTTTCGTGTGTGAAGCCAAAACCAACTTGAGATAAATAAATTCCAGTCCTAACTTAATACTCTTCCTTCTATTCATATCCTCAACTATATTATCAAATAATATGTAAATAGTTAGTTGTTTTAATGCTAATCAAATTAGATCCGAATAACTAAGTATATTGATTTGAAGACTTAGTAGCAGAATCCTTCGAAACCAAACTGATAACTGATAAAATTCAACCATATTCGAGATACTTTAGCAACCGTAACTGATGAGAGAAATTGATTGAAAATGCGGTCAATACCGTAGTTAACTCCCCAATTAGAGTCCGTTAATAAATTCTATAAAAATTGGAATTTGTTGCAATAAATTCCTTATACAATATCTTTATAGACCATCTGAGTAATCAAGTTAATAACATGTACTATTAACTCAATTATTAAGATCATCGTAGGTAAATAATCGAGTGGGTGGACAGGCAGTTATGCTATTCGTTTAAAGATGTAATGAATCGTTTCTAATGCATGAGAGAGTGCTACAAATTAATGCCTGCCAACGGTTTTTCATCTCATAATAACCGGACTGTTACAGCTTGCAATGTGTGGATCGTGCGTCTAATCCCAGGTAATTAATTACCTCTCTAAAGGCAGCTGGCAAACAACTTAATATAGCATAAATAATTGTCGAACTGTGCGCGAATTAGTCTTCATTATGTCAATAAATCTTGGCCATAGCCAGCGATCGCATGCGGCTGGTCATGTTAACAAGCAACTATTGGCCAAAGACAGTAACTAACTGTGCTGCAGTGATTTGCTTATCAGAGTGCCAAGAAACTGATGCACTGAGAAAAACTAGACAAGGTTTAATGCAACACGGAGATAGTTGATTCACAACTCTAAATAATTTTAAATAAATAATAAATAAGAAAATATCAGATATAATTATACATTGTTTTTAAATTAAACCTAGTGTAATCGTGAACATTCTTTGATGTCATTTCTGTGCGTGTTGCGTTGGGGAAAGTTGCCAACTAATAAATACCGCTTTGATGTATATCGTATTGTGCGACAAATCACACCAAATACGGCAGCTTTGCCTTAGTTGAACACTGCTGCCATTTATAATATGTAGATAGATTTATACAAGTACAGTCAACTTGCCTGGAAACCTGAGCTGCCAGGGAAGCCTTTCAGTTGATGCCCGAAAAAAATCTGTCGTGACATTAACAAGCCACAGAAGGAAGCGGCGACACAGGCAGAGCACGAGTGATATGACAATATTTTAATTAAAAGTTTTCTGAAGTGCAAGACACACGCCAACAACACTGACAACCACCAACAAGAGCAACAACAACAACAACCGACAGCGGCAACAACAAGAGCAACATTCAGGGCAAACCGCAAAAGGTTGCTGAGGCAGAATGCCGTGCAACAAGTGTTTAGGCCTCGCTGGCAACATGAACCTAACAAGCGTCGCCAGTGTTGTCTGTGCTCAGAGTTGTTCTGTACGTGTTGTTGCTGTTGTTGTTGTTGCTTGTGTCTGTCAGCAACACGCAGGAAACAACAACTACAAACTGTAACTGAACGAGGTGTTAAAGCAAATACGCAAGCTCAACAAATTTTACATGCTGCGGCAATAATTGAAAAACCATGTTGCCACACGACGCGACGCTCCAACGCCTTGTTGCAGCGACCTCATGTTGCCGCTGTTCTGCTACAAGAGTTTTCGCTTAGAAAAACTATGCGCACTACAGCATTAAATGCCCTGTTGCATATTAATTGTGCACTCGCTTCACAAATATTTACGCTTATGTAAACAATATTTTCTTCCAAACAAGTACGATTCGATAGACTGAAAGCATGGGACTTGCCCTAAAGTGGAAATTATGAATAAATCTAACCAGTAGTGTCAAAATTTTATTATTCAATGAGTACCCATAGCCTTCTATCTGAGTCCGTTATTTATTTAGTTTATTTTCTTTGTTTCTCCTATAAGCAAAATGTGCAAACTTCACGAAAACTCCTGATCTATAGGGAAATCACTCAAAAGAGCTGTACAACCTACTATATAATAAGATTATAAAGTGTAGCATACACAGTCGAACTTCCTTATAATGAATCTTGACGGGACCAGAATATCACTTCATTATATAGAAACTTCATTATACAGAAATTATATTTTTTGAAATGAAATTGGAACGAAAAAGTTGTGTGTTTGAAATCAATTCATAATAGGGAGAGCTTCATTGTATAGAAGTTCACTAAAGAGAAGTTCGACTGTACTACAGCGTGTTTCATAATCTTAAGAAACTTTAGAATTCGTTAAAATAAAATTAATAGGATTCATGCTAAACCGATTGGTAGAGGTTCTTTAAAGTCGAAGACGATATACTAAATATACAAAAACTTCATAAAACTTTTACATCAAATGGTTCTTGGTTAAAGGATGGGTGTTTAATGATAATGAAATACTAAAAAACCGCATCATAACGTGCTTTCAGTAAAAATAAATGCATGCGAAAAATAGTTCAATGGAAAAACGCAAAATTCTAAAGGTGAATTCAAAGCTCAGATGTGTACGCATTGTATTTTTAAAAAAATTTCGGCTTTTGAAAGCTTTAAGCACCAGATATAATAAATATATAAGTGTCTTATGATTATGAAACGCACTGTATATACTTTGAAACGGAGTTCAAGGTTGACTTTAACAGCATTTGATCTGAAGCCACAATATAAGAAATTGGCAAATACAGCTTATAGATACCCTGTGCAATCGAAATCGATTCTTTGAATAGAGATGATGGGCTTTTACATTTTTCATTCGGAATTCATAAATCGAAATATTGAAGAGAAAAAAAAATATAATATGCGATGATGTACTTTGTCTTTAAGTCAAGAGTTAAGTCTTTCTATTCGCCACCAATAAGCCGGTTGATTTTTATATATATATCGATATTTTTTTACATATCACAAACATTAATTTAGATATGATGACAAGTTTACTAAATATGTTTTTAATGACTACAGGGTATTCCAATCACAGCACTACTGTAAACCACATACACTGAGCGAATAGTCTGTTGCTACGTGTAGTTGCCAGTTGCAAGTTGCCGGTTTTTTCTTTATCTTTTTTCCCATTTTGCTGTGGCCAATGCCGCTGCAATTGCCACTGATCGCGTCGATTCAATTAGTAATTCTAAAAAGCGGCAAGCAACGCCTTTTGCATCCTAATAAGATGTTGCTGTTGCTGCTGCTGTTGCTCCTGGCAGGCTGGATGTTGTTGTTGCTGCTGTTGCTTGTTATTGTTGATGTTGTTGTTATCATTACATTTGTTCACATAGGCAACAGCAACAATAAACAAGCAGAACAGCCAGAGCAACAACAAGTCTCGCTGTGATTTTTCAGGCCAAGCTTTTCCAATTGTCGGCGCTGCACTTTTCATGCCCAAATGCAGTTGCACACGATGACGACGATGATGATGATCATGATGTTGCCGCAGTTGCAGTAGCAATTGCATTCACATTGACTATTTTTGTCACTGCCGTCGCGCTGCTTCAGCTGCAGTCGACGTCAACGTCAACGCACTTGTCAGGCAGCATGTTTGTGCGTTCGTCTGTTTCCACAGAAAATGTAATTATGTACTGTGATTTCATTATACCCTGTACACAAGCAAAAACAAAATAAGGCTGCTATAGGGATAAGGGTTAATGAATACGATAACTATGTATTATTATCGATATTTAAGCACTCCCTGTTAGAGTCCATAACAGATATTTAATATCGATATTTCGTATTGAACAGTTTTCTGTATTTTGCCATAAGAAATTTAATATGATCACTGTTGCAGTGATAAATCTATATAGTAGATTTTTCAATTATGCTTACACTATTCATTTATTTATGTTGTCTCTAATATTAATGTATCACATACAACATCAACTCTTTCTTCTGCCCAGCATATCTTCTAGTCGAGCATACTCTAGTTACTTATTTGTGCGTTTTTCCTTTTTTACTGCAATTACTTCTATTGCGGTTGCTGCCATTTTTGTACGCACAGCATTACAAACTTGGTTCAAATTAATTCTTCAAGCCAAATCGCGCAGCCAGCAGCCAGCTAATCAAAGTTTAATCAATGCGGCATTTTGATGTGACATTGCAATGCTTTTTTCTGCAGTGTATACGCTACCCAAGGGTATAATGAACATGCTACAAAGCGTGTAATGCATTTGACATTAGAAGGACTAAGAGTAAAGAACTTATGATATAGGCAAAAGTGGCTACATTATATTAAATTTAATTCTTAAATATTTAGCTTATTATAAATTTCAATTGTGTAAAGTGAAATTTAATCAATTCTAAAAAGAAACAAATAAATATACAAAATTATAAGAAAATCATATAAAAATAGTTTGAAGAATTACAAAATTCTTTCAATTATTTTTACAAAAGTAATACCTAATGCAGTTCAAACTCATCTTACTACTACTCAACTCGTACTACTAATTATAAGCAACTAGAAGAGTATTTTATCTTCGAGTTTGGATACTTAAATGTCGTTTCTTTTTTGCAGTTACTTCCATATGAGAAACGATGGGAAAATATGTGTCTGTGGTATGAAAGGAAATACTTATAAAGGCCAAGAATTTATGCTGGACATTGATCGACTGTTAGTACGTTTAATAATTTTCTACGTATGTTTTTCATTCCTAAAACTCTGTCAATAAATATTAGATAAGTATTTTAATATATAGTGGAATTCAATAGATGCAGTTGTATTTATTTATTTAGTTTATCTCTCGATTCACAATTATTTTCAACTCACTCGGACTTGAAACTAGTTTTATCACAATTATACAGGGTATAAAATTACAAGCATGTTGTTTATGTAAATCTCAATAAAAATGTGGTAATTGTAGGCTTACTCCATAAACTCGTCCCTCAATGTGAACTTAAGTGATTAGCTCTGTAATTACACTAGTTGTAAGTAAAATTGAAACTGTAAAGTGGATATTCATTGGTAAATATCATATGCATAATACTTGATCAATTCGATAACTTATTTTACAGTTAATACACTAATGCCCTGTTCAATCGTACTGTCTATAAATGGCCAAATTAATCTTTACTGACTGGCTTTACTTATCACTTGTTGCATAGTGCAATCAGAGTGTATTATATAACACCAACAATAATTGCAAGACTGCAATTATAGAATTTTAGCGGATCGATCGGCAGTAGAAGTCGAGCTCTTCGCTCAATCAGATCAATGAGTGCTGTATTCATACTAAGTGCTATACTAATTGCTGTAGTATGTATACTACTGCAGCGCCTCAATCGCACATATTATATAGCTTCCTTGACGAAACGTATTCTGACACAGGATGGAAGTCCTCTGGAGAGCAAAGTGTTTGTGCTGCCCGGCAAGACACCCTTCGGTAATAACTTTGACGTCCTACAGGTAAGTCCAAGTGAGTAGAAACGTTCAACTGTTTTTAATTGGTCAATTTCACGTAAATTATTTGCTCTAAGGCAAACTGTTTACATTTGCCAGAGAGTGCTACAAAAAGGCCAAGGGTCGCAGCTATGTGATTTATATTGTACTGGGAGCTGTGTACAATGTGGTACGCGCTGAAGATGCCGAAGAGATTTTCCAAAGTCCCAAACTGATAACCAAGAATGTGATATATGATCTATTGAAGCCATTCCTTGGCGATGGATTGCTTATCAGCACAAGTAAAGATTACTACACACTATTGTTAGAGTTCAACGTTTAAGTAGTTTTCATCACAGATCAGAAGTGGCACTTTAGGCGCAAGTTGTTGACGCCGGCCTTTCATTTCAATGTGCTGCAGAGTTTTCTGGATATATTCAAGTGGGTATACCTTTAACAACTCATCAACAAATTAGCTCTAAGATCATGTTATTTTCCAGAGAGGAATCCCAAAAGTTGATGGCTTTGCTTCACCAAAAAGTTGACACTGAATTGGACATAAAGGAGTTTATTCCACAGTTCACGCTCAACAGTATTTGTGGTAGGTTAATACGATTCTGATCTGCCAGGTTCATTAATAAAATTCTGACATTTTTATATTCGTCAGAAACCGCTTTGGGAGTCAAATTGGACGACATGACCGAAGAGGTAGGATACTCTAAAGCAATTCATGCCCTGGAGGAGGTCATAATAGAACGTATCAGCAATCCTTTCTTGACTCCTAAGCCGCTCTTTTACCTTTTCGGCAATTATGAAAAGCATGTTACCAATTTAAAGATCGTGCATGATTTCTCAAGTCGCATTATCGAGCGAAAGCGACAGCAATTCAAGCTGCAAAAGACACAAAAAGTGGATGACTTTGGCAGAAAAAAACGATATGCTATGCTAGACACCCTACTAGTAGCAGAGGATGACGGACTCATAGATCATCAGGGAATTTGTGATGAGGTCAACACATTTGTCTTCGAGGGTTACGACACAACCTCCACCTGTCTCACCTTTAGCCTCCTCATGTTGGCAATACATGAAGACATTCAGGCCCGTTGCTTCAAGGAGCTCAAGAATCTGTCAAAAAATGTCAACGATCTAACAGTATTCGATTTCAATGAACTTGTCTATTTAGAATGTGTGATCAAGGAAACCTTACGCTTATTCCCATCGGTACCTTTTCTTGGTCGCGTCTGCACAGAGGATACTGAAGTGAATGGTCTAATAATGAAGAAAGGCTCACACATCAACATACATGTCTTTGACATCATGAGAGATCCGCGCCATTTTCCCAATCCCACCGCATTTCAGCCAGATCGCTTTCTGCCCGAAAACACTGTGAATCGTCATCCCTTTGCCCATGTGCCTTTCAGTGCCGGACAGCGGAATTGCATTGGGCAAAAGTTTGCCATTTTGGAGATAAAAGTTCTGTTGGTTTTCATATTAAGAAATTTTAAGCTATTGCCTGTAACCCGATTGGAGGATGTCACATTGGAATATGGCATGGTGCTGCGTTCACAGCATAATATTAGGATTAAGTTAAAGAAACGTGAGAAAACATAAAGATAACACACCGTTGATAAATAAATCGTATACACATAGAACTCTGTATCCTGAACGACTGACTGATTTATTCAGCGAGCAATATTTAATATATTTTACCCCTTATGTTAAAAGGCTGCAATGAAGATATTAGGTTGGAAAATTCGCTAAAAAAGTGGTTTAATTGAGCTTTTGGAATAGTAACAAGATTTATTCCATTTCAAGAGTAGCAATGAACCGGATCTACCTTTTCTTAAGGGGAGATCAATAAACATATGTATGTATGTACGTAGATCCAGTTATTAATTATCATTTTTACATTCCATAGAACTAGAAATCAACACTTGCTCTTGTTTACCAATATTATATTTCCTCTACACTAACTATGAGAGGTACAAAACCGCAATATGCTTTTCGTTGGCACTATCTTAGTGATAGTAGTTGTTACTGCAGTAGTATGGCATTTGCCAAACATTAAATAATATTTCAACTTAGTTGCATAATCGATAATTGACCTCTTACAAAATAATGCAAATGCTTTACAGGTGCAACTGCGAGTTTATGCAAGTATTATTCAAAATGTGCTTTATCTCTCATTTCAACCCTAAAGAGCGCATCATGACTTATAACGTTTCAAGCTTGACATTTTAATCTCTCAAAAACGAACTTTGCATAGTCCGGTTGATATGAATTCATTGCAGTATATGGTAGAGCGGGGCGCAAGTCGTGTTTTTCTTCGTGACACTAACATGGATGATTCGAAACATAGAAATATGGTTACCTATCAAAATTTTACATTTAAAAACAATTTCATCTACTAGATACTTTTAAATATAAAGTTTTATTTATGAACGAAAACCCTTTACCCACCTCAAGCACTTTCAACCATGTTATGATAACTATGACGATCGTATATCAAATAAAGATTTAAACTAGGCACTACTAGGCAGACAGAGGGGTCGAATAAGTACAGATATAGTGTATACACTGTCCGTTACACCCGACTTTAGCCTTTCATCAGCGCGCTCAAACTGTGGCTGTGCGTGTCGAGCTGTTGGCAATTCGTTTTAATATTATGTCGTGCTGACAACAAGTAACACACTACCATCTCTAATATAGCATGCATAATACATATAATATAGTACAACTTGATTATAATCATTGAAAAATGTATTTAATTCTGCCATATGCGTCGACAGTTGTAGTCCAGTTGTTCGATGAAACGGAACCTATTTCAATGTTTATTACGCTCGCTTTATGTGCTCTAATCTTGCTGGGAGTGCGGCTACTGCTGCTACGGCTTAATCAGAAGTACCACATTCTGTCCCTAGTGGAACGTATGCAGACCGAGGATGGAAGTCCATTGGAGAGCAAAGTGTTCGTGCTGCCCGGCAAGACCAGATTCGGCAATAACTTCGACATACTACAGATGACGCCTTGTAAGTTGGGCAAGTGATGTTGATAGAATAATCCATTGATATATACATTCATACCGTCATCAGCAATGGTCTTCAGATATGTGAGGGATGCATACGCTAAGGCACAGGGAGAAAGCTTTCTCTTCTATTTTCTATTTGTCCGCATGTATAACGCTGTGCGTGCTGAGGATGTGGATGAGATCTTGCAGAACCCCAAACTTATAACCAAAAACGTTGTGTATGATTTGATAAGACCTTTTCTGGGTGAAGGACTTCTGCTCAGCACAGGTAAGTTGTGAAATATTTCATTAGTGTAATTATGATATTTATTCAATCTTTCTTAGATCAAAAGTGGCACTTCAGACGCAAGCTACTCACGCCGGCTTTTCACTTCAATGTACTACAAAGCTTTTTGGACATATTTAAGTGAGTATGCTCTTAGCATTGGTTCTAAGGCGTTTTTAATGCCATGCTCTTTGCAGGGAAGAGTCCCATAAGCTTATCAATTTGCTATACCAAAAAGTGGATACTGAACTGGAGATTAAACAGGTTATTCCACAGTTTACACTCAATACAATTTGCGGTAAGTTATGTGTTCAAGCATGATAAGGTACCGATTGCTTTAACCTATTTCTAATAGGGCAAATAGATTATTATATATTTAATAAACAATGCAAAACTATTTCATTTCACTAACAAACATTTCGTTTCCTGTAGAAACCGCTTTGGGAATTAAACTCGATGACATGTCGGAAGGAGCACGATATCGTCACTCAATACATGCCTTAGAGGAGGTCATGGTTGAACGTATCTGCAATCCTCTGCTGTACATGAGGCCCTACTTTTACCTTTTTGGCAAATATAGACAGCATGTCTCGAATCTAAAGATAGCACATGACTTCTCTAGTCACATTATCCAAAGAAGAAGACAGCAGTTCAAGCTGAAAAAAACGGAGAATGTCGATAGTTTCGGTAGAAAGAAGCGGTACGCTATGCTAGACACTTTACTGGCAGCCGAGGATGAAGGTCTAATCGATCATCAGGGAATCTGTGACGAGGTCAATACGTTCATGTTCGAGGGCTACGACACTACCTCCACCTGTCTAACCTTCACCCTTCTCATGTTGGCCCTCCACTCGGATATACAGGAGCGTTGCTTTGACGAACTGAAGCATCTATCCCATGATGATGATGACCTCACCGTATTCGATTTCAACGAACTTGTCTATTTGGAATGTGTGATCAAGGAATCCTTACGCCTCTTTCCACCAGTTCCCTTCTTTGGACGAGTGTGTACCGAAGATACGGTGGTCAATGGGCTGATTATGAAGAAGGATACCCAAATTAACGTACACGCATTCGATATAATGAGAGATCCTCGCCATTTTTCCAATCCAACGCAATTTCAGCCAGATCGTTTTCTGCCCGAAAATACTGTGAATCGTCATCCCTTTGCCTTTATTCCGTTTAGTGCCGGACAACGTAACTGCATTGGGCAGAAGTTTGCCATCTTGGAGATGAAAGTTCTGCTGGTTTCCATACTAAGAAATTTTAAACTATTGCCTGTAACCCGATTGGAGGACATTATATTTGAATATGGTATTGTACTTCGCACACAGAAGAGCATTAAGGTCAGGCTGCAAAAACGTGATAAAGCCACAGATTCAATATAATTGCTAACATTAGGAGAATAAAACTGTATTCTCAGTTGGTGAACACCTAATCTAATAGAAGCAAAAGCGCCAAAATTCATTAATAGATACCCCAAGACTTAATCAGTTGTGTTATAAAATAATAAAAATACCTAAAGCTTTATCGCATTGCGTTTTTATTTCAACACTATTATAAACGCCTGTACCCCCTATACCGTAAATAGTAATGCATGCAAAATTACCGAGACAAGCCTTTTAGCAACAGGCAGAATGAGGCGTGGAATACCCCAGAGAGCATATTCAACAACAAAATCGGAATCAATCAACCTAACTAAGTATATGTCCACATATAGGAACAACAATTTTTTCGAGTTTGTAGTACAGAGTAGCAATTATTTCGATGATTGCAAGAAAGGGTATTAATTTATATTGACATTAAACATGAAAAATGCATATTCAAACAAATGAAAATAATAAATTCATTCAACATTATGTAATTTATTTAATGAAAACCATCGAGAGTTGTGATTGTGTTCGATAGTTTTGCAGCACTGCATCCTACTGTAGTCTTCTCAACTGGCAGCTATAAACAACCTTCGGCATTATCAGCGCTTTACTAATACATCGTACATATTCTATTATCTCAACCAAAACAAATGACCTACACACTGAAGCACAAAACGGTTTTAGTTGCGTATATGTTTTAAACAATTCTTGTATTCTTGTAATAACTACTAGATTTAATATTCTTTTGTAAATATTTAATAATATAATACAAATTAGATAATATATGATATATGACCTATTAATCTTTTTAATATTAATAGGTTATATATTAAGGTCAATTTTGAAATATGAATTATTTAGTTTTTATTAACACCGCGTACAACTTTAAACTCTTGTAGAGTAGTGTAGTGTATATAGTACAAGATTAATGGAATATCCCTCGCAGACTAATTTCGGTGCAGCTAGTAAACATTATGGCTTGCCTGGCCAGACGTGAATGTCGGAGTGTTTTTCGAATCGGATTAATTGAAAAATAATATTAATAAAATGTTTGCTACGCTTATTCTAAGTACTCTGATTTTGATTGCATTATGGGTACTCTTTTCACGACTTCATCGCAAATACTTTATCCTCTCGATGGTGGAACGTGTGAGAACTATCGACGACAGTCCCCTAGAGTCCAAAGTGTTTGAGCAACCCAGCACTACGCCCTTCGGTAATAACTTCGATGTGCTAAATTTGACACCGTGTAAGTGCAACGATTAGTGGCATAATGAAATCGCACTTAATCGAAATAGTGTTTCATCTACAGCCAAGTTGTTTGATTTTGGGCGCAACTGCTATAAGACATCGAAGGGACGCAGTTATCTGTTCTACTTTCTGTTTGAGATAATGTATAATGTGGTCAGGGCTGAGGATGTGGAAGAAGTCTTTCAAAACACAAAACTGATAACCAAGAGTGTATTTTATGATCTACTGCGACCTTTCCTAGGCGATGGTTTACTTACAAGTACAGGTAAATACATATAGTATGTACATATATCTAGTGTTAACCAAGAAATTTGCATTCCCAGATCAAAAGTGGCATTCCAGGCGCAAAATGCTGACTCCGACTTTTCATTTCAATGTACTGCAAGGATTTCTGGACATATTCAAGTATATAGTCATATGCATAAATTACGTTTACAGCTGATCAAATGTCTTTTCCAGAGAAGAGACCCACAAGCTAATGTCCCTACTACATCAAAAACAGAACACGGAATTGGACATCAATCACGTTATTCCACAGTTTACGCTCAATACTGTTTGCGGTAAGTACTAACTAAATTTAGAACCGATAAGTTAGAATAACTCGGTCATAATTTAAATGTTGGCATAGGTATAAAGTAATCAAAAGCTTAACCTATCTAAACGGACACCCGGATTAAGAGATAACGAAAGCAGTATAAAGATTAGAAAGGCAACGTTGTTACTTATTACTTATTATTAGCGATAAGTCTTTGTCTCACTGAAACCTACCTTACTATATACATATTTCAAAAGTTAATCGTAAATATTTTATTTGTTGGATTCTCTAGAAACTGCTTTGGGTGTGAAACTGGATGATATTTCGGAAGGAGCACGCTATCGCCAAGCAATACGTGGCTTGGAGGAAGTCATTGTAGAACGTGTTTGCAATCCCTTTATGCATAACCGCCTTATCTTTTACTTGTTTGGAAACTACAGAAGGCATACCACAAATATAAGAATTGCGCATGACTTTTCAAGCCACATTATAAAGCAGAGAAGACAACAGTTTAAAAGCCTGAAGTCGAAAGACGTAGACAGCTTTGGGAGAAAGAAGCGATATGCAATGCTAGACACTTTACTGGCAGCCGAGGATGAAGGTCTAATCGATCATCAGGGAATCTGTGACGAGGTCAATACGTTCATGTTCGAGGGCTACGACACTACCTCCACCTGTCTAACCTTCACCCTTCTCATGTTGGCCCTTCACTCGGATATACAGGAGCGTTGCTTTGACGAACTGAAGCATCTATCCCAAAATGATGATGACCTCACCGTATTCGATTTCAACGAACTTGTCTATTTGGAATGTGTGATCAAGGAATCCTTACGCCTCTTTCCACCAGTTCCTTTTCTTGGTCGAGTGTGTACAGAGGATACTGTGGTTAATGGTCTCATTTTGAAGAAAAACAGCCAAATTAATGTCCATGTCTTTGATATAATGAGAGATCCGCGCCATTTTCCCAACCCAACGGAATTTAACCCAGATCGTTTTCTACCCGAAAATACTGTCAATCGTCATCCATTTGCTCATATTCCTTTCAGTGCCGGCCAACGCAATTGCATTGGACAGAAGTTTGCCATTTTGGAGATGAAAGTGCTTTTAGTCTCTATTTTGCGCAACTTTAGGTTATTGCCAGTGACTCGTTTGGAAGATGTAATATTTGAATATGGCATTGTACTTCGTTCTCAGCAGGGCGTTACTATCATATTAGAAAAACGTACTGAGCAATAAGCACATTGAAAGACTTAAACTGCTTATCAGTCAGTGTTGGCATTTTGGCATTTAAAAATCAGAGTTTTTTTTTCGTAAACTCAATATTTTTGGGTGTGCTGAATCCAAAAATGAATATTTTTATTTTTTATAGAGCGTCATGTTTTCTACAAATAAAAAATATTAAATCTATAATTGCGTAACAAAACTTTTATTTTATCTTAACAACATTAATTACTAAGTACTCCCAGTGCGACCCCTTTTAATATATTTTCGATAGTTGGAAAGACTTTGTTAATTTGACTCACACAAGGCATTATTCATTTCAAAAATAGTGACAATTAGTTCAGCATGATTAAATTTAAAAACAGTAATAATAATATAATTTCATCTATTTATTTATGACTTCAAGTTAATCCAAAACCCTTAACAACTAAACAAATAGAAATCAGTTAAAAACACCCAAGCAACAGACCTGTGTAATTTATGAACACAATTTTCCTTTCAGCCTAAAAGTATACATCACTTTCCTTTTCTCAACATTCATTTCCTTTTCTCAACAAATTCAATCAGATAATATTTATTATATTAGCTATATATATATACATAAATATTGAATATATTTTGAGCACAGAATTCAATTGTACATAACAAAAAACAATGTATTTCATGGAAAAATCCTAAAAGAAAAAAAATTTGTGTCCAACTGGAATTATCGAAAGTGATAGCATATCGAAACTGATGGCAACTCTGGCGAAAGATAATAATACTAACACTAACATCATTTGTTGTATAGCCAATTCATAAACAATGATAACTGACATAATACATTTACACAAATATGCAGGTGGATATAGTGATTAACCTATTTTATGCACTCGTGAATTCTTATTGGAACCTGTGGTTTGCCCTGTTGCTTTTCCATCCAGCAGCCTTTTGTGCACGGTGACGCTCAGGGACAATGGCTACCGTAGAAATGTTATTTTCACTTAATGCATATACATTATATCATTGTGTATAGCTGCCAATTGGCTACAGTTTGGTTTGTTAGCGTTAAATGCAGCAATGCTTAATTTAATTATACAATTTCATTTGCGCATCGAAAAACAAAACAAACCGCGCGCATACACACAAACAAACATACACACACATATGTAAGTACATTCGCACGCACGCAACAAAACAAAACATAAGAAATGTCCAAGCATTTTTGATACGATTATATCAACTGCAATTGCTCAGCACTCACCATTTGGGGTTTGCGCACAATACACAAAAACAAAATAAACAATTAACACACTCGCTTTACACATTATTATATTATTTTTTACAACAAAACAATTCTACGTGAAGATAATTGCTGCAGTTTCCACGCATTAAAAAGTATTAATTTGCGCCACCGCTTGCGTTTTGATTCCCAGAAAATACCAAAGGTCACAATATGGTTCGAAGCGCGCTCAAGTTCGATAAAAATTAAACTCATACACATGGCGTTTTTGCGCTAAAATTGGCGCTTTTTTTGTTAGAGTGTCAATACAATTTTTTTCGTTAAATTGATTACGTCGATAAGCAACTTAAGCTTGAATTAAAATCATTTTTCAGCATACATATATATATATATATAATATAATAAAAGGCGGTATTTTTGTTGTGCTCAGATTCAGCTTCATTCAAGCAGGCACGCTTGGCGTCAAATATGTGGCAAATCAGTTTAGCGCGTTCCATTCAAACCGACCATAAGGTTGATCTAGACATTTGGGGCGCCATCTAGCGGCTATTTTTACTTTTTTTAATTTCCAGTGGTGCAGCGTGCATAAAATTTATTCAATAAATTTTATAATCTTGTGCAGTTTATTTATTTGGTATTAAATTGTGGCTAGTAAAAGATACTATAAATATTTCCAAGCTAAAGAGAAGAGTTTATATATTGAACAGCAAAGCACCTCTTTATTTGTAAAGATCACACAGTATCAATTTCTCTGGATAGACGAGGTTAAGAGTGTAAATTTAGTTTTAAAAACATATAACAGTTAAAAACATATTGCTTATATGGTATTGGTTTCAACATTGTTAGAAACATCCTCTTTGTATTGCTTGTTAACTTTAAGTGAGTGGTTTATAACACTAGACGCTGGCGGCTGTGGTTGCTCGGGATGGATGGCATACGCGGGCTGTTGCTGTTGATTCGGCGTGTATAGAGGAGGTGGAGGAGCAGGTTGTCCAGGTGGCAAGTATGGAGCATAAGGCGGTTGGGGGTATGGGTACGGAAGTGGGTAGCCATAGTTCATAGGCTGACCATTAGGATTCGGATTGGCTGGCTGTAGAGTGTAAGGGTTCAGATATGGATTACCATAGGGATGTTGAGGATATGCTGGATAAGTTGGATATTCTGAATAAGTTGGATATGCTGGATTATTATGTTTATTTTTGTGCTTTTTATGATGATGGCTTTCCCCACTATCACTGCCACTGTCACTATCACTATCGCTGTCTGCCAGGACGCAGCCAGCCAGCAACAGGATGCCAAGCAGCACGTAGTATTTATTCATAATCTCCAGCACAGCGAATGTGAATTAGTATGACGTCTTAATCCGAGTGTGAACTAACTGTAACTGTATGAATTAAGATTAAGTAATGCGAATCTCTGAATAAAAGTCGCAAATATATACGAGATTCTATTCATTGATAGGCCACTCTGTACATAAGTACTATATATTATATTTCCAGCCAAAAATTGAGAGCAGGTTGAGAAATAAAAGCGTTTCTTTTAAAGCATTGTTATCACCAGTAGTCTTTATATATTATATCAATGAAATTCCAAGAAAAAGCAATAATCTTTAAATTGTTAAAAATATTTACAAAATATTAAATGGATTTAACTATTAATAGAAACATGTGTGAGTTAATCTCGTTCGTAATACCATTTTCAATTGAGCTGCTTATCATAATTCATGAATCGCTTGAGTCGGGCGCCATTAAACGGCTGTTCGCTGCCTGGGGGAAATTTACGCATCTAAATAAAAGTAAAACATTGTATGAAATTATTTAGATTACATTTCAAGTATATATAAACATGTTGCAGGCTATATACTTACACAAGTGCATAATACCGAAACACAACTTATTAAAAAACGTATATTATATTTTAAGTTATATAAACTTTATTCTGTTACCCTATACCAAGTCCCATGAATGATGCAAAGACGACATCAATGAAATTGGACGTCATCTTTGTGTCAAATCAATGTCTGTTCTTTACTATAACCAAATTGTTAAAAATATTAAAAAAAAAAAAAAAAAAAGAAAACTTTCCCATTACAGCGAAGCTCACATAAATATAATACTTTCGAAATTTGCGAATAAATTACAACAAATTTAGCATTTTTTGTGAATATGTATGTACCATTACTATTGTATATGGAATTTGATTAAATTCATTAAAGTGGTATGGTAAATTGGCAATGTATCTATAAGATATGAATGGATTTAGGTGTATGAATGCATGTGGGTCAGTACGGCAATTGTTGCGGTATTAAGTTGTGTTCCAATTACTTAAAGCTGCCATCGCCATAGCTGCATTGTGCTATGATAATTTACATACTATAGTTTATATATGTATGTCTGTAGTATTATTGCTGTTTCAGTAATGGTGTTAGGATATGTTGTAGTGTTGTTTGTGTTTTAATTTTACTAGGGTTCGTCTTTGGCGAAACGTTTCTGTAATTAAATAAAACTCGGTATTAGAGGATCATTGCATTTGTACGCTAATGTGTTATGATACATTAATATCTATATATAAATCTAATGAAGCATGGGTAATAAACTTTAAATTAATTTTTATCAACAAAGAGTTTAATATTTGGGGTGAACTTATTATTTACTTACGTGTCAACTGTTTATATACAAAGGGGTTTCAAATCAATATATATAAAGGCAGGGTTTACAAAAGCTGGTGTTAAGCTTCGCTTGTGACATTTTAATAGTGTGAACTATTGAACAGATTATTTATGAGTTAAGTTTATTAACAATGAGAATAGTACGTGGAGGGTCAGCTATTGATTTCCATTTGTTGCACATACTCCCAGTCACAAGAAAGGGTGTCATAATTTCGGCTGTTAACTAGTCTTATTTTTATTTTCTTTTTACTAAAAATCATCAGTGCGGAAATAACACCTTGTATGCAACTGCGCACTTGCCTAACTCTGTGAACACCACCGATTTAAACATAGAAAGTAGACTAACGCCACATTCACATTTATTTTTTATAGCTCACCATAATTCGGTACTTTTCCTTGCAAGCATAATTCGACTCATCAATATCCATATAACAGTCTGATTTATACTCGGGTGGCAATGGATTTCCCTCGTATTCGCACAATTTATGCAGTGGACGCGCTCTGTACGAAAATCAATTAATTTATTATTATAGATGAACTTCACATTGATTCTTGCATATTTATAAGTGAAATTAGAAGGGTTTATATTTCTGTGCTTACGTGACAATTATTTTATTCATCGAGGATGGCTTCTGCATGGGACAATAGAATACATCTGGCGTTTTTTTGTCAAATACTATTTTTCTCATCATGTCTTTCTCCTTCATTATTGCCTTATCTCCGGCCCAGGAGCCACACAATAGTGTGGCAAAGACAAGGAACGCCAATAATGTGTTGTTCATATTTTTCAAATAAACTGTAAAATATTCAATAAAATTTAAATATTTTGTTTTAGTCTTTTAATCAAATTGAGTGAAAATAATCAAGCCTGTTCCCATTTTCGAATTCGTTCAATCGACTTACTTTTGGTAAAACATGGGGTTCCAAATTTCAATTAATCGTTTTCGATAAGCTTCATGTTTAGTCGATTTCGAAATGGATTAGCTTCGTGTATAAGTACAATAAACATTTTCATTTCTTAAAAACGAATCGAGTTTAGGAAGCCTATTTTTGTCAAAACGTAAATCGATTGAACGAATTCGAAAATGGGAACAGGCCTGAATATTCTACAAAATTGCATGGAAGAATTGTGCCTCAACAAAGAGAAGCACCTGCAGTAAATTTGCTGTCAGTTCTGTAATTTCGCTAAGAATTTACTGTCTATATATTTATTAATTGCCTTTAAAGTATACACAATAAAAAGAAATCTCTTTTTCTCTTTATTTTAAGTGGCCGCATCGTGACATCATCGAATTTTTAAGCTGAGTCAGGTGTCTGCATAGCCCACACAAAAGTCGCTGCCCACATCATAAACAGTTCCTTATTAGGACCATTAAACTTAAAATATGCGAAAAGCAATGAAAATTTATTGACGCAGTGAAAAACCTGGAATTTGCAGTTTTTGCTCGCCACAAGGTGAATTGTTAGAAATAAGAAACATGAAACCTTGAATAGGTTCAGTTTCACCAAAGCATACATATAGGCAAGTCAAGTCACGACAAGTCAAGTCACAGCATGAAATTAGTTCATTTGCTTAATATTATTTATTTTACTATGTTTAAAATCAAAACAAGTTTTATCATAGATGAAATTGTTCACAGATTGCCACAAAATATGTAGAAAATATTAGTCAGGGTAAACGCACTTTTCACAATTCCAATTTAATATTTTGCTTAAAACAGATCTTACATCTGGGGCTCACTAAGCCAACTAAAATCTGTGCGTAGAAAAAGCTCTTACGGTATAAAAACTCTTGTATTTACATGTGTGCTGCCGTCAAAAAACCGGTTTTGCTTGCCCATTCACCAGAAAAAAATTCGTGCACATATGCTTGAAGAGTTTGGTATATACTGAAATAAAATATATACAACTAAAAGTACATTCTATATAGCAATGAAAATAATTGTTTTATTATTTTAAAATTGAATATATATTCAATTCAATTCATAAATCAAAGTATGCGCTCATTATCGATAAGTGGTATATCGAACTGGTATTTTATTTAGGTATAAAATGAACGAAAATGTTCGACAAACGGTCACATTGAATTTGTTTTTATGTTGTAAACAACGCTGAAGTAAATCCGCATTCAATTTAGTCATGAAACAAATTTGTCGCATTTGCGCCTCCACTACAGGTGCCTTTATCAATATATTTGATGACCAACAACCGCCGGAAAAGGAGAAAATGGAATGCAGTTTATCAGAGATGCTCATCAACTTGTGCTCTACTTGTCCAATAGATCGGGATGATTCACTGCCACAGGAGATTTGCCTTGATTGCAGCAAAAGTCTACAATATGCTTTCAAATTCAAGCGAAAATACGAAGAGAACTATAACCACTTCTGTCGCCTACTGGAGGAAAGAGAACTGGAAAAATTAGCTGGTGTTTTTCGAGAGGACTGGACTTTTGTGCAGTGTGGCGTGGACGACAAGGAAATTGTAATAAAAGATATGGTGGATAAAGATAAAGCTCTTCGCGAAGATTGCTCATATGACATGGGCGAGGACAAGGGGACTGAATGTGCTATAGAAAGTAATGTGAACGATAAGGACATTGAATACACTTCACAATGCGAAGAAACTAATACCTTTCATACGCCAGGCAGCGCGCCAAATAATACAGACTCTAACATAAAACCTAGTAGAAAGTTGCCCAAGCCAAAGAAGTCTTCAAGGCGCTCTAAACAGGAGGTTCACCTTTGTAGTTTCTGTGGCAAAGTGTTTCTATGCATGCCCAGTTTTCGAACACATATGAGCACCCATACAGGAGAACGTCCTTACAAATGTACCGAATGCTCGAGATCATTTAATGTGCAAAGCAAATTAGAAGATCATATGCGCCAACATACGGGCGAAAATCCATTTAAATGTAAACTATGCCCAAAAGCCTTTTATTGCTCCGCCAACTTAAAGCAACACTATCGCTACCATGCTGATGATCGTCGATACAAGTGCCGCTATTGCCCTAAGGGGTTTCTCCAGAGCAATAGTCTTGTTGTACATATGCGGAGTCATACCGGAGAGCGCCCCTTCAAATGTCCCCATTGTCCGAATGCGTTTGCTTCAGGGACGGCTTATAAGAATCACGTCAAGAGGCACAACGGCGAACGGCCTTTTAAGTGTACACTATGCAGTAAATCGTTTACTGTTAAGCATACGTTAAATCATCATATGGTTATGCATACCGGGGAGCGTCCATTCAAATGCACGAAATGCACGAAGGCCTTTTATCAACGTGGTAATCTTGTGCGGCACATGAAGGTTCATGCTGATAAAGAATAAATTTAATGTATTAGAGTGATTATAATTTTAGTGATGTCTAAGCAATTTGTTTTTAACATATTTAGCGCCCAAATACAAATTCTATGTTCATTTTATTATGGCAGCTTTGATGTTGTAATCGCTTATCGATATCTTTGCCTCGGTCACCACAAAAGAAAAACGTACAAAAAATAAGGGTTGCAGAAATCAACAATGTAGTTATGTTAAAGCCTAAAAATTACACAAATAAATTATTTTTATTAGTTAAATTAGAATTTTTTGTGTTTCATATTTTGCACCGCAACCGCAACCGACAGTAGGAGACCCTGTACTTTGATTTGCCCTGGGCGTCGATAAAAGCAGCAGCATATATGTATATACTCACATACACATACATATGTGTGAATACATACATACATACACTTATACATACAAATATACGCGCAAATAGAAACAATATCCAATACTCATATAGACATTCATGCTCACAATCAAAAATCACGCATACGTCAGAGTGGCTTCTCCCCTCCCAAAGCAAAATGCCTAGTACAGAAAATTGATTGTCCAATATCTCCGGTGTTTATTATCCGATTGGGCTGCACATCGCACCAAACATTCAAAGCATCTAAAGCATTATTCATGCAAAGAGGGAATCCAATGACTCTTAAACTGTACATGCTAAGAACATTAATGCAAATTTGCGGGGGAGGAGATGAGATATCAAATTAAAAACATAAACTTGGCCTGCCTATGTAATACACAAACCAAGAATTGAGTCTCTAGCTCTTATAGTTTCCGAGATCTCGGTGTTCATACGGACATGGCTAGATCGACTCAGCTCGTCGTCCTAATCAAGAATATATATGCTTTGTGGGGTCTGCCACGCCTATTTCTGCCTGTTACATACATTTCTGAGTTGCACAAACTTAATAGACCCTTTTGTACTTTTTTAAAGTACATGGTTTAAAAATGGCACCAACTAGATTAAAAATACACCTCATTCAGCAAAGTTGTGGCAACCGTGTATTTTGTAGCAATTTATCGCTATCGCATGTGTTTGCATTTACCAAATAAGTGAATTATTATTTAACACATTAGAACTCAGAAAATGTTGAAAATTTTAAATCGAATCGGATTTCAACAAATGAAATTCAATCAAAATAATTGGCCAGTACGTGGCATGGCGGGCCATTCAAAATGGGCGAATATAAAACATATTAAAGCACAGAAAGATGGATTGCGAGCGGCGCTCTTTACGAAAATTGCGAGGCAGATTCGTTTGGCCGTACAAGAGGGCAAATCGACGGATCCGGCTGTCAATTCACTGCTTCGGTCTGAAATAGATAATGCCATAAAGAAAAATATGCCAATTGGCACGATACAAAATACGATTAAGAAATGTCAGCACAATAAGGCGCAGCTAAAGAAACATCGACTGGACATAAGATTTAAGCGTAATATTTATATGGTATGCAGCATATATACGGATAATCTGCCTAGCGTTAAGATGGATGCCACAGCAATGATTAAAAAATCTGGGTAGGATTTCATTCTTCAGCATATATGGATCAAATCTAAATTAACGATATTTAAAATTAAGCTTATGATATTTTGCAGTGGTACGCTTGTCGATGTTAGTCACATGTTTGAGGATTTCGGGCTGATTGAAACTCGATACGATAGCGCAACGTTGGAGAAGAACGGTCAAGACCTTGAAGAAAAAGCTATGGAAGATGCTATACTGTTCGGGGCGGAAGAGGTTGAAGTTCTGGATGCTCAAAGTGGTTTAGTAAATGTAAGTAGTAGTCCAATGTTAAAATGTTAAAATGCGGAAAAGATCTTAAACTAATCAAACATTTCCCTTAACTATTCTTTAGTTTATTTGCACACCAATGCATTTAAATGGACTAACTAAAACACTGCAGCAAAATGGGTATTCTATTGAAAACAGCGAGCACATGTTTACACCAAATGTAAGAGCTACTTTAGTTAGTAAATATTAATTACTAATAACTGATTTTTTAGAACCTAGTACAGTTAGCTGCAGAGGAACTTAAGGCCTACAATATTTTCGTACAAAAACTTCGAGATGTTCCAGGCATGGAAGATATCTACGACAATGTGGAGTGAAATAATTCAAAATAGTTGATTATTTTTTAAATATATGAATTTTATTTAATGTACATACATAATCTCTATGATCCAAATTACATGTACGTTTTTTGTCTTGAGTTGTGATGACAGTATAATAAATTTTACAAACTATGTATTTCAATTATGAATGTGTACCTACAGCTAATGGAACAAAATTTATGCTACAAACTCTTTGTCAAATGCTGTTAACAAGGCGGTACAGTTACATGCTACTGAAGCGGGGAGTCACTGGTTGATTGTCCCCATATACACATATATTTTAGAGCCAGCACATCTGAAATATGAATAGAAAGTACTTCAGTTTGACGAAAGACGACGTTTTACTATTGTTCATACTCACAGTCAGTGAATTTGATCCTTAAGTAGCCCAAATCCTCTTCCATCTAGGAAACTGGGGGTGTTTGTTAAACGTCTTGAACATTTGGTTAAAATCATACAAATAAGCCAATCGCTATTAGTAAACAATGTTTTACATATGTATATAAATTCTAATTAAGTGCGCAAAATCAATTCTGGTTTCATCATTAAACAGTATAAAATAAATACAGCAATACTTTTCCTTTAAAATTAATTACACATAATCGCAAATTGATCTTTAAATAAGAAAATTAAAATTATTCTTTCAATTGGTTCTCCTCTAGGCGTGTGCCTTGCCAGCTTTTACAGCTTGGGATTATCGAAGAGTGGTCCGCGTGTGACGGTTATATCTGCATAGGGTGCAGCTTGTGTGATATTTAACGCCTTGAACTTCTTCAGCACGAGCAGGGAATAGAATTTCTGTGCTGCCTGTTTTCTTGTGTTTCGCACGGTTAACTGGGATAGCGATAGATGATCATGATTGTTGAAATGTACTCTCACATCGACGAACAGCTGTGCTGCTCTCTTATTGAGCACTCTCTCCTCGAACTGCTCGTCTGTTTCGTTCTCCATTTGCTCGTCGGCGGGCACATTCTGCAGTCCTACAGAAGGTGGGAAATCGTAATCATTCCAATCTGTGGATATCGCGCATGTCTTTTGGAAGCTATTCGCATCCGTGTGCGGCCCTTGTTCGGTCTCATTAAGTATGGAGCTGATTTGATCGGGCGGCAAGTTTGGTAATTCCATATCGCCAATGCCACCGTGATGTGGTGTCATGTGGCCGTGATCCAAGCCAGCAGGTGTTAGATCGCCGTGATGGAAATCATCCCCAATATCGTGATGACCGTCCCGTGGCGTTAGCGGTAGTTCATTGAGATTTGAAAAGTTATCCATGTCATTGAAGGATAACAACGCCGGACTGCGCATATTTTCGAAAATGGTCGCATCATTCTGTGGCCCTAAACTCTCTTGGTCCTTGGCACCCATGTCCAATGAGACTGCCGATAATCCCAAAGATTTCTCCTGCTCACGTATCATTTCAGGCGCTGCGAGGCTCTGGGTAAGCGTTGTGTCCGCTGCCGAATCAACCACTGGATTAGAAGATGTGTCATTCTTTCGCTTGCGTCCCTTTTTGCTAACAATAATGAGCGAACTATCGCCTTCCTGTGAATACAGCTCCAGTGCCAGCACATCCATTGGTGCAATACTGGAGAAGTCCTCAAGCGGCGTCGAGTGTGACAGCAATTGACGATTATAGTTATTCAACAGGACTCGCGCGGGTATTGTACGCGATGGTAGGGCGAATAGTTTTTCCACACCGCCCGTTTCCTTCCAGTACATCAAGCGCTTTGTTGGTGGTGCCAGATCTAGAGTGGTGAGTATATCCGAAGTATCTGCTAATTGTGCTTTCATCTCCTCTCCAGAAATATTCTTGACGTCATCAATAATAAGCTTTCGCTTACGCTTTGCCTTTGTGGCGCCCCTGTATGTGGTAGTATCAATAGGCGCCAGTGCGAATCCTTCGTCGTCATTTTGTACCAGAGTTAGATCATTCAGTGCGGCATCATTGCCGCTGACGTTGACATCCTCACTGAAACTATGATCCTTTGCTGGCGGATAATTATCCTCCTTATCGTGTACCTCAGAGTTGGCGAGGGACGAGGCTGGCGATGGTGGATTGTCGAAATTATTTAGGCCTTCATCATCGGAATAATCTGGTGGATTATTGTCCTCGTTGACCTCCTTGTTAAGACTCACAGTTTGCGGCGGTTCGCCAAAGAGGTCATCCTCGAAGAGAGCCGGCTGTCCGAAGGAGTCGCCAAAACCATCGCCATCCAAACGATCACTGGGCATTTCGGACTGGGTAAGCTGTATATTTGGATCATTTGACTCAACATTGGCCAAAACATCATCATCGAAGAGCTGGTCATTTATATTTCCCGACAATGGACCACGCATCATTTCCGGCGTGTCTGCCTCGAATCCAATATCACCGAACCCATCGTCTTGCAAAGACAGTGATAGACTGCCGTAATCCTCACGCATCGTTATCTCATCCGCACGAGATTGATTCACCGAAAATTGCGCCTCAATGTCAATATCATTCAACTCGGGCAATGCCGTATCAAAATCATGGAACACCTCGGGCAATGTGATAGCATTAACATTGGCCTCTCTATGGCCCTCGGGCAAATCGACCATTCCTGGCCTGAATGCCATTTTGATTTTGACAAACGCTTCATTGCAATCGGCCAATAAGTATTTCGCTTTCCTTGAATAGATTCTCACAACGCCAAGCAATAGATGTCCCGATGTGCGAAGCGCCAATTTCACTTTTGGCTGTAAAATTCCCTCCACTGATTTTTCAATATTTGTTTCGAACACATGTGCTTTTGTTATTTTCTTATCCCAATGTGCTGCTAACCAAATTCTGGCTAGCGGGCCTTTCTTGGCCAATATTATGTGTTCGTAAAACATATTTGTTTTTCTTTCTAATTAAAATAATTCTTGTTTTTCATTAATACACAACAAAACAGAGATGCACTATTAAACATGGCGACATCGATGCTTGCCACACTTGGCGTTTTCGTGCCAAAATTGGCACTATTTTATGTGTTGGCGCAATGGCATTTGTTTTCTTAAATTGTTTTTTACGTCCTAAGATAGCGTTAAAATTAAGTTAAAATCAATTTTTAGCAAGCCATTTTTTTCTGTTGGGTTCAGAAGCAGATTTATTTGCCACCTGGAGGCTATTCTTTGCATATCTTGAACGGAGATATTAAGCCGCTATTCAGGGTTGTGTCTTGCACTTATGTTGTGAATTTGGCCTACTTAGGTTGTGAACTTGGGTAAACTGCACCGTATTCGTGGAAGAATTTTATTCCCTTCAAATTAAAAGTAATAGATGATGCTGATAGCGATACTTGCAAATTAGTCCAGAACTTGACGAAACCTACGAGGTTCGATGAACATTAACATGTTTGACGACAAATTTCAAAGGCAAAAGCATTTTTCAGGTGTCTTCCACTCTATTTGTTGGTTCTATATACTAAATAAAAAAACTTTGAAAATTAACATAATTCGAATTGGTTCTGCGCAAGTAGAAAAGACTAAAAATAGCTTCATTTAACGTTAGACTTTTTTTTTACCATTTAGTAAACAAAACACTTTTCAATCGAGCGCAGACAAAACGCTGTTGCGCTCAACTGCTCCGACCGGCTGCAAACGGGAACTTCTTCTTCTATGTTATGTTAATAAACAGAATGCGCCAACGTTGAGATTCAAAAGCAAGTTTTATTAAAAAATAAGTTGTAAAAATTAATGTTTTATCTATACCGATGCTTACTGCTCAAATATTACTTATAATCTTATTTTTATTCATTTTTGACACACTTTTTAATTATCAAGTGGTAAAAGTTAACAAAACTGAGAAAAGATTAAACATGACGAAATCAATGCTTGCCCAAATTACCGATAGGTACCTATCGATATTTTGTAAAGTCATCTTAATTGAGCATTTAATACAATTAATATAATATTTAGCTCATACTTTTGGATAATCTTATTTAAAAAACGCAAACTTTCCAAACCATACATTTAAAATATAATAATAAAAATATGCACGTAACTTTTACAATGAAGTTGGCAGCGCAAAGTTGTTTGCCCAAAATGCCGTAGGACAGTGAGTAATGAAAGTTATTATACACAATCAAAATCAATGCTTAATTTATTAATTTAATTGTAAACAACTGAAAATTAAACATTTGGTACCGTTTTATTCTTAAGAGTGCTATGAATATACATAAATAATAATTTAAATTTTACGCAATATAACTTTTTTAGCTGTACACACATGCATGTTTGTGTCTACGTGAGTATGACAGTGTCTCACAAAAATATTTAAAGAATTTAGTCTTAAATATTTCATAATTTATATCTATTGCGTTAAAAGACTAGTGGAGTGACTGGGACTCGGTTCATCAATATTCAGCGAAACGATATGCTTTTTCGCCACCATAACGTTACCCAGTAAACGAGGCTCTTGTCCCTCCACCAAATACTCAGCGCACATGGAAAGCACTATGTTGGCATCTCGATCCGTGCAGTTAAAGAAACCCACTAGGACACGGCCATCGGTTATAACTATCCGTAGGACACGACCTAGCCATTTTTGTAGCTTTCGACGTCCTGGCGTTAAATTGGCATCGCTCATTTGCGGTGCATTTGTTGTTATGCGAAATGGTTCCGCAATAGGTGGTGGTGATTGTGGCTGCACTTGGGTGCCGCTGACGCAGAGATCGGCCATGTAGAGTTTGGGCAATTGTTCGTTTTAATAACTAAATTAATGTGTTGACAGCTTATAAAATGAGCGATTGACTATTTAGAAAGACCTTTGCGAAGGTGCGAACGATAACAATTTGGGCAGATATAAATATGCAAGGCTATCGATATGTTATGCGAAACGATATATCGCTATTAATTCTGGTTCCGATAATCGACTCTAACATCGCATTTTGATTGAGCTTTTCGATACTACTTTTGGTATTCTCGTTCTGACGCCTTTGAAACTTTGATCATAAATTTCTTGCAATATGTCCGGCAAAGCGCTTAATATTGGCGATCAGTTCCCCAATTTCAATGCTCTTACCAGTGTGGGAGAAATTGATTTCTATAACTGGATGGCTGACAGTTGGGCCATACTCTTCTCCCACCCGGCAGATTTTACTCCTGTCTGCACAACAGAGTTGGCTCGCGTTGCTCAATTAATTCCCGAATTTCAAAAGCGTGGAGTTAAGCCAATTGCTCTGTCTTGTGATACTGCCGAATCGCACAAGGCTTGGATTGAGGATATCAAGAGCTACGGCAGTAAGTTTCTGGCTTCTATCAAATTTTATTTATGTATTTTTGTGTATTTCTGCAGAGCTTCCCAGCTTTGAATATCCAATCATAGCGGACAACAATCGTGAGCTAGCCTTGAAGTTTAATATGCTGGACAAGGATGAGATAAATGCAGAGGGCATACCATTAACCTGTCGGGCTGTCTTTGTTATTGATGACAAGAAGAAGTTGCGCTTATCCATTTTATATCCAGCCACCACAGGACGGAACTTTGAGTGAGCAGTGAATAATAAGTTTTACACAACATTTTTCATTATGTACATTTTGTTTTCGTCCAGTGAAATTCTGCGTGTCATCGACTCGCTGAAGCTAACTCAAACCAAAAGTGTAGCCACGCCCGCTGACTGGAAGCAAGGAGGTGAA
Organism: Liodrosophila aerea; assembly: GCA_035045005.1. Taxonomy (NCBI): domain Eukaryota; kingdom Metazoa; phylum Arthropoda; class Insecta; order Diptera; family Drosophilidae; genus Liodrosophila; species Liodrosophila aerea. The sequence goes on from JAWNNL010000013.1 coordinate 187,202, forward strand.
TGCATGGTTCTGCCTACGGTGCAGGCTGCCGATGTGCCAAAACTATTTCCCGATGGCATCAATACCATCGCAGTTCCATCCGGCAAAAGCTATCTACGCATAACAGCACAGCCTCGTGACTAAAATAATTAGTCCAACAATTGCATGAGGAACGAATTGTGATTTGTATTCATTTTAGATGAATTTTATTACAAAAATTATACATAATTATATAAATAACAAAATAATTGTCTTACAACCGTTCGCGCCAGACCGCCTCGGGTAGCGGGGTCAACGCTTTGGAACGAGGCTAAAGCGAGCCCAGCAAGGGCGTAATGCACAAAACTTTTATCTTACGAACTAAAACAGTTGATGGGGGGGAATGTGTGGTCTACGTAATAGCTGAATTTGTGTTTTTGTTACTACAACATAAATATACACATACATATGTAATAATATAGAAAGACGATACATAAATATTGCAAGTGGATAACCGCAAAGAAACTAAAAGATAAGGCCGACTCTGTACAAGAAGTGAAAATTCGTTCGAGGATAGAAGCAAGCCAGACAGAAGCACATACCCATAACCAAGAATATCTGAAAGAAATCGCAAAATAGTAAATGAAATATGTTGATGTTGATTTCGAATTACAAGTGGCAATAATTATTTGAGAATTGTTAACTAAATAAGGGGAAATTTAATTTGGATTATGTCATATTTCAACCGCATAGAAATTAAAGTTTGGACTCATTAAGTCTTAAGATGACAAATCTCATTTAAAAGCCACTTGAGTGCCTCATTAGCTTCGTTACTTACAATTTAACTACCATACCAATTAAGCTAGTCTAATGCTCTGTGTGCTCATCTGTCAGCGACGTTTGCTCTCCACCATGCGCGCCACCCGTCGCACCAGGAAAGGCCATAGTACCAGTACTACAAACCAAACGGGTGAAATATCTTTAAATGGCCACCAGGCGGGCTGTTTTCGCTGTTTTGATGATTGTAACTTTTGGGCATTGCGTAGCTCTAGTAGCGTTTGTTCCATGCTGCGCACACGCTGCTGCACTGCAGCCATATCGCTGTTCATATTAGCAATGGTGCTCTGAACTTGTCTCAGCGTATCCGTGTTGTGGGTAATGGCTTGTGTTAGCTCCTGGGGCAGCATCGCGTCGTAGGGATCATCGTATTCGTCATCGGATGGATCCACAATGGCTACGCTACTGGTGCCAGTAAAGTTATTGGTTGAATCGTGACCATAGCCATTGGTTGTCGCTTTGCTAGAGTAGCCATTGGTCATTGGCGACTCTGTGTGGCCATTAGATAAAGGCTCTGTGGATGTTGTTGGAGTATCTGCCGCCGTGTTGGAGCTAAATCCATGCTGTGGGCTATTCGTGCGCGAATGAAATGGTGAATTTGGATGTGATTCGGCCAGTTCACGCATACCGGGCGACACTAGTTCAAGCTCATCCAAATTTATTGCAGTCAAATCGTCAAGTTTGCCGACAAAATTCTGCACATTCTCCGTAAAAGACATGGTCTCAATGATCTCCTTAAGCCCCTCTACATAACGTTCCATAGCCTGCTCCTTGCTCAAGTGGCTGTTGCCGTTCCAGGCATCCCATTTCGCTTTGCCCACAACATCCCAGAAAGCTGGCTTCTTTTGGGTGCAGCAGCCCTCTGACGCCTGCTTGAAAAGGCCGTAGAATTTGAGCATCATGGTTGTACTAGGCTGATAAGGTCCATTCTTGGGCAAGCCCTTGATGACATTGACAGCCGCCTGGAATCGTTCGTCTATGCTGGCCATGGCTACAAAATGAAAATTAAGTTTAGCTAAACTTGAATATTACTATTGTTCGATAAGATACGATAGATTGTGAGGTGATTAAAGACACATACGCGATAATCGGTAATGTCTATAACTACCTCACCTGCCCCTCGCCATACCACCAACTCACAGGTGAATGGTGATTGATGCTGTCGCAAACAGTTTACAAATTACCTAATTATCTTGTGCAATTGCAGACGCCCAAGCTGAAGCTGTAACTGACTTGTTGTTGCTGTTGTTGGGATTTAGCTCAAAATTCACGTTCACTTCGTGCGTTGACTGATCTGCATATAGTATTATTTGCGTGCCTGATGACAAAGTTCGAGTTCTGAAAAGTCAAAGTCGAAGTTCAATACTAAATTGTTTTTGCGCTGTTTTCATTCTCTACTACCTAAAAGAGGCAGTAGTGATAACGAGGGCTTATCGTCGTGTAGTTTCAATAGTTTAAGCGACCCTCGAAGAGCTTTCGTTGTTATTGTTGTTGTTGCTGCCGCTGGTGTTAGCTTTAATCCGTTTTACTTCGTTTTGCAATAAAAATAAACATATTACTGATGATGATTTGTATGTGAGAGCGACTGCATTATCGATAAATCGAAAATTGACATACTTTAATGACAATGAGCCAATATCATATCGATGTTTGGCTCAGTGGCATTCTCACATACAGGGTAGTCCAACGATTGATAAAAAATTGCTCTGATTTAATAAGTATTTTTAGTCATTTATAATTAATAACAAAATAAACAATTAGTAACAACCAAACAAAATTGTATATGTATATTGCACAAACATTGTAAGAAACTATCGATAAATTGTGGTCTATCGGCGGTATTTTAAAATTATTATAATACACTGCCAATTTATGAGATTGTTGCAAAAATTCAATTGTTGGAAAAACTAATCGCATATGTATAAAAAAAAATTAATAGTTCATAGTTTTTGAAATGGCGCATTCGTTTGTTTTGTTTTGGTTGCGGTTGTCCTGGTAACATGACCTTAAGCCGTCCCTTACGATTTTAATATAACTAAAAGCAGCAAAAGAAAAGCATACAGAATGAGTACAAAGCCAACAATTTGTTTTGATATATCAAAAAATGAACGATTCCAAATTACGGACAATTACAAGATGCTTCATCGCAAGCTTAAGGCCCAATGGACAGTGGAACAGTAAGAATAAATTCATATTTAATTCTTACAATTTTACGAAATATATTTTGGACATTTATAGGAGCGATGGTGAGCTTAACAAAGAGCGCTTGTCGCGCACCAAAATATTCGTGCTGGCCGGACCACAAGATCGTTTCACCGAGGACGAGTTTGAGGTGCTTAAAGAGTACGTGGAGCAATCGGGCGGAAGTTTGCTTGTGCTGCTGGGGGAGGGTGGGGAACAGGAGTTCAATACGAATGTGAACTTCTTTTTGGAACAATATGGCATCTATATCAATAGCGATAATGTTGTACGTCCGCATTACTACAAGAATTTTCATCCCAAGGAGTGCATTATAGGTGGGGGCGTTGTCTGTGAATCTATGTGGCGTCACCTGCTCAAACTGGACATAGAAAAGGTGGATTATGATTTCAGCGACGAGAAGTACAAGCTGCACTTTCAGTATCCATATGGAGCCACACTAAATGTATCCGAACCGGCGAATGTGCTGCTCACAACCGGCCCTGTGGTCTATCCTTTCAATCGCCCTTTGGCCGGTTACTATAGCAATGGCAAAGGGGGCAAGATATTGGCCCTGGGCTCCGGCTATATGTGGCACGACAAGTATCTGCAGGACAAGACCAATGATGCCATGCTCGAGTATATGCTCCAGCTACTAGGTACCAAGAATATTACCTATACTCATTTAGACTTTAACGATGTGGAGGTAAGTAGCGAATTGAATTATAATCGAAAATGTTCTCATTTTTTTTTTTATAATTTAGCTAAACGACAATAAACACTTTACGGATTTGGCATTTCTCGCCGACATGCCCAAGGCTTGTCTCATTGACTCCATTGGCACCGAGATGCCAGCGGATTTCAAGCAAATGTTTGATATGACGCTGTGCTCTTTAAGCAATCGTTTGCTCAAGGATGTAATTGACACCTATGAACAGTTGCATGTTAATTACGAGCCATTGAGGATTATAAAGCCACAATTTGAGATACCGCTGCCGCCACTGCAATTGGCCACATTTCCGCCCATTTTCAGTGAGCCACCGGCGCCACCGTTGGAACTCTACGATCTGGACGAGACCTTCAGTCCGGCCCGCTCGCAATTGGCGCACATAACCGGACAGTGTTTGCAGGCGCTGCAGTCCAAGGAGCCATCACGTCGAGCGCTCAATCCGCGCGAACTGGAGAACTATGTGAAGGAGTGTGCTCGCATAACGGCAATTGTGAGGGAACATCAGGATATGCCCGCTCGCGAAATACTCAATATTGTGGCTCGACAAATAAGCAGCTTTATGCCCTATGCAGAGGATTAAAAGCAGCAGGAACATATGGTTATCGATCACCTAAAGCTATTCTCATAAAATAATATATGTTAAAAAAAATTTTCTTGATAACGTTCAAGTTGGCAAATTTCTAATTCACAACTTACTATTATCGATAGCCACTTTTAGTATATTTTGTTATCGTATCGTTGGCGGTGCAATTTGGACTTATCGATATATTTACAGGCGTATGCGCCATACTATTGCCAAAATTTGAATAAATTTAAATAACATAGACTCCTAAATAGAAATGGTAGAAATAGGAGTGTTAGTTTGTGATTGGCTTTATTTCGCGTTACTTGCGTTAAAATAAATTACAAAATAAAATACATTTGCATATTTGTAATTCGTATTCTTATATGACTAAATATTAATTTACTTACAAATTTTGGATTAATATTGCGCTGTGTGTGTCTGTTATGCTACATCATAGTACGAGTCAAACATACATATTTACGCGGACCACGCCCACTTAATTGTGCGTCGCCTTTAGTAGAGTTTGAATTGAATGGTTAAGGAAGCCGTCGGCTGTTGTTATCCTCAACATCTTTCTACATATACATTTGATATCATAAAAACTAAGAATTTGAAAAAATCACATAAATAAAATTAAGGACAAAATAAGGCGTTAAATTCGTAACAAATTTACAGCAAATGATTTAAAGATTACTTTTGGATTAGCCACTTTGGAATCCATTTGAGATTAATTCGATTTGTTGTCGTTGTGACCAATCCAGTTACAAAAACATATTACATTTTTTAGCATTTTCATTTATACAGTGTAGTTTTCTAAGAATTCTTTCTGTTTTATGTATTTTCATTTTGTTTTTTGGCAATTGGTTACGCGCTTCTTTTTGCAATTGTAGTTTGTTAGGCATACGCTATATCTTTCAACTCTTTATTAAAATCATCCAAATCCTTGACTGCAATCGGTTTCGCTTACAACAATATACAGGGTACATGCTGGCAAGCATTATTATTATTGTATATGTATATATATATGTGTTCTATATATATAAAAAGTGGTCCTTAATTCGAGACGTATGTGTATGTGTGTGTAAGTGTTAAAAACGTTAGTTTCATTGGGATTTTGAAATCTTTTGTATGCTGCCTTTCGTTAAGTTTCGGTGTAACTGGCTAAAAAACTTTCTCGGTGAAGTTCATTAACAAAATTACATGAAGTTCATTATTTGTTCTTCTTTTAAGTATGTGTAAATGTTGAGAAGTGTATAAAGTTTAGTTTTATCGTCGAAAAATATTATAAATATAAACAAATCTGATCATTTGAACACGCTCAAGTCCGATCGTTTCACTTTCTCTTATTTTTCGTTCGCAGGAAGGACAGTACGGAACCGCTACGGTTGCTACAGAATAAAATACAATTGTTTTTTTTAGTTTAGTTTTTGTTTGTTTTCTTTAGTAAGCTAATATAAATCACGATAATATGGCCACGCTGCGCCGCGGACCGCCCTGACTGATATTGTCCATTGAGGACCATTTCTTGATGCCATTCTTGAGTGCCTCGGCAGTGACTTTGTCCTGCATGACGCGGGACATTGCCTCCAGTTTCTGGGCACGCTCCTTAGACAGCGGCTCTGTTGGGAAATTTAGTTCGTTCGCCTCGGCAAGCGTTCGCAAATCGAAATAATATTTGGCATAAACTGATGAGGGCACATTTATGTTGAACTGCAGCAGCTCCAGAAATTGACGCTCCAATTCGTTCATATCCTCGACCGTAATATCCTTGAGTATCTGGCAGTAGTCCACATTCCACACAGCCTGATCATCCCATACCTTGGAGGCAAGCAGTATGGCACCTGCGATTAACGATAAACATTATAAATAAAAGCTCTAAATGTGGCACTGATGTTGATAGCTCAAAAAAAGTTTTAGTAAAGTTTATTTATATGCAGTGGATACTCTCAATTTACTATATTTTTCAACATACCCAACACCATGCGTTTCCAGTTGCATGGTCCAACATCAAGTTCCGCATAGGTGAGCAAACGTTCCAAATAGACTAGCGTGATGATTGCACACTCGGCCGTCAATTGGGCGGCATTGAAGAGCGTACGCACAAACTTGTAGATCTGTCGATGCTCCGGATTCAGTGTGTCGTAGTTTTCGGGCACATGATCATGGGTCAATGGATGCAACTTCTCATCGAAAATGTCCAAACGTCGATCCGACTGGCGATTCTTGATGTGATAATAAATGGCCAAGGAAACACATTTCACTGTGTTCTTCAGGTTTGGTTGCGATACGGTGCTGTCATCTAAATAAATGGTTGAACAAGAGGAACTCTTCTTAAGTCCACCGGCAGTTCCAGCGGCACCACCGGTGCTATTGGCGCCAGGTGTATGAGCACCACCGCCGCTAATGCTGTTGTTCTGCTGAGCGATTTGATGCTGTGAACGCTTGCGTGTCATGCCGCCATTTTCCACCTTGGACCGTTCGAGAAACATAGTGGCTGCAGTGGGATCTACTGAGGGATCTTCTTCACCTTCGAGCAACTCACGCTCCGAGATGTGCTGCAAATTCGCCTGGTTCTCAAAGTTATCATTGCTATTGCCCTGCTGATGATGGTGATGATGCACCGAGAGTGCAACTCCACCGGAACCATGGTGGCCATCCAGCTGATGGTGGGACGTGTGTGGCAACTGATGACGCTCCTCAAATACCGGCGGTATATCCTTCGACTTGCGATCCGATTGCGGGCTCGAATAGGCACAGCACGAGTTCTTGTTACCCATGGCTGATGATGGAAAAGTTCGCTTAAAATTGAATAAAATAAATGCAACTGCTTAAGCGTCTGACTAGCACGATCTTCCTCCCACTAACGCTCCCCTTGTGTCTCCTTGTGGGGTGGTGTCTTTTAGTAGTGCGTGTTGCACTGGTTCGGGTTCGGGGCAGTTCTATTGCTGCTCACACTTGCGGCTTGCTGCAATTCGATTTGGCACTAGCTCGTGAATGTTGACTACTCGTCGCGTTCTCCATGTGCATGGCGCTGGTGTATTGATCCACAATAACTCCTGCAACTGGTGCAACACTGCTGTTGCTTGCAACCAAGCGCCGAACACAAAAAATATGGGTTATCTGCAAAGAGAACGATAACGATAAGATAACTCATAATTCGCAATCGTAAAGAGTCAAAGTGAGCTGGACACACAGGTCGTTCTACCTAAATTAATTGAAAATGCTCAAGTAATTATAGTATAGTAACGTAATTTTATGTCAGTATGCCGATATGGACCGAGCTTCTAAAGGTAGTATTGGGATTAATTATAATTTTATAATTTTTATTTTTAATTTATATTTTTTACTATTTTAAAGTTTCGAAATTATTATTAATTTTTAAAATTTTATTTAAAAACTATACCAAACTTTAAAAATAAAAATAATTATTACTTGGTTTTTGTCCATTTTTATTATAAAATTGTAAAATAAAAATAAATAAAATTGTAATTAATTATATTATATTGTAATTAATTATAATTGTAATTAATTATATTGTAATTAATTATAATTTTATAATTTTTATTTTTAATTTACATTTTTTATTATTTTAAAGTTTTTAAATTATTATTAATTTTTAAAATTTTATTTAAAAACTATACCAAACTTTAAAAATAATTACTTGGTTTTTTTCCATTTTTATTATAAAATAAAAAAGGGCCTTTAATGACCTTTAACGCTATTTTTATTTTTTATTTATTAAAATACTTCTTTTATAAAAAAATTCAAATTGAAAATGAAAAAATTCTTTATCTTTTAAAGTAATGATAAAGAAAAAAGTAAAAAAAAAAAAAAATAAAGAAACGAAACAATACCGAAACAATTTATCGGTTCTGCTGCAATACCGGTAGAGTATATATATATACATATGTATATATATGTCAGACTACACTTTTTCAGTTTTCGTTCACAAATTAAGAAGAGTTCCATTCGGCACACTGATTCAGCTCAGATTCGATGCGATTTCCAGGTTATAACCTAGTCTAAATGGTATGTGAAACTTATTAATTTTAATGGCCTCTTTGATTGCTTTTTTACTTGCACATTTACGTTTGTTTGCTCAAATAAGTCAAATTGATAAAGATGCTGGTCGAACACGAAGACAAACATCATCCCTTACCCCGCCCACTCACACACACATACACACTCGCAGTACGTGGCGCACGAGATAAGATTTGGCTGTTTATTTACCAAGCGCTGGGGCTGGTGGTAATGGTGCCTGGCGCTTAGATTATTATTGTGCAAAAATTAATTAAGTCCAAGCACGACAAATGCTGGCATGTGGGTGGCGGTGCCAAGGTGTGTGTGTTGGACGAGCTGTTGCTTAATTTGGTCGCAACAACAACTAAAACAGCGCACAAAACTATGAAGAAAACTATTATATTCAAATGGGGCGGGGCCCAAAATTTGATGGTCAGGCGGTTTTTGCGATAATAGCCCCGTTTAAGATTGTTGTGTGTCACTGTCAGTTGGCCGAAACGCTTGCCTTCTGCACATTAATCACGGCCTATTCACAAACAACAAATAGTCGCAATAGCGACTATAACAGCAACAGCAACAAAAACAATATCGAGCTCCAAGTTGCCGCTGCGTGCATGGCAACGCCATAAGCAAAAACTCCACTCATGCACACACAATTATACGCACACATACACACACATGCTATGTATCGCGTTGTGTTAAGCGCGTTTTAGTTAATACAATAGAATTAATTTGCAATAAATATGTAATTTATTATATATTTTACACTCATCAAAATCCAATATAAAATAGTGAAAGAAAACGTTTTAAAAATCAAGTGCGAGAAAATTACTTTTTTATTGTGCAGCTTCTTATATACTGACAGTCAGCATATCCGTGCACACCCATTCACAGGTTGCGCGAACAGCTATCAGCTGTTTCGGACTTACTCAAAATGGCATCTTTAACTAGTGTTGTCAGCTAGTCGTTACAAAAAATGGCTAGATTGACTCGAAAAACAGAACTATAAAACATCCATTGAAAAGAAACGGCAAAAAACAACAACAAAATAGTTGACCTATTCAAATGGATCATCATTCGCAATGCATATTTATCATAATGTTTGCAATTGTGACAGCATGCACCAAAGCACTGTTTTCAATATCGACGCTTTTTAAGTTGAAACCCGCTAGAATTTCATGTATTGGATCTTGTTTTGCTTTCAAAATATTGTCTATTGAAAACATATAAATTTGAATTTGTTATAAAATTTGAATACTGTCCTAATGTCGTGTGTACTCGAATTTTGTCTATTTTAAAATATTACTATATTTGCACTATTTATGATAGACCTTGGGTGGTTCTTTTGCATCCCAATTAGAACAGGGCTGTGAGACTCTAAGCGGATGAACATAAAAACGTATGAAATGAAATTATACTTTATTTCTCATCACTATTCGTGTACTTTTTGCAATGTTTAAACATATGTACAAACAACGTACCAGTTCACTCAATAACGGTATTATTCGGTGCAGACATACTTGAAGAGTTTTCAAATCTTTTAAATAAAATTATAATGGTTGAGGTCTGTATCTACATATTTCGGTTCCAAATATAAACTGGTTAATTTGAAATTTGCATTTATTGCTGATAATTTTATTATTTGCATAAAAAAATAACGTATGCCTATTTCGAGCTCATTTAGATTAAAATCGGTTTGTGACATGCATTATTCCTAATCCCCTTAATTATAATTGATTCGAGATGTTTGCATCGTTTGATTAATTGAAACACTTATGCATAAACAAATTCATTCATATTGCTTATTTATAGAAACACACACTTTTTACATTGCGTTCGCTATTGTCATTCTGTTATTCAACTACATTTGTGCAGACCAAAATACTGACTTAATTATTTCAAAAAGTTAATACAGCATCTAACATGTTACACGTTATACAAATCTAATACAAATATTAATTATAATAATAATATAATAATAATATATATATTCTTCTTTTACATCAGTCTAATAATATTGCATACGAAGGATGGCCACAGCTTAGAGCTGTTTGTCCGGCTTTGGCGGTTGTTTTTGATCCTTTTTATCGTCCTGCTTCATGATGACAATGTCCCAGGAGCCTCCTACACCGTTTGTTTTGGAGCAGAGATCGAGACTGATGCTGGCACCCTCCTCGGCAGCGGAGGCACGCAAACAGGTGCCTTTGGCCATGTTGTACACGGGACTGTTGGCATTTCTGGTATGGCGCCACTGTTGGTCGCCCAACATCTCGTGGCACTTGTTGATGACAACTAATGCATCACCCGCTGCCTCCAAACAGAAGAGCTTATCCAGAATGATCTCGGATTTTTCCGTCTCGTACCACATCTGGTTGGGAGCCCGTGGACGGCAGTTCTGCAGGGTCAGGGTACTACCCTTGCGCCAGAAGCCCTTCACTTTGGGCGCGACAACAGCAGCGCAGAGCTGAGTGCCAGAGAGACGCAGCTGGAAGGCATCCCGATAGTTGCGCTTGCGCGAATGCCAAGGCTGAAATATAGGAGCTGCTGCGGACTTCTTGGGCTCCTCCTGGCCAGGCACACGCAGTTCGGGATACACATGCTTCAGATACCACTCGAAATCGTGACATTTCAGTTGCTCGCGGAGTTGAATGCGTGAGCTGATGTCCCCATAGTCGTAATCCTTTGGCACTTTTTCGTGCTTTAAATAGTAATCCTTATATTTGTCCATCCAGACGTGTGCCAAGCGCAGGGAATTCTTCAACATAGTATTGGCACCATCGGGAGCTGTGTATGGACGTCGTTTGCGGAAAATATGACCCACACGGGAGCAGGGTACAATTTTAATAGCACCCCCGCATTGCCAGACCCGAAACGAGATCTCAATATTCTCACCTCCCCATATGTCCATGGCCATGTCGTACTCGCCTATGTGCTGGAAGTACAAACGATTCACGGCAAATAGTCCGCCCGCCATTGTGGGAGAGCGAAACGGTCCTTTGAAGTCTTCCGGCACTTTGAGTGTGCCCTCCGGGAGATGCTCCCAACGGAAGTGTAGGCCCCAATTGAAGCCGCCACGTACCAGTGGACTCGGCGTATACTCAAACGTGTCCGCATTGATGAGATCTATCACTGGCACTGCTAGCGTTGCATTTTCAGCTTTGACTAGGTGCAGCAACGGTTCTATCCACTGCCGATTTACCTCGATGTGCGAGTCGAGGAATACCAAAACATCGCCATTGGCATCACGTGCTCCAATCACACGGGAGCGTATCAGACCTTCGCGTCGCTCATTGCGTATATAACGCAAGTTGTCGTACCTGAGACGGGCATGCAGATCCGCCAGCAAATGGAACTCCAGCTCCGGCAAGTCACTGTTGTCATCCACAAGAATAATCTCCTTCAGCAGATGTCCGGGCGTGCGCTCCAGCACTGATTTAATGGAACGCATCAGTGTCATTTTGTGCTCATTGTAGAAGCACATTATAACCGATGCCTGCGGCAGGTCATCTGCCTCTTCCACATCATCGCGGGCGCACACCTTGTGCCTTGTGTCGGGCACTTCGCGAAAGAGCCCAATGTTATTGGAAACCAGAGCATTGAAGGCATGATGCTTGTACCCAATGTCACGGATGTACTTATCTTGCTTGTTGCGCACCACGCCCAGCAGATCGAACTGTTGCTGTTCAGCCTCCGAACGAGATGTGTTCAAAAAGGACTCAGGTGAACAGCCAATTGTCACTTGCGCCCTAAATTGCAACTCAGCTCGAGGCGTTGCATTTGCCGAGCTGTTAAAACGCCAACCAGCCTCTATTATGGAGCTGCGCAGCATGTGCATATACACCAGTAGAGCCACTGTCCACACGACTGTAATTAACAGCGTGCTGAATGTGCAGGATTTGCATAGCAGGCGTTTTATTTGCATCATAAGTGGAGTTGTTTGCCCGATTGTATATTCGAAGATTAGCGCATAGTTCACTTTTTCATGGCCTTAAAAAAGAAAAGAAACCGGATTCGATACGGTGTCGTCAATACTGCGTTTGTGTTGTTGTTTCACCAGCACACCGCAACTTTAATTAAATTCAATTAATTTGAATACCTACGGTTGCCACACTTGGCGTTTTTGAGCAAAAATTTGAACTTTTTTTGATGTGTTGGCGCGATATTTAATTTTGATATTGGATATTTAATTCGATAATGGAGCTTGAGTTAAAATCAATATTCAGAATTATATACATAATATTATTGAAGACATTTTCCTCTGTTTGTCTCACAATCAGCTTCATATGTGCAGGCACGCTTGTTATAATTAGTTTTGCGCTTCCTTTCAAAACTTTTACTTGCTTGCGATCGGTGGAACAACAACTACATAAATTTAATTTTAAAACACGCACAAACAGACATGGCTATTTCAACACAGCTAGTCATCCTGATCAAGATTATATATTCTTAGTGGGGTACCGCTAGCATTTGCGATAATGGGTCAGTTTCGCACATCAATTCAAAAATTTGGTTCTGTGTTGCTATAAGACTTCCTTTGTTTACCTTAAAAAAAAAAAAAAAACGGAACAAAACACGCTAAACAAAAATGCTAAAAACGAACGCTAATTAAATATTCTTCAATTTTTAAATTCTTTGTTATATTTTAAGAACGGATGCAATTTGCATGAGTTCGCGTGCGAACCGGAGCTCTCCGACCGGCGGAGTGCAAGCGAACATTATTATCATCCGATAACTCGATAACCGTAGCCGCGCAACCATTTTTCTTTTTTTTCGTTTTCTGTTAATTAACAGATTGTGCCAATGTCGAAAATGGATTGGAAAATATAAAAAAATTGTCATAGAAATTACTGTTTTATTTATATCGATGTTGGTTTTTAAAATATTATTTATAACATATGTTTGGCGTTTTTTCTGCTCTATTGTCCTTTTTTCTAAATTTTTGGCCCACTATTTAATTTCCAAGCTTGATTTGAAAAGTGAAAATATTATAGCTCTTTTAATTATTAAATTGTTCTTATAGATGTTAATTTACGATTTTCTGCTGCAAGCTGCGTGTGGAAATTCGCTGCCTTGCTATTTAACTGCTGCTTTTAGTACATATGTAGGTCTTTACTATAAATTTTAATTTTTGGCGCCATTTACCCTATTCAAAAGTTTTCCTTGAGCAAGCAACACCATCGTGATTTCAGGGTTTTATAAATATTATTTCTTTATTTCCTATAGCAATATGCGTTAAATACGTCTTTAATATTCATATAACATTGTTTTTGATTTCTAATTTATGCAGGTTTACACAACATTCAACAAAAATGAGCATAAGATACATATTACAATATATACAGATTATAACTAACAAATTGTGGTATAATAAACAAAGTTGAGTGTATATCGAATATGTTTAAATGTTAATCAAATACAGAAATGAGACACATACATATTTTCCTCCATCCTTCATATTTTCTTCCTTTCTCCAAATATCAAAAACGGTATTTTATAGCGATTGCAACGATCAATGAGAAAAGTAACGCAACAATTTTCAATGTAGATTATTCAGTTTCTATCATTACTTTACTAAATACACATATCTAAATTTTTTTTGTCATTATGAATTGCGTTTGGGAGAGGGTATCATTAATATATTTTGGTTTCTTTGTTCACACTTTTTACGACTTAATACAATCGATTACTACATAGAAATGTTTGTGTTTCTGCATTTGCTTCATGCGTATCTTTCGCGTATTGGTTTAGATAGTTAAGAAATCAATATGATTACAGGTTACGCATAAAAATTAAAATTTGGGTTCGTTATTAACTAAGTGTATGTTTAGTAGAAAGTTAATACATTTAGCAAGAGCACTGATCCTTAACATGCGTTGCCTCGCTGCTGAGACTTGGCCGCGTTGGCTGCGATGGTCTATGCTGTACACCAGATTCGGATGCATTCAGATCAAGACGACCCTCCTGGATATTCTGATAGATCTTGCGTGCCGTTTCCAAAAATGCTTCCTCCACGTTCTGACCACTAAATAAATAAAGTGTTAGATTTCATTTATGACCATGTTTGCAAATATTTACGTCATTGCACTGGCTTCCAAAAACATGAGTCCATTCTCATCTGCAAACTCTTTGGCCTCCTCGTAAGTTACCTCTCGCGTGCTCTCCAAATCGGACTTGTTGCCAATTAGAAAGATCACTGTGCTGGGATTTGTGAGATTGCGTGTATCAGTGAGCCAACTGCTCAAGTGGTTATACGTCGAGCTATAGATTACAGTACACTATTTAATAGTTTGCTTTAGATGCATCGCTTTATATTTGTTTTACCGTCTGGTTATATCGTATACCATCAGCGCACCAGCAGCACCACGATAATATGAACGTGTCACAGCGCGGAAGCGCTCCTGGCCAGCCGTATCCCAAATTTGCAATTTGATTTTCTTATCATCTACCTCTATAATGCGCGTGCCGAACTCCACACCAATTGTGTGCGGACAGTTGGCCATAACTGAGAAGTAAATGAGTGAAAGTATGTCAATAATAATTAAGCAGACTAGAATTCATGACAGCTTACACTTCTTTTCGGTGAACTGATGCAGCAGACAGGACTTGCCCACGCCCATGTCGCCAATGATGATATACTTAAAGATATAGTTATAGTTGTACGGAGCTGCTGTCATGTTGGGACCTGTGAACGATATTTGTTAGACATTTTAATACATCAAATACTTGAATTGCATTTGCACACATTTCTCTATGAGGATATCAAAGCGATCGTATAGTTTGTTAACAACGCTGCGTATTCTACGGCCCTTCGCATTCATCTTGCTACGCTTCTGCCAACTGCTATTTGCTGCTAAAAAGTACACATATATCTATGTCCATATATACATATGTAAGTATATATGCGAGGTACAACTCTTTTTATCAACAAAATTGTAACGCTGCATTAATTCGTTTCAGCGACGTTTGCTTGCTTATAGATGTCCCACTGTTCGATAGTCTTTTGTGGCACGACGGACTGCCCCCAATTGTTGCTAGCGACTATGTGACTTTTGTTTTAACAGCAGTTCACTCATATTTGTTTACTGTGCTAAAAGCGTACAGTTAAACAGTTGTTTAAAGAGTTACGACCAGCCCTGGGCTTTAGACCTTTCAGAAGTTCGTGAAGATAGTTGCCGTTTACCCTTTGAGGTGCTCATATCATATTACAGACATTGTTTATACTATCGTTCAAAGAATTGATAAATCGACCGAATTTTGTGCTACGAATTATCAAGAGTTCTCAATATTTGTTTATAACAAGCTACTAGTTTGTTTAATCATCAGAAATTTTTGTAATCTTATGAAAACTGAAGTTAGAAGTGTTTAAAGAATATATGCAAATGTGTATTTAGATTGGGATGTTGATTTTATTTTTAAATCGCACTACTAATTCAATAAAAATATATATTAAAAATAAATTGATATAAAAATATATTAGGAATACTTCATAGTTATTTGCAGATATCTCGATATATCGCGAGATATTTAAATTGAAGTAATTGACATTAAAAAATTATTTAGTTATGATCAACTATTTATTATATATTACCGCATGATAATATAAATTGTTAAAAATAATAGAATATATAAAAAACAAAATTTTTTTTTTAAATATTTTAAGATATTAAAATAAAAATATACTAAGAATATATCGAAGTTATTTGCAGACATATCGATATATCGGGAGATATTTAAATTAAAGTAATTGTCATTAAAAAATTATTTAGTAATTTTCAACTATTTTTTTTATAGTAATAATAATAATATAGTAATAATAATAAAATATATTAAAAAAATATAGTTTTTTAGATATTTAAAGAAATGTTATAAAATTTTGCTTTACACAGTTCAAGCCCTGGAGATTATATAATAATAAAATCGCTGATAATTCTATGTTGAGAAATTATCAACATTTTCAATTTAGAGTCAATTAAGGCACTCATGTTCAATTTAGATTTAGTTGTAGGTTTCTTCTATAGATATTTTTGATGTTAATTGAATTTGAAAATTAAATTCAAATAATAGAAACATTTTTAATTTCAACATTGAATCTTAAAATTATTTTGCAGGGATATAAATATAAATATTAACCAATAGCAATAAGAAAAATTTTAATCAACAAGAAAAATAAACACCACTATTAGCACAATTGTGCTAACTGTGGCAATCGGGCCACTAGTCCAAATAGTTAACTATACGTTTATATATCCCTGTACTGCCGTCAAATTCTATTTGTTAGTTAAACAGTTTAACTTAACTGCCAGAGCTCATACGCATTCAATAAGCACATATTGCAAGTGCAAAGATTGCGCGTTCTTCGCTTATCAGTCAATCACAGAAGAATGAATGAAAGCGGGTCTAGAGCGCTTAAGACACACATAGAAACTCTGAAGGTTGAGTCATACTAGTGAATATTACAATAGCTCGTATAAGCTGGAGTTGAACTTTTTGTGCTGTGCAAGTGCATTTAATATGGCGATAATAAGTTTCTATTTTGCATATGTTTTTTGTGTGTGCGTATTCCCTATGGCATGCCAAGGCACCGTTATTTGATAACAAAAATAAATATGTATTGTTAGGCGCACCCAGTGGACGGAAGATCCTAGAGCACAACAAAATTGAGGGGTGTATGAGACTAATATCAATTACGATGGCAAGACGGAGCAGAGGGTTGCCCTACGACAACAACAACAACTACACTAACGGGTAATTTGTTTAGTAGTTCAAGGGAAAGTTGTCATCACGAGATTTCCAACCCCCGCCCTACTACAGACGCCACAAATAATTAAAATTTTTATTTATAATACAATTACAAAGACTGCAGCTTGTCTTGTAATTGGCTTAAAAGCTACTAAACCAGCATATTACTCACCTTTTTCTGTACTTTAGGTTCAACTAGGGAGCAGGAATGTAGGGCGAGAGCAGCGAGCACGGGCCAGTGGGGGGTGTATATTGTGTGTGTGTATTTGTTTTTGTATACTTTCTGAAATCGCGCACAGCCACTAACAGCACAATTATGTGCCAATTATCGATAATGCAGAAGCATAAATCTGCTTGCAAATATTCTAGACCTCTCTACGTATATGTATTTTCGAGTATTGCAAGTTGAAAACTGGTCGTAAGCAAAGTAGCAAATTTCTTTTGCGTTTCCCTTGTTTTGTAGTGTTAGAGCTGCAAAAACATCGATGTCATCATCGATGTCTTCGATGTTTCAACAATTATCCGATGTATCGATGTTCTTTTTTCAACATCGATGGATCGATTCATTGCATAGCTCGAATATTTTAATAAATAGTTTATTTTTTTTAAATTGTTCCAATTCTTTTTACAGTCTCATTTCCTTTTCCATATGTATTATAAACAAAATATGAACTCTTTATTTTTTAATTAAGGCAATAAATTTAATACATTTTGATTGAGTTCCTATGTGATTTTGACTATAAAATTGTTCGATGTCGTGAAACATCGATGTAGACAGATAAAGTTTATTTCAAATTGTAGATTCCACCGTCCTGTGTTGCTCATATTTAAATAAAAATCAATAACAAGTGCAAATTTGAGCATTGGCATACTTGCCTATCATTAAATACATATATTTTTTAGCACAATTATCTATCAGAAAAATTGCAAAATGGCAACCAATGGCCTAAAACGTAACAAAAATAAGGTCTCAGGTTTACGCTATTTAACAACGAAGGGGCCAATTTAAAAAAATTTGCCAATGCGCCAACACATAAAAAGTGCTAATTTTGGCGCAAAAACGCCAAGTTTGGCAACCGTGCCCGATAGCCCAGCGATATCTATATTTGCACATCTCTATTACCCACCATTTCGGAGCCACACGTGCTCGTATAATTTGTTTATAAACTGTTTTTATTAGTAAAATGCACTAATGTTTGTTAACGAAGTCAACGATGTAAAAATCTACAACTTGAGCGCCGGCAAGTCGGTGCCAGATGTAAGTAAATATTTTCATTTCTTCCCCACAGCAGCTCATTTCGTGTTTATCTTTTCAAGTGGCTCACCGATCGCCGAAAGCGCTCACAGCTGATGAAGAAGGTGGACTCACGTCGCCAAATAGAGCTGATACAAGACTTTGATATGCCCGGCGTTTGCACCAGCATTCGCATGAGTCCGGATCAACAATATATACTGGCCACAGGCACTTACAAGCCGCGTGTTAAATGCTACGAGGTATCCAACTTGTCCATTAAATTCGAACGCTGCTTTGACTCCGAGGTGACCACGTTTGAAGTCATCAGCGATGACTATAGCAAAATGGTGTTCCTGCAATGCGATCGCTACGTAGAAATTCATGCTGCACATGGACGACATTATAGATTGCGCATTCCACGCTTTGGACGAGACATGAAGTTTCATAAACCCAGCTGTGATATGTATATTGTGGGAGTGGGAAGGGTAAGTAGTCTAACTACAGAAATTCTTTTAGTAGATATTTAATTTTTCTTTCTCTCCAGGACATTTACAGGCTGAACCTGGAACGTGGACAGTTTTTGCAGCCGTTTGAAACGGACTCTAGTTGTTTGAATGCCTGTGAAGTGAATCCAGAGCATTACTTACTAGTGGCTGGCACAAAAGAAGGCACCGTCGAAGCCTGGGACCATCGCACCAAACAACGCTGTGCCACATTAGATGTGGCCGTTAAGTTGCCCGGTGTTAAAGAATTTCCCTCGGTCACAGCGGTTAAATTTCGCAATGGTCTACACATGGGCGTAGGCACTGCTTCGGGACACGTTCTTATATACGACATACGTGCTCGCAATCCTTTACTGATCAAAAATCATCTAAATAATTTACCTATCAAGCGATTGGCCTTTAATCCAACTCAAAATGCTGTCTATAGTTTGGATGAGGCTACTCTAAAACTCTGGGACGAACAGACGGGCAAACAGATAGCATATGTGGAATCTACAACATCCTTCAATGACTTTTGTACTATACCCGAGACAGGTATGCTCTTCTTGGCTCAGGAGGATGTGAAAATGCTGACATACTATGTGCCTGCGATGGGACCAGCACCGCGCTGGTGTTCGTTTCTTGACAATCTCACCGAGGACATTGAATCCGAAATGGTGGAGAACGTCTACGATGATTATCAGTTTATCACACAAAAAGAACTCGCTGAACTTGGTTTGGAACATCTTGTGGGCACCAACCTGCTCAAGGGTTACATGCATGGGTGAGTTATTATATTTAATCTTATCGAACCAGTTTTTTGTAATATCCCCTCTTATAGATACTTCATGGACGCGCGGTTGTATAACAAAGCCAAGGCTGTTGTGGAACCATTCGCATTTGATCGCTTCCGCAAGGAGAAGATCCGGCAGGAAATCGAAAGTGAGCGCAAATCGCGTCTGCAAATCGAATCTAAACTACCAAAGGTCAACAAGGAGCTGGCACTCAAGATTATGGATGAACAGGCCAATCCTTCGAATAGCGCCAAGCAACGCAATATGCCCAGCTTACTGCAGGATACACGTTTCAAGGCCATGTTTGAGAACACCGACTTTGCTGTCAACAAGGAGGCCGAGGAGTATCGTCTGCTGGCGCCAGTGCTTAATCGTCTGGATAAATACAAAGCTAAGGAGCTGAAGCAACGTGTCGAGGTATCCCGAGTCAATGAACTGCACGCCGAAGAAGCGCAAACACGGGAGGACAGCGACAACGATGAGGACCTCTTTGGTTTTGAGAAGAGTGATGCTGACGAGAGCAGTGACGATGAAGCATCCTCGGATGACGAGGATAGACGCGGCTATGTCAAGGAGATGAAACAAGCATATAAGCAAGTAAAGCGACAACGCGAAGATGAGGAAGAAGAAGCAGAAAATGAGGATGAAGAGCCCGATGGACCAGACGATTATGCGGCACCACTTACAAATGGCAAAAGTAATGGCGCAACAACAGATAAACCGCAGTTCAAGCTGACAGCGCTTGACAGGGATCAAGGCTCAAGTGAGGTGCAGCGACGTATCAAACAAGCCAGCCTGCAGGATCGTGTACGGGTCATGTCCAGCCTGGAGGGTCAAGTAACCAATGTCGGTCGATCAATTGGTAATCGCCAAATGACGTTCGAGATTAACAAAGAAAAGAAGTTGCAGCATTTGGCAATGAAACGAGAAGCTGAAATGAAAAAACATCGCGACGAGCGTCGGGGCATTGTGAGACCTATTAAATCGCTGAAACTGAAGAAAGTCAACTATAGATAGATATTTATAGAGTTATTATTGTACATAAAGTTTTAATTTATGTAAGATTTGACAAAGATTAAATGTCATCTGTGCTTAAATCGGGGACTTTTATGATAAACTCTTGGTGAAACTCTATCAACGGGTCTTCAAGGTCGCGCAGTAATAGAGGTGGCATATCTACAAACTCCAGTGCCACTAGCACAAAATCATCATCATCATCATCCTGTGTAGAAGTCGACTCCATGCTAATGTCGGAGAAATCAACATTTTCCTCCTCGGATGTCATACCAACATCATCATTATTTTCATAGCCCGAATCCTGCTCAGGTGATATACACGGTTCAACGCCATCTCCACCGGTTTGATCTGTTTACTTTCGCAATTGTAGCTTTAATATGATCTGAAAGTTGACTGATTAAGACAAACTTACCGACATTCTGCTGCGGCGAATTGCTTATCAAATGCAGCAACGCAGATGTTATGGGTCCTGTTTTAGGCTCCGGCATTTGATCGAAATATAATTGAAAAAACTTTTCAGTGTTGTGAAGTTTTAGTGGCTCTTCCGGCTTCCCAGTTTGAGTGCTCACCGATAATGCTGACTGCTCTGCTCCCATTTTATAGAATTAACTCAAGCAAACGAATTGACATCAATGTTTGCTAAGTTAAATTAAAAACCATTACTTTTTGAACTAGTACATTGACATTCAAACTGTCAAATGTTACAAATCAGGCTAAAGTCCCTTTTTACCTATGTGGCAACGCCAAATGTAACTGAAAAGGAGCGTGAGAACTTAAGCTAGTACGCTGTTTATTTAAAAGGAACAGAAAATATTTGCATCATTTGAAATCAAAAAGAATCCAAACAATAATGCATATAGCATTAAGAATTGTGGCTTATCATTTAGAATAAAATAGAACTTTAAAAATTCAATCCAACCAAAAATATTTTATTTTATGTATTAATAATTGTGGATTATTTTAGAACAAATAGATAAATTTAAATCTAAAAATAGCTTATTTTAACAAATTCTGTACTTAACAGATAAAAATTAAAATGTTGTATTATAAATTAGCACAGTTCTGTTAAAGCCGCAGTTAAAAAAAATAATATACTTTCTCTAATGAGTTAGCAGTTGCTTACTCAGCGTTAAACGTCTTGATTGAAAGTGTCACAACAATAATAGGAAGCATATCTATCAGTACCAACATACACATATGTATATACATTTAATTCCGTTTTTTAATAATTCTCGTTTAAAATATATTATAGGGATTCCTGAAACTGATTTTGATTTGATTTTGATTTGCTTTTAGATAATCAAAATCAGTTGACGGAATGACCTTTTTTGCGCACTGATTTGATTTTGATTTGCTTTTGATTTTCAGAACATCTGGCAGCCTTGCCAAGACACTGTTCCTCTTTCTCTTCAAATTCTAAAACATATTTAAAACTTTAAATAATTCAGTAATTTATTATAAAATTGCAGAATGCTTACAAATTATTCCATTTTCAAATAGCTCTAATAAACTCCAAGTGTTGCCACTAGTTTTCTACATAGTAAACGGTCACACAAGGGTGAACGGTCTCACAGCAAGATAATCAAAATCAAAATCAGCTTCGGAGCTGATTATGCTTAAACTTTTAGTGTGACCGTCATTTCCGTACTTTCTTTGGTCACACACAAAATTTTGTATGGAACAGCTGCGAACAGCTGATTGTCATAATCAAAATCAAATCAAAATCAAATCAAAATCAGTTTCAGGAATCCCTATATTATTTAACCTATCAGTGCGAGCTTTGAGCTTGCAGTTAGCTTTCAGCTAAAGCTCAGCTCTGACCGGTATTTGTGTTGCTGATATTGTTGTTTCTTCGAAAAGCTATTGTTTATAATAGTTATATAGTGGACCGGCTTACGGTTGGGGCTTTACTTTATTTTGTGGTATAAATAGGGAGCTCGTGTAGAATATTCGACTCATTTCAAGTTTTTCTCTTGTGTTGTGTGGTACAAATCCTTTAAGTGGTAGGTAATCGGAACAAATATAGTAAATTGTTTAATGTGCAGTGACAATAAATCACTTAAAAGGAGTTAAAGACAAATAAATCTAATCCATCAATCCAAGGAATATGCTGGAAAACCAAGTTTTCCTACTTCTAACAATTAAAAATTTAAATAATTTCGTTGATTATTGATTCAATGTTATTCGATAATATATTGCGTGTCATTAAACAATGATTTCTGTATTTCCATATTTAAATATGTTAAGCCCAACGCGTGTTCAAGCTTCAGCGAACTGCATCATTTTTCCAGTGATTACAAAACTTGATAATTGAGGTTTTTAGCCAGGCCAAAACCGCAGAGATTTTATTTAAACAAATAAAGTAACCGGTTTGGCAGAGGCCCATAAAAACATATTGTAAGAAAAGAAAAAATTGTTTATGCATGTAGCTAGACAATTTGTCGATGCTGAACTTTAACATATAGCCAAACAGATGTACAGAGTACAAAATTAAGACTTGAGGCTCGCCTGAGTACCTCGACAAACTGGCTTGACACTTTTTTCTTGCTCTTCGAGTAGATCTCTCTTGGGTCTTTGGACAAGGTCTTCAGCAATTTAATGCTTGACTGCGTTGGCGTGTGAATTGGTTGCTTTGATCTATTGAAACACAATCTATAGTTTGTATCTGGAACTGTTTCGCCTTGAACTTGAAGTGAATAAACTTCAACTGAGTACACGAATCACGATCTGTGTGTATCAGGAAATAACATTAGCCATTGATACATTTCCCTCGCACGTTTTGTGCGAATTTGTCGACGAAATAAATTATTGTACCTGATTTCTTGTTCCAGGCACAGGGGCTTAACTATCATTTAAATTTAATGGGATTCGCAGTACTGAAAACGTGTTTTTTTATATTTCATTAAAATTTCGTAGAGCCCAGAAAACCAGTTCTTCGATTTCTTTTGTTTTTCTTTATCTAATACACTTTAAAGATTGCCATCCAAATGCAACTTGACCGAAATGGTAATTATACACAGTATATGCTTATATATGTACATAAGTATATATAGATATATATTTAGGCAGATCTTAATACTTATACAAGAAGTCATTGCACTGATTTTTTGGATTTATGAGCAAAACGTGTCTGAGTTCTTAAATAATATAGGGATTCCTGAAACTGATTTTGATTTGATTTTGATTTGCTTTTAGATAATCAAAATCAGTTGACGGAATGACCTTTTTTGCGCACTGATTTGATTTTGATTTGCTTATGATTTTCAGAACATCTGGCAACCTTGCCAAGACACTGTTCCTCTTTCTCTTCAAATTCTAAAACATATTTAAAACTTTAAATAATTCAGTAATTTATTATAAAATTGCAGAATGCTTACAAAGTATTCCATTTTCAAATAGCTGTAATAAACACCAAGTGTTGCCACTAGTTTTCTACATAGTAAACGGTCACACAAGGGTGAACGGTCTCACAGCAAGATAATCAAAATCAAAATCAGCTTCGGAGCTGATTATGCTAAAACTTTTAGTGTGACCGTCATTTCCGTACTTTCTTTGGTCACACACAAAATTTTGTATGGAACAGCTGCGAACAGCTGATTGTCATAATCAAAATCAAATCAAAATCAAATCAAAATCAGTTTCAGGAATCCCTATATTATTAAGAAGATTTGGGTGTCTCATGCGATTTGGGGGCATCGTATTTTACAGACAGTATTTTGCTTCTTTTACAGCATATAGAAACAAGTCCATATATTCAAGGCCAGAAAAACTGCATAATCAACGTTGGCGTAAAAAGTCTGGTTTGTAATGCATACATATGTACATACATATGTATGTATAGGTGTACGCTTTATAATATATTCATGAAACGCGAAAAAAAAATATATTAAATACCACTTATAAATCTAAAACTTGGTAGACAGCTGATGATAATCTCAAGCTGGCCAAGGGCAGTGCTTGAGAATACAAAATAAAACCAAATAAAAAGTCGCACTTCAACGCAAATGTTAATTGATTAATTAGTCAAATACAAGCACTCGCAATTAACTGGGCATTAAAGCGATAGTTAACGGCAAACCTGAGACAGCTGTCTACACGGTTGCCACTTGCAAAAATTAATTACAAATAGAACCAATTGCATTCAAATTCTTCGATAATTTATGCAAAAAGAAACACCAAGTGTGGCAACCGTGTTTTGCCGTTAGGTCACGAAACAGTTAACATTTCCCAGTTGGAAATTTATGCGTAGTAAATCAAGGCAATAAATGTTGAGAAAGTGAATGATACAAACTAGTATTCTTATGAAAGCAGTGTAGTTGCAATTGTAATGGCTTAAATATGTACATATTGCATTAAATCTTTACTCCCTTTCTAATTCCTAGACGCAATGTTCCGTGTGCTATTGATTGTGGCCGCCTCTTTGGCTGTGAGCGTGCACGCCTACTCCGAGGGGGCACCAAAGGCTGCCTGCCGTGATCTGACTCCTCAGCACGGAGCTGAACTACAGACAAAGAGACCACCATATAGTTTCTCTGGACCATCGCATGTGCGCGGCGATCAGAAGTTGAAGCTGACGTTGGGCGGCGATGATTTCCTGGGCTTCATGATTCAGGCACGCGACGGACAGAATCGTGTTGTCGGCCAATTCAAGGTCTTGGACACGGCACACTCCCAGACATTGGACTGTTCGGGACCAGAGGTGCGTCAAGAACTCGGAAATTTTTTTAATGGACATAACAACTGAGTCAATCATTTGCTTACAGGATACGCTCACCCATCTGAAGGCCACCAAGGGCAGTCCACTGAGCGGCCTTAGCTTCGAGTGGATCCCACCAGCAGGCTACAAGGGCAATGTCAAATTTATGGCCACTGTGGTGCAGACCGGCTTCACCTACTGGGTGGGCCGTGTCACCAAGGACATTGATGTAGAGTAAATTTGCGTTTGGATACGTTTTTAGCATTTATCACATCTCTTTTAAACACAATTGGAAATTTCTGCTCTTACACTTTCGTTGTTTTATTGGTCCATTTGAAAGCTAATGGAATCCTTGTGATACAAGTTATACATATGTATGTTCTCCAAACTGTTGGTCACAATTCTAGTGTTGAAAAAACAGTATTTTTGCAATAAACTCAAATATAAAAGAATACGAAAAACAGAAACACATATTTTTCGACAGCATACTACAATAAGTTCTTTATTAATCACATACATAGCTACGTTTTTTGCTTTACAACTAATCATACATCAGTGTTTACATTTGAGGTTTTAACTAATACAATTGGACATAATAGATCGAAATCACAGATCAACTAATATCAATTATTAAACTTAAGTATAGATCGGGGTACAGAATTTAACTCAACATTGCCTCTTGAGGTTAGTTGGGTCAATATATAAAAGATGGGTTTACATATATAAATCTTGTGGAGGAGCTTAAGCTATGGGGCTTGTAAAGAGCACTTCCAAATAGTTATTAGCATAGATTATTCTTTCGTTATCATCAGGACTTGGATTAAGCTGCGGAAGTATCTCGCGATATCGATTGTCTGCGCCATTGTACACGCGTTTTACTGCAATGTCATGAAATTCGGCCACATCATTAATGAAATCGCTATCTGAACGGGATATCATCAGGGTCGACGAAGTAACACAAATGGGTACGCCAAAAATGCTAAGGACCTCCGCAAGGCACGGCTTCCAGTCAGTATCTTCAAATTCATGCGAAGCACTTGGATATTTTTCCGCGATTAGCTTGTCAATTTCCAGATGATTTAATGAACCAAAGTCCGGATCAAAGATGATTATCAAAGTCGGATTGACTTTGCATTGCTTTACATAGCTACTAAAAGTCTGTATATATGTGTGCAGAACTACTTTCCGTTCGGCACCCTGTAAAGAATTGAGATTTGAGTACTTTAAGAGTTGTATTGGTTGTCGATCTCACCTGTACGTTAAAGGTAAGACTATGCGTGCCAGCCTCCCCCTCCAGTTTGGGACCAAAGAAGTGCACGTGCAATTGGTGAATTTCTTTATATTGTAGGAAGAAGAATTTCAGATGCACTTCATGGAAGTACTTGCATTGGGATTCAGTGGCGCCCACAACGAGAATACTGACTACTTTATCAGGTGTGGGATTCACAAAAGAGATGTGGGTAAGCGCTAGGCAAGCGCAGGCAATGCCGCTAAACGATGAGCAGGTGGCAAACATTTCGTATTCCTCCAATCTCGTCCAGGGGCGGTAGTCAACATAAAAACCTGTTGCTTTGCCGAAGGCTTCCAGCAAATTACTCTGCGTCAGATTAGTGGGATTAACTAATTCATCAAAATTCAGCGAGACATTCTCCAACCAGCGGAAGGGAGTGTAGTAGAAGCTCAGGGTTCTGCACGCCGCCGGCGTATGATACTGTCTATCTTCCTTCTCATGCCCTTCGCAGCAGTAGTACACGGCGAAACAGCCCGTGCAGGCGGTCAAGTTCTCCACGCTAAAGCATACCGCGCAATAAGCAGGATGGCAAATTAAAGCGGTTTCGCGTGGTGTAAGGCGGCGGCGTAGTTTGACTTGTGCAGTTAGCATCAGCTGAGCAAGTGTTTGCTGTAAGTCGGATCGCTTCGTAATGGGACCATTTAGGAGCAATGGGTGTGTATATTGTACTTCTTCTTTTAAAAAACCCAGTGCTCTGCAAACGCCGTGATGACCTGCGTCTGCAAGCCAATGGACCAAGCTGCAATAGTACTGCAGCTTACAGCAATTACACAGATAATCGACCTGGGGCAAGTCAATGTAATCTTTTTCCCTCACCACAATTCGGTTTAGCACATCAAGTTGGTTTGCTTCAAAGCGTACGCATATGTGACACTGCATCGGTGACGTATATGGCACATCGTCATTAAGAGGCATATTTCGCTTAAGTATTTAAGTGCGGATTTGCAGCTTTACGATGGCGCCAAGACTTGAGATGACAAAACAGCGTTAGCACCGAACCTGGGTAAGTGCTTCAACATCGATATTGATCTCAGATAGATCAATGTGTTTCAAGATATAGAATTATTTCAAATTGTAAGCTTTATAAAATACCGCATAAAAGTAAAATATGCAATGGAAACTCTTTTTACTGTTATTAGAAAACGATGATGTTATCGATATTTTAGGAATATCGAAGTTCAGCAAATCGATATTGGCAATTTGGGAGTTTTGCCAGATCTAGTCTGCTTGCAATCGTCTCGCTCACACGCACGAGCTTGTCTATTGCGTTGTCTCACTTATCGGTCCATTTCTTTCGACCTTACATTGTATTACTTCCAGCGCTGGACCTAGAATTAATATCCAGAATTTTATTTAATTTATTTCTGAAGTGCTAACTTAACAATATAAAACTAAAAGTCAGCAAACATTTATTTTTATCGGGGACCTTTTACGCTGTGCTCCAATTGATAACTGTGAACATTTTCTGCGGTTTGCTTTTATTTTGCGTGGATAGAGTACATAGTAAATTGTGGTGACGCTCGATTCAAATTGATATTCACCTTTATTTGGCGGGAGCAAAGGTAGTTAAGTATACCGTTTTCAAGGGACCTTGGAGCAATGAAAGCGCGCTTCATAATGGAGCCTATTTTTTTTCCTTTACTCTTCAATTCCGAAAATTTACTGGCGCCACCGAAACGGCATTTTGAAAATGTGCCAAATTGAGTCAATTGTAGTTAAGTGATGCCACACAGGCTATGGTATTTCTTAGTATTTAAAAAAAACAAAATTAATAGTGTTGCCAGATTAGTTCAAAAAGGTATTTTCAGCTATCGAACGTTATCAATTTGAATTTCACAAGGTTTGTTTTACAAAAAATTAACTGCGGGTTAAATTATAAAAAATTATTATGAGGAAATATTTATATACATATATATTATAAAATATACATTTTGTGTGTAAGTTAAGTATTTCCTTTCACCAACCTAAAACAAATGCAAATAAACAAAAAAGAAACTGCTACATACAAAGTTACGCCGTCAGCTGTATGCAGCTAGCTAAAACCTTTGTTTTTTTTTTGTATTTTTGTTTATTTTATTTGCAAATGAAAAATTCAACCACAGAGTTAAATTAACCGCAAAAGTGGGATCTTAACAAATGTCATGTTTAAATGCAAGTAAAAAACGCGGTAATAACATAAACATAAAACCGTCGATATGTATGCGTGTGTGCGTGTAGGTAAGTCTGCTCAGAGCGTGTGTGGGAATTATAAGGTAAATATGACACGCACACACTCTTGAAATGCATTTCATATATTTATACAGAAGTGTCTATATATAAGGCGATAAGTGTGGACAGCAAGAAAAAGTGGGGCGGACCAAAACGGACATTGACCGTCACCCCACGGTCATTCGCTCTCTCTTCCCTCTCTCCATTCTGAGCTGAGCCAAAGCGGGGAACGTTTATCAGTAGCAGGAGACAGCGACAACAACAACAGCAACAACAACAACAACAACTCAGCCTGAGTACGCCTGTCACTTAAGGCAAACATATGTTTCGTTACAAATTGAACGAGCGACCGCAAGAGCTTCAACTTTGCTTATCAGTGCCTGCTGCTGATAGGCAACAAAAACAACAACAACAACACGAAGAAGAGCTGCAATAAAGTCAGGCAGAACGGACAACAAAACACAACAAACAAACGAAAATTAACAAAAACTAAATTTAAACACGTCTTGCTGTGGTCTCACAACGAGATAGAAGGGGGGAGCATAGGAAAGAGAGCGCGTTTCATTAGCTGCAGCTGCAGTGCTGCTTGCTGCGGTCGTTTGGCAAGGTTAACGGTGCGTATGCTCAGGGACTGCGGGGGTGCAGAGCGATGACAAGTACACTGTGAATAATTTATAAGCTTTAAGAAACAATAAATAATTATATATTATTTAAGAAAGTGAGCAGATGGCTTAAGGCTGTACATGTAAGCACAGTGAATCAAATTATTAAACCATGGCTTTTATGTTGTTATCAATTGTAATCGATAATTACCGAACCATACATAATATGTCCCCAAAAGTATGTATATGTGTAGGTGCAATTCATGTATGTGTAATAGCGCCATGCTACTACTCGCCTGGCCCCCACCTCAGCTTGCTGTTACCACGTTAACGACAGAGCCGGCGCCGGCGCTGACGTCGCAGCGACGCGGTGTGAACAGGCAAAGGCAAACAAGCAAATAAACAAACAATCGAAGTGCGGACGACGGACGGCAGGATCCCGTGCAGAGCAGAGTTGCCAAGTGTGTGTGAGTAGCTTTTCGGTCAAGCTTTTCAAAAGGTTGCCATATGTACGAGTGTGTAGGTGGAAAGCGGGGAACACTTTGGGAGAACACGGTTGCCAAGTGCCAAAAATGGTGTTTTTTTTATTGCAATTGGTTTTTTTTATGATTACTTACACAAAATTAGTATAAACACTTGATTATTCAATTCTTAAGTTTTTTTAATTGATGAAAACTTTAAATACATTTTTATTTTAGTTAGGATTCCATGACGATTTCTGATTAAAATGAAAATATCGAAGAATTACGGAAAATTTTGTATAGTATTGGTTCTTTGTGAATGAAATTGTTTTCTTTTGATTTCGATGGTCTTTTTTATTTTCAGGTGTCAACTGTGTATGCGAGGGTTGCTTGCAGTGTTGTGTATGTGTGAGCGTGTGTGTGTGTGTTTACCAGAGTTTGAGTGAGCTGTGGTTTATTATTGCTGACCCCTCTACTGCGTGTGTGTGTGTGTGTGGCAGTGTGAGTGGGAAGGAGAGGCGTGTTCCTAACGGTTGATGGCGCAGCAGGAAACAATTAGCTCTAAATAAAATTTCAAAATAAGCAACTGTTTGCGCTTAAATCCGGCCGACCCGAGCCGAACTAAGCGAGGCGTGTGTGCACGCGAGGGCTTTTAGGCCCAACAACAATAATATTAGCAACAACAAGAGCAGCGTTAAGCATGTATAAATAGATACCATGCTATCACTTAATTACGGTATTTAAATGAGCAACAAATGATATGATGGAAATTTAGAAGCTTTACACATAGACACACACACACACACACACACACACACGCACACGCATTTCAATACACTGAAAACTATGCTATATTTTATTTTCTAATAATTTTGGACAATGCATCAACTAATTCAGTTTTCGTTTTCCACAATGTTGTTTTTGTGCGTGTGTGTGATTTTTTTCTCGTCTAGCTCGATTTGCTGCGGGAAATTGTAATTGAAATTTTAGTCGCACAAGCACTAATTGGAATTGTTGCATTATGCAAAAATTGCAAAATGGAAGCCACAGAAAATGCTAATTAAAATATATGCAACGTATTAGGCCACGTTTTTTGCCAGCTCAAATAACATGCCACAAAACGAGCAAAATAAATAATTTAATTAACCAATATATGACTGCGAATGTACACATACAAATCAACAAAAATGTTATCAATTGAGCGGAACTTCTATTCCACTATTCCATTGGTATACAGCGCTATGGTACTGCTTCTGATGACCCAATTAGCAGAAAATATTTTTCGGGCCTCCAAATCGAAATTTACTTTTTTTGCAATTCTTTTTCCCAACTAAAAATTTGTTGAAATGCGAGCATAGGTCAAATTATGCATAGATAAAACGTTTGGGTATCGTGCAAAGTTTGTGTCGAGTCCCCCGAAATGGAAATAATTTTTGTTTCTGTTTTAGTTTAACATTTCAGTAACTTTAATCCATGTGGGGGCTGACTTTAATTAATGCGCTTGGCGTTATCCAAATGTTTTTTACAATGTTTGCCATTTATTTTTGTGTGTACGTATATTTTGCATATTTTTGATAGTTTTCTGTGCAAAAAGTGAGAATTTAAATTACGTGATTTTTTGTCAGTTCTTTAATAAAGCCAAAGTGATTTACTTCACACAAATTATAATTTATATTCTGCTGCATGTGACTTGATATTATGAGCAGAGATTTTTTTTATAAACTGCAGCTTCTATATTTCTTTTGAAAATGCTTTTTCAATATGGTCATCGATTGCTATCGATATATAATATGAATTAAATCATATATTATATAAGATTGAGGGGTGGTCACTCTAAAACGAATTTTATTTAGCGAATTTGTAATTATTAACAAAGTTGGATATAATTTACAATAAATTTTTCTTATTGGTAAGTGCTCATTATTTTGAAAGAGTGCACATAGCCCAATTTTGGCTATGCGACTCTTTCACTTTATAGAGTTGTGCGAAATAATTTGATTTGAGGTCCTTACACATGCTACTATCGCAACTATAGATAATTTTTCTCAGGTTCATTTATGACGTGCTGGGAACTTGTAAAATAAGAAACAAACTAAAAATTTATGAATGCTTTTTTTTATATGGAGTTCGACATAAGGATTTACTTTCTGCTCAGCTGGGAACAGGTCTAAATCAAATTGTGAAATTAAGAATACATATTATGTATTCATGGCAAGACATTGCTCTATTCTTAGTTTTATCTTAATTGAAGCTCATTGCTTGCTTCGCATAAAAACGTTTCTATAAAAACTTTCAGGCCCACCCACAGCGAATTTACTTTTAGGCTTATTTTGTGTCTTTTCGCATGTAGTGCAAACATATGTACATGCACACAAATGTACATACACGTGCTTACATAGTTTAAAATTTAGTGCAAATGAAAATGAAATACCAGCAGCTCACAGCCAGAGGGCAGGCATACAAAGCAAAGAGCGTGGCATACACACACACTCGCACGTAAACATACATACACACATACTATATAACATGCATTTATACAAACACGCAAATTATGCAAACGGCCACCGCAAATAACATAAATTTCACAAACTCGGCGGCCCGCAACGCACCTGACGAGCGAAGAAGAAGCAAGAGGGGAGAAGAGGAGCAGCGATGTGGAGCAGGAGTAGTCGACGTCAGAACGACGACAATGAAGGTGTTTGGAGTCATCGTCGCATAGAAATGTTAACAGTTGCATTTGCTTATGCACACACACTCACACTCACATAAATGTACGCATATGCATACATATGTACATACGTATGTTGGTAAATATGGCAACGCCTGTATGTATCTGCGGTACGTCTGTGTATGTGTGTGTGCCTGTGTGCATTAATCAGCATTTGTGTGTGCTTTTGCGTATTTAAAGCTGGGAATAACTTCATACATGTAACCGCTTTTGATTTCATCTTCTTACAACAGCTTTTTTGTGGGCTCACCATAATAATAATAAAGGCAGCTTACGACAAGCCTGACAACCCCGTCAATACACACAGACCAAAAAGTGGCAACGCTGCAGCGGTGAGAGTAGATGAGCTCCACACAGAGTTGTCAACGGCAGCGACCAATTGCCGTAAATTTCCATTGGCAATCAGGGGAGCATAAGGAGAGCAGCGACCAGTCGAATATTGAATACGCTTTTTAAATAAATTATATATTTCAGTCTAAAAACATTTATTAATTCGTTATATTTAACTAAACGGTTGGATGAAGATTGAATTTGACTCTTATGTAAATTTATGCTCTATTTTAAATTTATAAACAATTGAAATTATTTATTTATTACGAATATTATATGTAGGAAATGTTGAAAATTTTATTTCGTTTAAGAAATGTTTTAAAAATTTCTATTTGGTTATTTTTGTAAAGTAATTAAAAATGGTTTCAACAGCCATATTAATAGATTTATAAAAAAATCGTATTTATCTACTTTTAAACCATTTCAGTGTAATTAAATGAATCTGCAAATAAATGGGCCTGCACTAGTTAAATAGTTGTTGACAAAAATAAATGAATTAAAAAAATCGCATTGCCGTTTGGAAGAAGGGTAAAAAATCAGCGGCGAGCGTTTAAAACTAAAGATCAACAAAGTGCTTAAAGTTATGGTCTGTTCCCACTGTTTCCACTGTGTTCTCTGCTGCGCTTTCTGGTATTCCCTCATGTTGCCCCATTCCGCATGTCGCTTTTGCCAGAGCTTCTTTTTCTCATAAGTTGCTGACATTAATGCGCTTAATTAAAGCACAGCCCGAATGTCAACAACAACAACAACAGCAGCAACAACAAACACATGCCATTTGCATAGACCCTCTCATGCACTATAGGGGGCGCTCTCCTCTTGATTCCCCATAAACAAAATGGCAGGCGAAAAAAATGCAAGCGTTGATTTTTTCTTTATGTTTGCTTGCATACATACAGACATACATACGTATATACGTACATATGTATTTATATGTATTTGTTTGTGTGTATGCCGGATTAAATCAAATCAAATTGAAGCGCCAAACGGGCGAATGGAGACGACAAAGCAGAAAATTCAACTGCAAACTGCTGGAGGAGGAGATTTTTGCATTCCCATTCAAACAATGCAATACAAATTGGGTCAAAGATCAAGTGGAGCTCTGCGATGGCAGCAGCAGCGGCAGCACCAGAAACAACAAAGATTCCAAATAGAGTTGTGCTGCGGGTATGACGATGACGATGACGACGACGACGACGCAACGGCGCGTGGCAAGCACCATGAGTGCAGTCACAGAGGGCGACTGCAGAGAGCAGAGAGCGGCTGAGAGCATAGGTCGGTTGCCAGGCATGATGGATATGCATACACAAGCAGGAGAGCGGAGAAGGAGCGGAGGCAAAGACGGCGGGCGCAAGGAAAAGATTAAGAAATATGCGCGTCAGTTTTCTATGGAGCGACCCATTGTTGTTGCTGCTGCTGCTGCTGCTACTGCTGCTTGGATCCATGTGCATGAGCATGCATATCCAAAGCAGAAGAGAGAGAATGGGATGAGGCGAGCACAACTGCAGGCGCTTTGCATGTCAGCGCCACAGCTGTGACTAAGCGGCGCATAACTACCAACTGCGAACTACAAGTCAGCGCTGCTTTTCTAGACTTCTTTTCGCTCTATCCGACTCTTCCCCTCGAGCACTCCATCAACGCCGGTTGCCTTCTTTTCGCTTTCGCCAAGCGGATTTTTCTGCTTTTTTTTGCCTATGCATTTTTCACTCTTTTTTTTGGCATATTCGTAGGCGTTGATGATACCAGCAACAGCGAGCTGGCAAGACAGGCACAGTGGTGCCATTGTGTTTGAA
This sequence comes from Liodrosophila aerea, assembly GCA_035045005.1. NCBI lineage: Eukaryota > Metazoa > Arthropoda > Insecta > Diptera > Drosophilidae > Liodrosophila > Liodrosophila aerea. The sequence continues at coordinate 221,862 of JAWNNL010000013.1, forward strand.
ATTGTGATATAATACTAGTATATTGTGAAGCAAGCAGTTGGTACACAAATATAATATATTTATTGCTATATTCAAGAATATTACATAAAGTCGTGTACTAAACAAATAATATTAAGTATTAATATAATAATAAATATTCAAGTATTTAAATCAAATAATAATAATAAGTTATAAACTAAACAAAATATATAGGGATTCCTGAAACTGATTTTGATTTGCTTTTGATTTGCTTTTAGAAAATCAAAATTAGTTGACGGGATGACCTTTTTAGCGCACTGATTTGATTTTGATTTGCCAAATAATGGCTCCGTCCACTTCAAGAAACTGATCCTCTTTCTCTTCAAATTCTAAAACATATTTAACTTTAAATAATTCAGTAATTTATTATAAAATTGCAGAATGGTTAAAAAGTATTTCATTTTCAAATAGCTGTAATAACCAAGTGTTGCCACTAGTTTTCTACGTAGTAAACGGTCACACAAGGGTGAACGGTCTCACATCAAGATAATCAAAATCAAAATTAGCTTCGGAGCTGATTATGCGAAAACTTTTAGTGTGACCGTCATTTCCGTACTTTCTGTGGTCACACACAAAATTTTGTATGGAACAGCTGCGAACAGCTGATTGTCATAATCAAAATCAAATCAAAAGCAAATCAAAATCAGTTTCAGGAATCCCACCATTATAGTATCAACTGAAACTGTATTATATACTGAATATAAACTTTGTTACAACAAAACTACAACAGAACTCTACTAAGTGAAATGCAAATTTTCTTAAATAAAAATATTTGCTTAACATGAGATCGGTTTGATGCTGTAGTTAGTTACTAACACCTTTTGGCCGTAGTGACGCCACAAACATGTTCTTTAGCATACTCGCCACATCAAAAATATACTCTTTGCTATATATTTTCACCAGCAATATAACTGTGTTGGTGTGTGTGTGCACGGCGGACGTTGTCGCCGGCAGCTAGTAGCGAAGCCATCAAACTGCAAAACTGCACAAAAATATGCAAAAACGGCCAAATGATTGCGGCTCAGTGGCGCTCACTGCATCAGCCATGCCATACCAACTGCCAGTCTCCTCCTATTTCCCACAAACCCATTTGCTTTATGCGCTTCTCTCTCACCACCCCCCTCCCCCACTTCAACTCTCGTTCACTCGCTGTGTAGGTCGCTTCGGTTTGACTCTAGTCCCGAATCCGGGCATGCATGCAACGAAAATGAAATTAAGTCAAGACGGTAGTCACATTAATCGACCGCACAACCGTGCCAGTTCCCCTGCCCCCTCTCCCACTTATTCAACACCACCAGCCTCTCCCTCTCCAGATCTCCAACACTCGCAGTGCCTGCTCTCTTCCTTTGCCATTTCCTCTCGCTGCCGCCCACCCACCACTTGACAGCAGCGGCTTTTGCTGGATTTATTTTCTCTTTTGTTGTTGTTGTTACTGTTGTTATTGTCGTTGTTGTTGTTGCTGTTGTTGCTGCCGTTGATTTTCACTTCTTAACAACAATTAAGCGCGCACATAAGTCAAAACCGCAACAACAACAAACACAACAATGCGAACAACAAAATGGAGCACTCGCACACTTAAAAAAAGAATGAAAATAAAAACATAGAATTGTTGCAGTGAGTCTGATCAGCATATAAATACCCTGCACTATGTAGAACAAAACCAAACTACTAAGCAACTTTTTTTACTAATTAACTAATTTTCAATTTAATAAAGTTTTTGTTGAGATTAAGATCTTTAGTTGGGATTCTATTCCATTTTGGTACTATCGATGTTTCGATTTCCGTTTGAAATTACCTTAACAAATGAGTCCTTTTAATAAGTCCTTTAAATAAGAACTCATTTCTAGTATATTTTCATTGTTTTGGGCCTTGTATTTTGGTGGAACTGGGAAATTTGTGTAACAGACACACAGCTATACACATGTGTAGGTCCAAGAATCGCTTAAGTGTACAGGATTCAGATGTTTCAATTTCCGATTAAAATTACCTTAACAAATGAGTCTTTTTAATTCATTGTTATATAAATATAACATTGTTGTGTAAATATTAATTAAGTGAAACTGGGAAATTTGTGTAACAGACATACAGCTATACACATGTGTAGGTCCAAGAATCGCTTACGTGTATAGGATTCAGAATGCAAGTTGTGGATTAGGTTTTCCGTTTTTCTACTGGGACAATGGCATATCAGCCACACTTGCCGAGAGAGAGTGTCGGATTGATGGAGAGAGAATTTAGCATGGGCTTAAGCTGTGTGCTTCTGTGCATTACTACTTAATTTTGTTGATGAGCGGCTCTTGCAGAGAATATCATAGAAATGAGAAATAGAGCTGGCGATCAGCTGGCTAGTAAGGACTCTTCATGCTACCCTTTCAGTTAGTTTACAATCTAGTCTAATCTAAACTTTAGATGTGGTTTGTGATTACAATTCTGCCTATACGTCTCTACAATAGCGTATTCTAATCAGAATCTTATTGACTTTAAATAAAAATCAAAGTTAAAAATTTAATGAAATTACTTAAGGAAAGAATAAGCTCAACATTCCAACAACGATTGCTAGCTTTGTTATATTAAATGAAATCATTTGTTTTACATGTAACTTATTATTGTGATTTTATTTTGCAGCTGATGCATTGTGGCTGAGACAACTCTCTTTACACTTTGCTGCGTACAGGGTATAATAAGCGGGCCAGTGGCAAATGCTCGTCGCATATAGTAGCAAAAAAGCCATTTCCTGCAAACAACTGCCGTCGACAGGCACGCCCACTGACGCCCGCCCCTCCAACCACTTGCTTTTTAATGCCGCTTTAAAACTGCCGCCCGCTCACCTTGTGCCAACCCCAGCCCCAACCCCAACCAGCACTCCCCACTGCCGCAGCTCTTCCTGTCATTGCAGTCCGTGTCGCCCACTCAGCATCGACCGCACAAATAATTGGAACTTAGTCTAGTTGAGGGGGAGAGTTCAGTTGGGGAAGCAGAGGAAGTTGGATGGTAGAGGTGGAGGTGGAAGTGGAAGTGGAGGAAGTGGAAGGTGCAGTGCCAGACACAATGAGCCATTGCCGCAACCTCTTCAAGTGCATTATCGTCGTGCTTGAGGTTCTCTCTCTTTCGAGAGAGAAAGAGAGTGGGGGGGTGCAGTCGGTGGCATCTTTGCGGTAAAAGCCTGCCCCTGCCCCTGCCCCAGACCGACTACGTTCTATCGGTTCAATTCTATTGTCTTTTGCCTGGGGGCTGCATTGAGACCCAAAATACGCACACTCAATCATCGTTTTTGTCTTTTTAATGGTGATACTCTCTCTCCTCTCTCTCCCATCTCGCAGTGTCTTGCGCTTTGTCTCTCATTTCTTTGGTTTCGACATCGCTCTGGCTGTCAGCCGCATAATTATTGCCATTAGAGTGCGTCTCAATTGAGCTCGAGAGAGTTTTCCAGAGTTGCTTTTCCTACAAAACACAAACGACGCGTGTCATTGCGGTTAGCTGGTACAGTGGGTCAATGCAGCAGCAGCAAATGTGCCTCCGGCTGTCGGTGGGGAGGGGAGGGGAGCAGACCTGCCCGGACTCCAGTTCAAGTGGCCTAGGCCCAAGTGAAAGTTCTTGACAATTGTGCATCATTAATATTGTCTATTGCAGTTGTTGCTACTGCTGCTGCTGCTGCTGCTGTTGCCTTTGGCAATGGCATCGTTGGCAATCGTTGAAATTGGAATTGAACATCGGGCTGACGGTGTCAGAAACGTGGCATTGTTTGTGCTTGAGGTCGTGGTCAGGTATGAAATGAATGCGATGTGGATGTTGCATGCAACCAAGTAGCTGATGGAGAGTGAAATCCAACTGGCAATTTGAAGACCATTTTTGGTCGTTTTCCATTGTGGCAAGCAATAAGCGCAAACTGCCAGCCAGCTCCAACTAGATTCACTTCATTCGATTCAAAATGAGCAATCAAAGTTGAATAATTGCTCAGCTGCGAGCTATAGAAAAGAATATAAATTATTTCAAAGATTGAGAGCGCAGTGGCAGTGCAGCTAGCTATAATGGGTTATATATAGCTCAACTTTACCTAAACTTAGTAGATGTAGTTTATCAATCGTTGGAAAATATTATGATTACGATAATGTTTAAAATCCTTTTTATTTTATACGATGTCAGAACTAAATGAATTAATCTTCGTTTCCCCTTGTATGAGTACAATAAGTTCGGTTGCACTGAAAACCATGATGCAGTGGAACTGAACGCTAAGTTGGGTATAGATCTCAGGAGTATATAATCTTAGAAGTATAGAAATTTCGTATACTATAAATGAAGGTATAAATATGATCATTATAGTTCTAACATGTATCCGCAACTTCATTCATTAGCTGGAGGCTTTAATTTGATTCATTTGCTGATCGAATTTCCAAAAATAAGTTCTTACTACGACTTTTCGCTATAATATCTAACTAGGTTTGTTCATAAATTACAGCCTCAGGGGCTAAAGTTTGAACTGGACGTTCATAGTAAGTGAAGTCAGTTAGGATACACAGTTTCACTATATGTAGCGTATGGGAGTTGAGGATTTAGAGATTTTGGAACGAATATAGGAGCTTATGCGTTTCAAAAGATACTTGCTATACAACTACTAAATATTAATATTAAATGATTTAAATATGAGGTACATAAAATCAGAGTACAGAAATGAAAATGTTTTTAAATATAGTAGAATACTAACTAAGCACTTGGATTTGCGTCAATATAAATATCTTTCATACCTCTGGAAGTTTAGGATTAAATGAGTTAGAATATATTTGAATTGGACGTATAGGAATTTAAGGATAAATCCTATAAAGAGGAAGAGTAGGAATTACTTAATTACTTGCGGCTACGATTTTTTGAAGCTTAGAAAGATATGCAATAGGAATTCGAAAAACTATGAATGCCTAAATGGATTGTAGTGGCATTATAGAACTTGCCCTTCATATGAACCACATGATTTCAAATCATCTAAAAAGAAAATTCAAATAAAATCTGAATAGCTTTTAAAAGTAATTAAAATTGCAGGCAACTAATGATAACTGTCGAAGTTATTGCTAAGTTGACAACAAAATTCTATGAAAATATACATTTCAAAAGCCATAAAAAGGTCACTAAATGGAGGGCGGACAGCTGACCTGAACTCAAACTGAAAAACACAAAACACAGACAGAACACATGTGAAATTGAAGTAGCATTTCCTTTGGCTGATAACATTGTACACCATCATCATGAACATTGGACAGCAGCAGCATCATCATCATCATCATCATTATGTTTATCAGCAGCATTATCATCATTCTATGTGTTCATTATTGTCTGCCGACGCCCTGAAACTTTATCTATGTGTCAATTTATATTTGTTCGAACAGCCATTATATTTATTATAGTGAAGTGTGTGTATGTGAGTGTGTGTGTGTGTCTGTGTGTTTGTGTGTGTGTGATGAGTGTGAAGTGTAGTTTGCATGTTTGCGTCTCCATCTAATGAATAATAAATGCGACTGGTAATCGTAAACGTAGCTGCACTTTGACCTTTGACTGCTGCTGCTGCTGCTTTTTTGTCTTGTTAAAAATATACACTTTTACCCATGCTAATCGCATTTAGTATTTGATGTATTTGTTGGCCTCTCAGTCTCTTTTTATCACAGAGAAGGGCGTGAAGAGTTTTACAGCCTGCCGCTGAACTTTAACCTCAGTGTCCACTCTCCCAATCCCTAATACAACACCCCCTATATGGTCCATTGTGTGTTGTTGAACATGCTAATGCATATTATGCCCATTATACAATTTTATTTGCTCTAATTTTGGACCGACTAAGCGCTCGTAAGTACGCATTAATTATTTGCATAACTTATAAATGCCATACTACTCGCATGACTAAGCTACCATGATTGATGACTGTGACTCGTATTTTTAGACAGCGCTGTTAATAGACGCCTATCATTAATAGGCAGCTATAAAAATAATCCTATTAGAGGAAACAACTCAATACTAAGTGTGTGGGTAATTTAGATAATTTATACTTACAGATTGATACGAGTTGTAGTTCGTTTCTTTTCTTGAGTTCTATTTAACTCAAGTATCGATTGTTGCTAGACTCTGAAATAAAATTGGACTTGGGAGAAGTTAATAATATAGGAAGGTTTCAATTTCTTCAAATGCCTATTTTAAAATATTTTTAGTTAATATCTTTTATACTTTAAATATTTAAAAACTTTTAAAGTTCACTTTATATATTTAAAAATATTTTAATATCAAGTGAGATACCAACTGCAAATTTAACTTAACTGCAAGATAAAGCAACACATGGTATTTAGTATATTTAAATATTTCGGCATACTCAACATATTCTATCGTAACTCATGCAAGGAAAATATTAAATAGAGGAAAATATTAAATGAATTTCATGCAAACAAATTATATAATGAAAATTGAATCCTATATACTGCGTATGTATGCAAGGTATAAATACAAATTGGCAGGCGGTTTTCTGTTTATTTTTCCACATTTTAGGCAATAAGTTAAAAGACACACAAATGTATCAAATAACAGATATTTATTCAATTTCAAACTATAATTTTTAATGAATTCAATAATAAACTACAATTGTATACAAATTGTAAAATTGTTGCTTGCTTTAAGCTATTCGAGCACTTTATGCAAACCCAAATATATAAAAAAATTGCAGCTCAATATTTGTGCAATACACTCACATATAATTCGTATAGATTCGTAGATTTCTATTGTTGATAATACTTATAAATTGATATAGTATTGTGGCTGCCCCCTTTCGCCCGCATGCAAAAAAGTGTTGCCTACTTTTGAGCGCTGCTTTGTTCTGAGCTCCTTTGAGTTCCACTCTGAAGAGTTCAATCACCTGTCAATGGCACAAGCACAAGAGCCCTTGAAACCCTTTTTTATTGCCATTGTGTGCGATTGTGGTTGTTGTTGTTGCTGCTGCTGACTGCTTTTGAGTTTTCCACGTGTTTTTTTTTTGGTGTTTGCTTTTTGGGCTGTATTTGCAATGTTTGTGTCTTTGACAGTTTGGAAAAAAGCATTTATGTGTATTTTCGAAATGCATGCGCTCGCCACTAATTTAACTGCGCTCGCCACTAATTTAACAACAACAACAATAACACGCAAACACACACACATACTGCGCTTACAAGCATTTACAAAATATTGCAACATTTTTGCCTTTGTCTCTGCTTCTTTTTATTTGTCTTTATGGATAGTTTTACATACTTGTTTGTCCTTACACACAGTCAGCTCAGCATATCTATAAATTTTACCATGTGTATTTTGTGCAGCCAACAACAACAATAAAAACAATAGCAACAACAAAATTGTCAAGATATTTGTCATTTAGTCAATGACATTTATTTTCATGTTCTTTGTTGGCTTTTTTCTCTGTTTTTGATATCCTAGAAATGGTTCGGATAAAAGGAGTGCATAGCAAGGCGAATGTTATGCAGATTCTTATAGCACTTGGTACAAGTTTTTTTACACGTTAAAAATGATTTTTTGTTTTTTTTTTATATTGATAAACGTTGCACTCATAAGCAGATATATATTAAGAAAATGAATATAATAGAATATTAAAAAAAAAACCAAATAGAATTATTTAAAAAAATGTTTTTAAAATTTTTTACATATTAAATACATTATTAGATACGAAAAAAAATGTATTAAAATTATTTTAAGTATTAAAACAAAATGTTTTGTTTTTTTTTACAGTTTTAATACTAATATATTTTACATATAATAATATTTTTAAATATATATTTTTTAGCTGCTTCAATATATGTACAATAATATTAATTAATTATAAATATTTAAAATCTTATTACATGTTTTTCAAAACAATAGTATATTTAAGAAAAATTTGTCATGTATTATAAAAATGTTTTAAAATCTGTTTATTAACTGCAAAAATATAACTTAAATAATATTTTAGTTCTCCACATATTTTTTGATTTGTTGCCTTATTTACGTGGTATGCAGAGTTGTTCATTTACATTCGGTCAGACACATTTATATTTGCTTGTTGAGTTGAGTCTCCTTTTATATGTTTTGTTTCCACAATGCGACAATACCCAGTGCTGCTGTCCATTGTCGTTAGTATCGTCAATGTGGATGTTGTTGTTGCAGTTGTAATTGAAGCATGTAATGCAAGCAGCGTCGCCCTGTGGCTGCACCCAGTACTTGCTATATGCATACATATATAGTTTGAATGCTCTTCGATTTACAGCCCTCCCCTCCCCACCCCCCACCTATCCCATTGCCCGCCAAGCGACCCTCTTAACTTGTCACACAAAAGCTTTTGGGAACATTTTGGCAACTGTTGTTCTCGATATATAATGACCTCGAGGCAACAACAAATAGCTACACACACACACACACACACACACACACTCAATACTCACAGGGAGAGAGCTTTGGCCCTTGGTTGAGTGCACTTTGGCTACATGTAACTATGTGTGACCGATTGTTGTTATTGCTGCTGCTGTTTGCTCAACTACATAATCATCTATTAGTATTTACATAAAACTACACTTGTTTGCATTTAAGCGGCAAGCGCCAAGCGGATTATTTTCAGCTCGCTCTGCATTGAAACGGAAAAACCTCAAACAAAACACTCACACTCACACTCACACACACGTACATAACTGATTTCTTTCATGTGTTCGAGTGTGTGTTTAGCAGTTGGTAAATATACTAAAGTAATTGATGTATTGTACTCGTGTATGCGGTATCCAGAGTGTGTCATTGGCTCATACGAGTAAGTACTTCGACCAAGTCAACCTTTAAATCTCGGCTGATTCGCATTACATGCAGAATGTAATTTAGTGTTATCTCACAGATTGATATCACATAGGGAAAATAGAATGTTAAATGAAGTGAAATCTTTGTTGAAAGTAGTGAAATAATATGATCCCATTAACTAATACGTTGTTTAGTTGACTTTTAGGTGTAGGTCACAGTAATAAAGCCAAGTCAAGCAAATTTGCGCCATACGAAATAAATTATAATATAATTATTATAATTAAGATAAATCTTGAGTTTAAACAATTTATTTACATCTTTTTTACAGATACTACAAATGAAAAGTAAACTTAAATTAATTCAATTAAATAAAAAGTACAAACTAAAATACAATTAGAAATTAAATATTGAGCTTAATCAATATTGTATTACATTATATTACTAATTAAATCATATTAAATATTAAATGTGAAGAGTATTAAATTATTAAATTCATTATGAAGTGACTTGCCATGTAATGCTCAGCAGTTATTTTTCAGTATACGAAGAAACATACTACCAATTCTAAATTGTATTTGTAATAGTAAAGTATTAATAACGAATTGTAGGGGTCAATGCTATTCAACGTTATTTTGAGTCAAATAGTTTTGTAAAAATTAGTACCCTTAAACTTGAAATGAAATGAATACTTAAATTACAAAATGACGTAACTAAACACAATATTAAAATAAGTGTAAGTATTAATAGTAAGTAGTCTGCCTTAACAGCTAAAGATTTAATTGAATTAATTTTCGACACTTTTTATGCACAAAACATTATTCAAAATATTATAATTTTAATACAAATTTCATACTAAAATTAGAAAAGAAGAATTGCTGTAAGAAGAGTTATAAAAACTAAAACTACAAAATTTGGGAAAGCTACAGTCGGACGAAACCGACAGTAGGAGACCCTGTACTTAGCATCTCAAATCAATTTAATTTAAACAAGGCACAAATTGAAACAACATTAAAAACAAGTGTAAAAACTAAAAAAAAAAAACAAAAATATAAATTACAAAAGCATAAACTAAAAAATTAAAAAACTCGGAAAGCTACAGTCCGACGCAAAGCTACAGTCGGACGCAACCGACAGTAGGAGACCCTGTACTTTGGTTTGGCCTGGGCGTCGATAACAGCAGCAGCATATATGAACATACTCACATACACATACACATGCATTTATACATACACACATACACTTATACATACAAATATACTCGCAAATACAAACAATATCCAAAACTCATTCAGGCATTCATACTCACAATCAAATATACTCACATACACATACATATGTGTGTATACATACATACACACATACACTTATACAAACAAATATACACGCAAATACAAACAATAACCAATACTCATACAGAAAATTCACACTCACAATCAAAAATCACGTATACGCCCTAGTGGCCGCATACGCTGCGGCTTCCCCCCTCCCCTAGCCAAATGCCTAGTACTGAAAATTGTTTGGCCAATATCTCCGGTGTTTATTATCCGATTGGGCTGCAACTCGCACCAAACATCCAAAGCATCTAAGGCTTTAATCCTGCAAAAAAGGAATCCAGTGACTCTAAAACTGTATATACTAAGGATCATTTTTGCAAATTTGAGGGGGAGGGGGATGACTTTTCAAACATTTGAAACAAACTTGACCTGCCTATGTAATACACGAACCTAACAAAAAAAAATTAAGTCTCTAGCTCTTATAGTTTCCGAGATCTAGGTGTTCATACAGACAGACGGACAGACGGACAGACGGACAGACAGACGGACAGACGGACAGACAGACAGGGCTATATCGACTCAGCTCGTCGTCCTGATCAAGAATATATATACTTTATGGGGTCTGCCACGCCTCTTTCTGCCTGTTACACACAAATGTCATTTGCACAAACCTAATAGACCCTTTGTACTTTTTTAAAGTACAGGGTCTAAAAAAACATTTTTGTACGACCGTCCGACCGCGGGATCGTACTCTCAACCATTCGACTTCAAGACAGTAGGCTACAGAATCGTAAGGCGAGCGTATTATTGAAAATTATGCGTCAATACTTTCCTTCATAACTTTGTTTATGGTCCGATTTAGCTCCCATTCGCACCAATCATTCTATGCAATGTAAACTTTGTTTGCACAAAATCGTAAGCCGGTGACTTTAAAACGGTGAATGCTGTACGAGTTTAAAAAACATTTTTGGAAATTTGAGGAGGAGGGGAATAAAATTTCAAATTAAAAACATAAACTTGGCCTGCATATGTAATACACGAGCCTTACAAAAAAAGAATGGAGTCTCTAGCTCTAATAGTTTCCGACATCTCGGAGTTCATACGGACGGACAGACAGACGGACAGACATACATAGCTAGATCGATTCAGCTCGTCGTCCTGATCAAGAATATATATACTTTGTGGGGTCTTCTTCTACTTCGTCTGAGTTGCACAAACCTAATAGACCCTGTTGTACCTCTTTAAAGTACAGGGTCTAAAAATCTAATATTCTAAAATGAATAAGATTATTCTCATAAAAGTTGACAATCAACTTCGGAATATTGTATAAAAATAAAAAGCAAACATTTGAGTTTGCCTTTGCACTTTTATTAATTATCTAATTCTGTATTTGAAGTGCATAGGTATAATTTGAATTTATATTTGTTAGTATTTTCGGACGTAAAGGAATTCAAAAAGTAAATAGTCTTCGTTTGTGGAATGTACTGCTTGCAAATACATAAGCAAGGGCGCAATTGGTTTCTCTGAAATACAATGCCTAAAAAACTAGTGCACATACTAGTACAAAGCACTTGTAGTTTAAGCAGCCCGTATTACTGGCTGAGTGCCTAAGGGACCTGACACAGAAATGGCACACACACACACACACACACACACACACACACACACATACAAGGACTAGCTGCAACATTGATAAGCCTTTACTGCATTATCTGTCAATCTATATTTTTCAGTGCACTGCATGTGAGTAATAATTAAAGCAAAGTCTGGACACAAGAGTATCTGAGTATTCCTCTTGTATCTGGTATCTAGTATCTGGTATCTTGTATCTTGTATCTGTGTGGCTTATACTATCATGCATGTGCTATGACAATTTGAATTTGATGCTGTAGCTCAAATGTCTCAATAACTGCTGGAAAATGCAAATATTTTCCGTGCTCTGTTTTCTATGAAATTTAAACATGAATTTTAGTTATTTATTTGTTGTTGTTTTGCTGTTGTTGTGCTGCTACTGCTGCTGCTGCTGCTGCTGCTGGCTGTCTCGTTTGCGGCAAATGCATTTTAATATTTTAGCATTGAATTTGTTATGCAAAAATGTGATATATTCAACTGTGTGTGTGTCTGTGAGTGTGTGTGTCTATCGCATCACTCTAAATGCGATTATATTGCAGGCAAGAAAAACAAGCAGAGCTCCAGCAACACAGATACATATCTATGCCTGTGTGTGATTATGTGTGTGTATTGGAAAATTATGCACACGCCGTGTTGGCTTCAACCACATAATTTAGCATTTATTATTACATATTATTATGATTATGTTATTTAATTTAATTTGATTTCAGATTTCTTGCCAACCACGCTCTCCCCCTTCCCCCATCGAGGCACTGGCTTAGCCGTTAAGCTCTGCTGAGTGACTACACCAAGCGCTCTGAGGGGTTCAACAAACATATTTAAGGGGGGAAGTCTATATGGAAGTGTGTCTGTCTGACGCTCTGTCTGTCTGTCTGTCTGTCTGCCTGTCTGTGTGTGCGTGTTGCCAAAATGTCTTCGATAATAGAAAATATAATCAAAGCGGTATAAAAATGACATTTAACATGCGGCATGCGTTCGTCGCCAAGGCGTCTCGTCTCGTCTCAACTCGTCTCATCTTGTTTGGTCTTGTCTCGTCCTGCATGGCCACTGGCAGAGTTCTTTTGGCTTCTTCCTTTTGGGGATGTCTTTTGGGTCTGGTGCGGTTTTTATTTCATTTCACTACGTCGAGGGTTGGAACTCAATTTACTTGAAAACGCATCAAACAGCAAATTTTATGAATTTACAACGTTTCGGTTTTTGCCTCCACACTCAAAGCAATGTCCCCGCAACTTCCCCATCGCCATTGTGCACTCAACCCTCCACCCATTCGCCATCTTACTCAGTCTCTTAGAGTCTCTCCCACTTTTTTCTACACAGAAAGAAAAATGTGGCTTGGATTGACAAATGAATTACAGTAATAATTCCAGTGATAATTTAAGTTACCGTCGAATACTATAGTGTACTCAACCGGAGGCGTTAGTGGAAATCCCCGTGGAAAAAGCATATATTCAAAGGGGAAAAATGGGTAAGTGTAGTAAAAATAATAAATAATGTAATCATTATAATAGGAAATTATTCATCAAATCTGAATATATTAAAGTTTTCTCTCAGTTTAGCCAAGTCAGCCTCATGTTATAGAATTTTTTTCTTTTCGGGGTCACTGCAGGGCGACAATTGTCTGGCTCGAGAGAAGAAGTGGGGAAAGGAGAAATAGTGAAAGAGAAAAGGGGAGTGGGGAGTGGGGGTTGGAAGTGGAGTGCGTATGTGTCATGTAAGTGTTATACAAAAGCAAAGCTATTGGGTTAGCTAACACACACTCTCTCTCTTTGCGGGTCAGGATTCACTTTGGTGGGGCACAAAGGCAGCTACTGCTAAACCGCAGCAGTGGCAGCAGCAGCAGCAGCAACAGTAATAGCAGCCATGGGGCAAAGAGCAAAAGTAACCACTGAGCAAAACCAAATGAGTTTGAGGTGTGAGAGTGGCTGGGGCAAACGCCTTTTGCTTTGATAATGGCTGCCTTGGTTAGGGGTCTAGCGCTCAATGGATTCAAGCAAAGTGTGTGTGTGTGTGTGTGTGTGTGTGAATGTGTGCCAAGTTTAGCCAATAAAAATACACACATACATATGTATATGTGTCGCACTCAAATGGAATATGTATTTCAAAATTGATTGATATGAACTTCGGTTTATTGAACTGTCAACATGCGAAAAACCCAATGCAAGGATTCAACTGACAATGGAGCACATTTCAATGGTGTTTTCATCATAAAAATGAGCAATAAAAGCAAGAGTAATATACTACATTTGACAATGGAAGTGTTAATAGAAACCAGCTTAAATTGCCACAGACTTCAGAGTGTATTATAATTAGACTAAACAGACCAAGTTTATAGTTTGTAGTTAGCTAATTACATTGATTACTTGTGGTGTCCAAGACTGTTGTTTGACTGTGAACAGTTCATTGTCCCTAAAGTTTCTATATACTTACATCTAATATGCGCTGTTGTTCCAATTTACTCAGAAAGTATGTCAATGCAATTTATTACTAAATTTATAATAAGCCCCTAGAGCCATGCAAACAAATTTATTACAAGCGTCATAATGAAATAGTCGAATACCCGGGGTTATGGACAGTCGAAATTGTATATGAATTCGACTTTAAAGTATTAAATGATTGTTTTTGTTTTTATTTAGTAATTTACATTTTTTGTGGCAGGATGAACTTTATTTTAAGCAATCAAACTATATTGTTGTACTATTTATTGATTGATTAGAAAACAATATTTCTACCCTCAAATCATTGGTTATGTTTATTTTTGAATAAAAAATTCCAACGATTAAAATAGTGGAATAGTGAAAATATTTAATACAATAAAAAAATAAAAAAAAAATAAAATTAAAAATATACTGAAAATAAAAAAATGTTTTAAAATTGTTTAATGTAAAGCCTCTCAGATAAATAAATACATAGTTCAAATATAATTTTATACTCGTTACTCGAATGTTTTAATGTCTAGTTTGTGACAATAAAGAGTAGAATTTTCAAAAATTTATTTGTAAACTATTTATAATTCTATTAATTTAATTTCTTGATTCGTGTAATGATAGGTCTTATCCTCAAATATTTATTCTATTCATGCTTTACACCTTAATATTTTAGCTTCAATTTCTTCAATTACTTCTTCTTTTCTATAATATTATAAGTAGTTAATATTAGGGTTGCAGATATTTAGTTACCAATAAATTAGAGTAAATTGATTTTTTTAACACAAATTTAAAAAGATTCTTATGGCTCAATACCTGCAATAAATCTACCCAGTTTGACAAAAACTAAATCTTATTTTTAAAACTGAAGTGCTTTTCTTAAAAACTATTAAATTTTCGGATTGTATAATGAACGTACATACTGCTATATATAACAGTTAGTACAACTAGTCTTTGTAAATAGTAAAAAGATATTTAAAACTTTACAAGTTAAAGATCTTCTTTGATAAAATGTTCCAGACCTTTAAAGCGATGTAGTAGGTTTCAGGCACCTCAGGTTTTCCATTGGTTAAGTTTTCATGGCGAACTTTTCTTTTCGGCTATTTAAGAACAGACGATGTCCAAGTTTAAGTGGCTTGTGGCGCTTTTTCCAATGCACGTTTCAAAAGAAAATTCCCCCAAAAACACACTCAGACACACATGCATGCATAAGGCTCACATGTGTGTGAGTGTGTGGGTATACGTGTGTGTATATGTGTGTGCAAGCGCTGCGTTTGAACTTTGCTGCAGTTGATCAAAAATTCATTTTCAAAAACTTGCCATAAAAATGCGAGTTTTATGTGTGTGTGTGTGTAAGCCAGTGTGCGAGTCAGTGTGTGTGTGCGAGTCTCTCTCTTTGCATAGTTGATGCTGGCAATCCTGTTGCCGTTGCCAGTGTTGCCAGCAGCAGCAACTAACTTGAGACTTTATTACTTAGCCCAGTGATCAGTGTTGCTGCTGTTGTCGTTGGTGTTGTTGTTGCAGTCGTTGTTGCTGCTGTTGCACGTCGCGCTCGTCGACATGTCGTTGACAGCGTTGTTAACATTTTTATAACCAAACTTTATCGTTGAGCCCTCTTCCCTCTTCCGCTCTACCACCAAGCGGGCGTGTGTATTTTTTTCTGGATTGCCGTTGATGTTTTATGCACGCACGCCGCTGTGTTGCAGTGTTGCAGGTGGCACGTTGCAAGTAAAGTCAAAGTTGCAGTTAGAGCCGCATTCGACTAGCGACCTCGGGCCACATTTAGCGGCCGTCAGGGTAGACAACAACACGTGGCAGCAGCAGCAGCAGCACCGGCAACAGCAACAGCAGTGGCAGCAACAGCAGCTTGTTAGCGAAAGTGTTGCAGTTGCCACATCATGGGATGATAGCAGTTGTTATTGCCATTGTTGCTGCTGTTTCTGTTGCTGTTGTTGCTGCTGCTGCTGCTGCTTTTGACGGCTTCGCGTTGGCACTTTTTTGGCCTATTGGCTTTTATGTGTAGAGTTGTAGCTGCTGCTGTTGTTGCTGCTGTTGTCGTCATGATGATGACCTCATTCTGTCCCGCCCTGTCCGCGCAATTTAATTTGTGAAACTATCTGCACTCTGCAAAGTTTGTCTGCCACTTTGTTGCTGCTGCTGCTCTGAGTTGCTGCTGCTGTTGTTGCTGCTGCTGTTGTTGCTGCTGTTGTTGCTGTTGCCGTTGTCTATTTTCTGGCTAGGCTTTCTCGCTTGCTGTCGACAGCATTGTTATTTGCACACCAAAAACAAAAACTATGCGCTTTCAGCACCCGCTACTTCCATTCTCCCTCCCCTCCCCTCCACCCACTCCCCTCACATAGCCTTTCGTCTCGCATTTTGGCCTGATGTTATCAGTTCGATCTGCGCATTTGCATGCCAAATGAAGGACTGACTGTACAGGGGAGGGGGCATAGCTGGTGTGAGGTCATATGTAATGCTTCCTCTATCTGTTTTTTTTGGATTTTTAGGGGGCTCTAATGGTGGCTTTGCGTCAAACCTCAAAGTGCTTGAGGATGTGTGGGAAAGAGGCCAAAAAGGGTCAATGGTAAAATGGGCCAGACAGCGCAAGAGCGGGTTATGGTGGTATAAGCATACTGAGAGAATTTTTTAACACAGGCAAAATATAATTGAATATGAAAAAAAAAAACCAAATATATATGATATAGACAAAATATACACATTTCCAAAATTATAATTTAAAATGTTCAAAGAAGCAGTCATATATGATTCAAGTTCAAGGTCTAAAAAGCTTAAGTGAACTTACTTTCAAAAATCGTTTCTATCCACATTTTATGTATAAAAAAAAAATTATTTAAATCTTATTACGTTCCGTTTTTATTAGATAATCTTTAATTGTATTTATTATAATTTTAAATCAATGTGAAATTTATAAATAATTATAAACATTTTATTTAAATATACATACGATTATATTGTATTTATTTCACTCAGATGTTGTACTTACTGGGTTGCTCTCAATTTCTATTTTAAATTTAATTAATTTTTGCAATTTATTTTTTTTTATTGTATAAATTTTGCATTATTTTATTTTCATTAAATATAAATATGTATTTAAGTATTAATAGTAATTATTGTTATTACATATATGCATATATTTTATTGCATTAATATTTGAGACCAACATTTTAATACAAAACATTCAACTTATTACTTTTTATTGTAATATTTATTGTTCACTCAAGTACTGTTGACTTTAAAATAAATAGTTAATAAAATCTCTTTTAGACCCTGTACTTTAAAAAATTACAAAAGGGTCCATTAAGTTTGTGCAAATCAGAAATGTATGTAACAGGCAGAAGGAGGCGGAGAAGGAGAAAACCACCACATCCAAAATTATAAGGATAGAAACTTCTGCTTCAGCATACAAGGATCTTATGGGAACCCTCATCAGTGCTGTGAATTGTGGCTCAATCGGATATTAAAAACTGGAGATAATCGAGATGAAAGT
The DNA here is from genome assembly GCA_035045005.1 of Liodrosophila aerea. NCBI lineage: Eukaryota > Metazoa > Arthropoda > Insecta > Diptera > Drosophilidae > Liodrosophila > Liodrosophila aerea. The sequence goes on from JAWNNL010000013.1 coordinate 239,486, forward strand.
TTCCTTACTATGCAAGGGGAGCAGCATGCACATACTGTATGTACATACATAAGTGTGTATGCGTGGTTGCGTCTGACTTTGCGATCTGCGTCTGTGTGTGCATTGTTAGCATTAGCTACTGCACAGGAAAGTACAGGGTCTGCTACTGTCGGTTACATCCCACTGATTTTAAGTTCAACTCATTTAAAATGTAAATCAAGTTTTATAACTCAGACTTTAACGTACTCACATACGATAAGGGTTGTTCTGCTTACCCTATCAACAACAATTCACGCTTGTAATCAATAATTTCCCTCGAAATATTTTCAGCTAATTTCCTTTTTCGATATTTTAGTTCAACGACTTGTAATTTCCTGTTGCATATGCTTACAAATTTATGAGTGGAAACAATAATCCAACTGCAGAGAATATAATCATTAATATAATTTACTGAGCCTGAAGAATTTCAGATTTATGATTTAAGTGGCGCCACAGCAAATGTCAAAGTGACATCGAAAATACATACCTTTACCTCTTATGATAAATAACAGTGTCAAATTACAATTGGCAAAACTTTCGCTGTAGAATATAAAATAAAATCCCAAGCACTTCTCACATTTCGTGAATTGGATTCGTAATTTGTTTTTGTTCGTGTGCAAAAGCTAACACAAATTAATGTCACGCCAGGTGGCCAAAGGTGGGCAGACCGAGAGTCCAGAGCCGGAGTGAGAGCAAGAGCCAGGGCCAATTAAAAGTCATACTTTTTTAATTGCATTTCCTTGCCATGTGTCAGACTCAGTTATTATCATGAGTTGTTGATGCCCTTCCATCGAGGGTATTATTAGTTGGTCACGACAAGTGTGACACAAAGTGAAAAACAGTAATCAGCTTAAGCTGTGGCTATATTGATTATTTTGTAATTTAGGCAATGATAAACTTATATATTAATATAATTACAAAACTTCTATTCGTTCATTCGTATTTTTAACACACTCTCCTGGAAATTGCTTTTTGATAATTATGTCATTCAATAAACTTTTCCTCATTTTAAAATAATTTAAATATTTCAAAATATTTCCTGAAAATTCCAGTGAGTACTAAATAAAATATATAACATTTTTCTGTTAGTGTATTTACAGCATTTTCCATTTCATCTACGCGAACTCTTGTTTGTTGATTATTTTTGTAATTGGTTTATTGGCACACAATAAAAGTTGTGCTATATTTAATATGTGTACATTTTTCTACATATGTACATAGTATAGCCCCATGTATTAACCTACATGTACAACAAAACTTTAACTTAAACTTTTTGTCGGGCTCAATTAAAAATTGTTTATTTAAGTCGTGGCAGTTGTACGTTTTAATTTTAATTAAATATATATAACTTTTTTGTTTTAATGCATCCGACAATGAAATGGAGTACAATTGAATTTTCAAAGTGCAATTCGTGAATAATATAAAATACAGTTTGGGAGATAGCTCGATATAATAAAAAAATATATTTAAACATCACGTTGAACAAATGTGAAATTTGTTTGATTTATAATTCATCATTAAATATGCAAATAAATTATTCATAATTAAAATTGCGATTTTTCATCATGTATTAGTACATAAATTGAACGCGAAACTGAGAGATAAATTGAAAGGTTGCGAAAATATACCAATATTTAACATGACAGCAGTTTATACTTTTATCAATGAAATTTATGTATTATATCTTAAAAATAAAAGAAAAAATAATTATGTAGTTTTTGTTGATATTTATAATGTGACATTTAAGCTGAAAACAAAAAATCTTCGTTACAAATTGTATTGAAGTAATGAGAATATTCTTTCCAATTTTCAGACTGATATACCATCTAGTTTAAAGACACAGATACTTTGTCACATGCATGACATAAGCACAAACATATCTTAACCATATTTTTTAAAGAACATTTTAAAATGCATTTTAAAATTAGTTCTAAGCTAAGATACATTGCAACTGTAGCTGATATGACAGTGTTTAATGCCATTGTAGCTGGCACCCACATAAAAGTTGCAGCTACTTGTGTTGTCTAAAGATACTATTTGATGTCACAGCCAATTCATGAAAATTATGAAACCCGCTTTCGGTCTCCAACATTCCAAACAACTCGTGGCATGCCAAAAAAAAAAAAGAAATAAAAATAAAGAAAGAGGTATGAGAGGCAATCTGAAGAGACGCCCACGCGACAAAAGCCAAAACGAAGATGTAGAATGGAGTCGAGAAAGATATGCGTTTAACTGTAAG
>JAWNNL010000020.1:0-61045 GCA_035045005.1 Liodrosophila aerea
CTTTGCCTTTGAGATTTGCGTGTTTCGCTTAATGAAGAAGACAAATAATCGCGCAATTAAAGCCTTTTAGCTTTAAGCGCGAGTAAATAATTGCTGTGAGTGCAAAATGAAACACGCACACACGCACACACACACACACAGACAGACCCACTAACACACACACAGAGACAAAGCAGCACTCACACTCACATACATACACACTCACTCGGCTCTGACTGCACTAACAAATGGTAAATGTATTCAAACAACAAATCTTAATGGCACGCTAGAATGAATAGTAAACGAGCGCCAGCTGAATGGTGGGGGGAATGGGAGAGGGGGAGAAGGGGAGTATGAGGTAAGTCGACAGGCAGGCAGTGTAAACGCTTGGGGGGCTGCAGGTGAGCTAGGCGTAGGTAGAGCTATCCTTAGCTGCTGACTGTTGAGCGCCTAGACAGGGGGGTTAGGGTAGGGTAGGGGTACACTCACTCCACTCTCAGTCTGTCTGTCTTTGTCTCTGTCTCTCTTTCTGCATCCATCTCACTTGCACTGTTGACTTGACTTTGGCTTCCGTGCAAAATTCTTAATTGCACCTGTGTACGGCGCTTTCTGCTGACGCTGCCTCTGCTAGAGGAGAATATCTGGATAGCGACTCGGCGCCTCGGCTTGATGGGTTAGATTAACTGCCTGACAAGTAAACCCATCCTACACACACACACACACACACACACAATCAAGACAGTGGCACACTCGCACACTTTGTTGCTGCTTCCGGACGAATGTCAGTGGCAGGCAGAAGGAAGAAGAAGAAGGCGCGCCTCGACTTGTAATTTTTTCACGGCTTACCCGAGTCGTAGTCCTCTTGACTCACGTGCTCAGCACTCGTAATTATTTTTCTTATTGTTCGAATTAAATGCTCAAGGATTTATGTGATTTTTCCTTTTGCCGCGTCCATTCGCTAGTTAAGATTTGTGCCAAAAGATTCTCCGAGCACACAGTTATTAATTGAGCTTGTATGCAGCAAATATATATGTAGTAGTAGTAGTAGTAGTCGTGGTAGTAGTAGCAGTAGTAGTAATAATAGTAGTAGATGTATTAGTAGTAGTAGTAGTAGAAGTAGTAGTAGTAGTAGTAGTATTAGTAGTAATAGTAGTATAAGTATAAGTTGTAGTTGTAGTAGTAGTAGTAGTTGTAGTAGTAGCAGTAGTAGTAGTAGTAGTAGTATATGTAGTAGTAGCAGTAGTAGTAGTAGTATCAGTAGTAGTAGTAGTAGTAATAGTAGTAGAAGTATTAGTAGTAGTAGTAGTAGTAGTAGTAGTAGTAGTATTAGTATTAGTAGAAGTAGTAGTAGTATTAGTATTAGTAGAAGTAGTAGTAGTAGTAGGAATAGTAGTAGTAGTAGTAGTAGCAGTAGCAGTATCAGTAGTAGTAGTAGTAGTAGTAGTAGTAGTAGCAGTAGTAGTAGTAAAGTTGTAGTAGTAATAGTAGTAGAAGTATTAGTTGCAGTAGTAGTAGTAGTAGTAGTAGTAGAAGCAGTAGCAATAGTAGTAGTAATAGTAGTAGTAGTAGTAGCGAGCATGGCCAGACACTGATACTGAAGTCGAACTCTTTCAAGTGGTTTTCTACTGCTTCTTCTTCCATTTCTTTTTTGTGGTTTTTTGCATTTTCATTTTGTGCTTTGACACTTGGCATAATTATTGCATTCGGAAATTGAATTCTTCAGCGGAAATTGATTTTATAACCAGGCAAGGAGACATGGCCGCAAATATTAGTTTCTACACACTTATCAACTGCCAGTGGAATATAAATCTCTCGCTAAGTGGAAGTTTGCAATAATTCTATAAAATTCTTGAATTAAATTTGCTAAACTCAAAAAGCCCGGAAAGCGACAGTCGAATGCAACCGACAGTAGGAGACTCTGTACTGTGTTACAGAAAGTTGAATCTTGAGTATCTTCGGTGTTTATTATCCGATTAGGCCACAATTCACAGCACAGCTAAAAGTTGACATAGCCATATCGTCTCAGCTGGTCGTCCTGATCGAGAATATATATACTTTATTGGGTCTCTTACGCCTCCTCCTGCCTGTTACATCCATTTCTGAGTTGTACAAACCTAATAGACCCCTTTGTACCTTTTTAAAGTACAGCGTCTAATGAATTCGATAAGAAACTGTAGCTGTAGCTCATCTTTTGCATCTAAAGGTAAATTTATTACTATAAATAAAGCACTTACAGGTTGCTAGTTGATACGGATTTATGTCTTGGGTTCAAAATAAAACACCTCCCGCTTTTGCTTGAGAACTTTAAAACTATAGACACGCACAGTGGCTTGAATTTCACTTCTAATGTAGTGGTTGGAGGAGGGAGCACATAATTCTCAAAAGTTAGTTGATGGCCTTTTGTGTGCTCCCGTGTTAAATTCAAATTTATTTGTTGCTACTGAAATTGATAACATAACTTTCTTCAGGTTTCCGCATCGTTAGCTCGTTATGCAGCGGAAAGTTTTATATTTCAACAATTTTACAATTTTCCCCGCCAGACTACAGACTCTAGACTCCAGTCTCCAGTCTTCGGTCTCTATGCGAATCGCGGCGAAAATTGTGCCGAAAATTGTCATTTTAAACTAAGAGGCATAGAGAGTGTCGTCGTTTGGCTGCTCTTCCACTGCCAAGTCATAAATTACAAAGCGAGTCATTGGAAAAGCAGCCACCGACGCAGCCAACACCAGTTCGTCTTTCCCTGGCAAGAGGAAGAGGAAGATTGAACAAGTTTTAGCTACTTTTTGGCTACTGAAAATTGTTAAATTTATGCATTCATTATTTGATTTGTTAGTTGCTGCTGATGTAATTTATATGCCTGACACTCGACACATTAAAGTCTTGCTCTAGCAAACCTAGAATACATTTCTTTACACATTTCTTCAGATGAACACAATTTCCTCTCACGCTCTCTCCCCCTTTTTGGCTACATTTGTAAAGCACTTTGGCAAAAAGTCATATAAATGTTTATTAGACTAAACAAATGTGTCTCTGTTCCCCCTGAATAAAATAAAATACACACTCAAACACACTCGCCACAACTCAGAGAGTCACCCACTTGTACACTCAATTTGAAAATATGACAGTGTTGTGTCTCCTTATGTATTCAATGCTTTTAGCTCCCCCAAGTGCAGCCAGACAAAGGAAATGAATTTAGTTTTTGGCCAGCTCTTACTCCCCCCACTTTTTATTCCAGCTTATTCTATGCGGTTCAAAAGGTACAACGCCAGCACTTTTTCTTACCATTGCCTTAGAGATGTGGCACCACACACACACACACACATAACAACAGTAAGAAACACGTTGATGAGGAATTGTATAGAACGGAGGAGTTAGCTAAGAAACTAACAATTGCTCAGTAGCAGATTGATAAGTGTGACGAACGCACTCGACAACTAGGTTATCCTGTAAGCGTGTATGGATGAAAAACTAACTATAAATAGTAAATATATAAATGTCGACCTACATACATAAATGTAAATAGATAAATGTAGTTGAAGAACTACATACTACATACATATATGCGAATAGTAAATATATAAATGTAGACAATTTCTTTTGCAACGGTTCAAGAATTTCTGCCAAAGGTTGAGGGGGATTTTTCTTTATTTATATTTATAAGTAAACGTAAGAGTTCTACATCAAACTTCATTATGGCCTTTACCCATATAAAAGGGCATTATAAATCTGTGCATATCTATGTACCAGTCAGCAGACCGCAGACCACATAAAGTATATATATAAATTCATTCCATTTTTTCTGAATTTTTTTGTACGTTTTATTTATTTTTCTTTAGTTTAATTAGAATGAATTTCTGTTCATCTACACTGAGCATGTATGAAATAGTTTAAAGGTAATACACTAGAGTTAAAATAATAGCGACAGATGGCGTTACAAAAGTTTACTAAAGCGCCATCTATTGTTAAAAATGCTACTAGTTACTTATTTGCTTTGGGTATCAAATATTATTATTAGTTCTGATTCTTGAACGTTGACATAATTCATCATGGGAAGGGAAATGCGAATGCCATTGATTTCAACCCTGCGATTACTTTATTTTTATTTGTCACGACAATTATAAGTTCTTCTTCTTGAACGTTTAGATTCTCATATCCATTTGCATTAATTTTAACCCCTACTCATTATATTATCAGTATAATTATTTGTTTAATATATATTCAATAACTAAAATAGAAATACTAAATTATAAAAAAAGATGCTATAAATATAAGACTTCTACCTAGATAGATTTAACTATTTAGTATTCATTATTTGTAACTATCTCTAGCTACCCCTCAAGGCATCGTCTGTATAGGGTATATAATACTGCGTTGCTGGCAGTTGACATCTTCGCTCTGGCAGCATATGATTCGTATCCCCCCTTCGCTGCTCCGCCCCTTCCCCTCCTGCTACTCACTCGGTTTGACTGCCACAGTAAAATTTCAATTGTACCAAAAAGGAAAAATGTCAAATGGCATAGCGTTCGCTTTCATTTCGCTGCCACAACTAATTCGCACACCATAACAACATGTGTGTGTGAGCGAGTGTGTGTGCGAGTGTGTGTGGGTGTTTGTTCATAAACATGAAGTAAACAGGATAATAGCAATAAAATATAAGCGGCAGTCGCGCAGGATTCAAAACGAAATGGTTTCAGGGTCGTGCTATGTGTGTGTGTGTGGGATTGTCCTTATGGTTAGGGTTAGATTGAGGTCGGGGGTATTTCGGGGTATTTGGGTATTTCGGTTTTGCTTCTATGGGTAAAGCATCGACTGCTCTTGTCACAACATAAGTTTGACTGTTTTGGCCTGCCATTTTTATGGCTCGTTCGCGCGTTCCTCCACACAACAATGGCCATAATGTCAGCTACAAGAACAACAAGCACAACTATAACCATCGTTTGCATGTATATTGTTGTTGTTGTAGTTGATTTTTGTTTATTTGCTCTTTTTTCGTTACGTTTCGTTTCCTTTTCTTTTTATTTGACGTTGTTGTTGTTATGTATTGCGGGTTTGTCGCCCCCGCCTAAATCGTCGACTCTGTCAATGGAACTGAACTGTGACTCTGATGGGGGAAATCCGACAACAACTGTGACGTAATATGCCCAATAAGTATCTTTTTGAGATTGCTTCGCTCGGGTTATGCGGGTTATGAAAATTTATTAAAAATCTATGCCTGCAGAAAGTTCGCCTTTATTAAGATTTTTCTTTTTCCTTTATTGATTATAATTATATTGCAAGTCGCATTGCTAAGTGAAGTGTAGCTTAATGTAGTCATAAACCAAACTAAAGTTCTTAGTGAGTCTTTTCTATAAACTTGCATTAAATTTGAAATTATAATTGTATAAGTAATTGATATTAAGATATAAAGCGAGTAGTAGAAAGGATGTATACCATTAGATATAAAATTCAATTCATAGAAAAAATTACAGAAAAAAGAGAATGGGAATAGAGTGGCTAATAATTATTGAACAATTTTTAAATTGAATTTAAAGCTGTGTTTTTTTTAGTTAATTGAAATTTAGATAAAAGCGAAAAACAGGAAATTTATGCCTGGCAATTAAACATAACTAATATTATTTTAATTATATTAAATTACAGAAATTAATACACGAAATTTATGACTAGTTCTTAACGATTGCAAAGTCAATTAAATAAAAATAATATTATTTTAATTTAACTAATATACATTAAATTTATTCTAGTTATTGATGATTCTAATGTCAATTATATATACCTAATATTATTTAAATATAATTAGACTTATTTTAATATTATTTAAATATAATTAGACTTATTTTACTGCTGTAAATGCTGTACTTAAAATGTGCACTAGCTTTACTTACTTACTTTAATAAAACTTATTATTTTTATAACTAAGAAATTATATACATACACCTTTGTTAACAAATTCACAATTTTATTCAAGACCATTTCATACTTTTAAGATGTTAAAAGCATTCAACTTGTAACTATCTCAACAGCATAATTTTCTCAGCACCCCAAAAGTATGCTAATAAAATTTATATAAAACTACTTTAGGAATCAATTTGCGAACTTTTGGACGTGATTAAAATTAAAGGCAGTGACTAAAAATTATATAAACCATAAGTCCACAGAGTTCAAATAAATTATGCACATTTCCTATGTATGAACTTAGCACACTAATAGTAAATAATATAATAATACTAATAACGCTTTAAGCCAACTGCAATTTATGGTCAATTAATTTAACTGCCAACGGTTGTTATTTGCAGCTTTCAAACTATAGTTGGCTTAATTGGCAAAGGCAGAGTGGTTAAAATAATTAAAACAATTTATAAAAAATTATGCAAATTTTTTAGTGTATATAATTTCACTATTAATATGGATTATTTGAATGAATTAGCGAGGCAATTGAATATTGAGTATTCTCAAACGAATGACTCAATATGAAATTCACTTTAATCAATTTATGCTGATCGAGGGGTGGAGTGGGGGTTGGTGGCGCAGTAAATGGAAACTGTAACAAAAGCACATGAATTATGCGCCGCAGTCAAAGCCATAAAAATATAAGAGGTAGCAAGGGGAGGGGGGAGAACGAACTGTCCATGTTTCAGTCTGCCATATAGAGTGCCAATATTTACTTTGGCTACATTTGCAAATGGAGCATTACGAAAATAAACAAATTTTCATAAATGACAAGTACAAAGGGTGCAGCTGAAGGGAGAGGGGGAGGGGGAGGGTGGAGGGCTGCCAGAAGGAGTCACAGATGGAGCAGCAGCCGCACAAAAGGATGCCCTGCTGGCAGTGTGTGTGTGTGTGTGTGTGTTTGTCTACGAAAAATTTTCAATTTGAACGACATTTCAGGCAATGGACGAGGCGGGGCCGCAATTGGGGCATGTAAATTGTCGCAGCAGCAGCAGCCTCAACCAGGATGAGCATGAGGCAAGTTGGAGAGGGGAGGGGGAGGGGAGTGGGGGAAATCCTTGATAGTCGATATTATTTTTCTTACGGCGCTCCATTTGTTCCTTGGCTGCAATTTGTCAACTTTGCTCGCCGTTTGCCGTTGCCGTTGCCATTGCCGAATCGATTTCCATTTTATTGCCAAATAATGTATTTTCTTTTTACTTTGCTACCCATAGATTGCGTCATGTTATTTATAGAGCCAGAGCGCGAAAGGGGTGTGTGTGTGTGTGTGTGTGTGTGTCGCATAAGGTATGAATTGCATGTCAAAATATTTTATTGGCTAACCATTTTTTATGCAATTTGATAATCAGATGCACAATAAATCGACGCCCCAAAGCGCAAAATACCTGCTGCCAACTTATCGCCGTCGTCTGAGACTTTGACTAATAGTTGCCCATAGAGAATCCCTTCAAAGTGGGCCCAAGACATTGAGCATGACTGTGTGTGTGTGTCAGCCACCTGGTCAAACTAATTAAGGCCCAAACAATGGGCTCAAATACATAAATCAATCAAGCACAAAACAACTTGACGAGTTTCATGTCGCAAATCCCCTACTCTTTCTTGTCCCCCATCCCCCTCTCCATCCTCACTCCCTCCACAACAAAGCGCCTCAACAATGATTAATCGCATTGCACGAATTGCAAATGCGCTTGAATACCCTTTCCTTTTGGTCCAACTATGAGTAATAGCAGGCAATTGGTTTCACTTGACGCCGGGTAAGCTAAACAACTTTAAAGGAATTTATCAGGACTTTCGATTTCCTTTAGCGATTCAGTAAATACAAATAATTTAGAAAGTAAATGAGAGCTTAGTTTAGAGAAAGCTTCAAACTGGCTGAAAGAAGACCTTATGGGCTTGTATTAGTGCAAGCTTTAAGGAACTTTTTAAGCACAAAAAGCTGTTATACAAACTTTGCATATACATAGAAAGTTTATCACTTACAATTAACACGACAACTTTTCATGTCTAAACCAAACTCTATTAGTATTGGGCTACAGAAGTAATTTTACTTTTTCAAGAGGAGCTTAGAAAGCACAAAAAAATCTTGCATTAGAAGCGTCAGTATATATTATTATTAAGCATTACTTATTGTTATTATTATTATTATAATACAACAATAATATAATATTACCAGATTAAAGCTTTTTAGACAGAAAAGCTTTCATAAAGTGCTATATTTTAAGCTTAAACTTTTACACTATAAAATCTGTGCCTTTATAGAAGCAATATAAATAATATTCTTCTTCCCAGGCACTTCGAAAAAAGTCAGAAATTAAGTGTAAATTAATAGTGCGGCTTTTTATATGTAAGTCCATTTTGTCCTAAGTTTTTGTAATATGTATAGTATGTACTATACTGCTATACTTTATACAGGTATTAGACCGTAAATTAAATAATCATTTACAGGTCGCTTTTTGAAATGGAAAAGATATTTAAATAAAATTTTAAAGTATAATTCTTATAGTAAAATGTTTTTTTAAATCACCAAATAACTCTCATTTATTTAGCTTTTATTCTTAAATTATAATCCCTCCACTTTAAATCACCATTTAATGATTTATGCAGCCATTCACAGCCTAATTTGCAAATTCGACCAAGTTGCAAATAAAATTGCAAAATAAATATCTAAATGATACCTTGTGTCGTGTTCTCTTAATTGGATCTGGGCAAGGGTAAATAAGCTGCGACCTCTTTAGCTTTGTATTTCGTATTTCGTATTTCAAATGGCATTTCGTTTTTGGGAGCATTCACGCTAATTAGCCCAGACCCAGATCCAAACCCAGACGGCAGACGGCGGACGACCGACGACAGACATTGCCACCACCCAGAGTCGACCCACTCAACCCACTTGCCGCTACTCGCTTCGCGCTGGTAACAGTTTTTTAAAAATAAATTCACGAATTGTAAATAGCTTTGGTGCGCATTATTTTGTGGATTATGCGCACGCCCCACGCTGCGTATTACGCCCACACAGAAAGCAGCGTTACGCCCAGCGCTTGTTTACTCTTTGCCATGACAAATGCCTCGACATAAATCTCAGACGGCGTACCACTAAGCCCCCGATCCCCATCCCTCCCCCGACCAACACCACTAAAAGAAGCCAACGGTCAGCCTGGCACCAGGAACCAAGGCAACAGACATACCCGAGCACCAAGAAGAGTGAAGGGGGGACTGGGGGGACTGGGGCTGCCTGGCAAAAGTTAATCAACATTTCATTAATTAATTTCTTTAAAAATGTCCTTCGTTGTCGGCGGCGAGACTAAAGAAAAATGACTCCAAGTCAGACGACGACTTGGACAGCGACTTGGACGCGATAGCTTGTACCATGACTCCTTAGTGAATTATGTAAATTGGTTAAAAGCTTTTCCGGTTTTGAATTAGCAGCATCATCAGCAGCATTAAGACAGATATTATTCTTCGTCTTCTGCTGAACACAATGTCTAATGGCAAAGGAATGTGGACGATGATCAATTACATAATTTCCCTATACAAAATTGAACTCGATCTGCGCTGGTTGGTTTATATCGTTATATATTTATTATTTTTATAATTTATTAATTTAAATTATTTAATTATTTAGTTAATTATATAATTGTTTAATTATTTATTTATTTAACTTATTTTTATTTATTCATTCATTTAATTATATTCTCATTTATTAATGTAATATTTTTCAACGTATTTATTTTGTAAAATATATATATTTATTTATTAATATATTTACTATATTTATTTGATAATTTAATCATTTAGTTGTCAATTTATTTATTTATTTATTTAATTTGTTTTTTTTATATATCAATCACTTTTTCATTTATTTATTTACTCTTTTATTTATGTCATATTTATCAACGTATTTATTTTTGAATTATTTATTTGTTTGTTTAAATATATATATTTATTTATTAATATATTAAATATTATCTAATTTTTATTTTACCTTTTTATTCATTCTCTGATTTACTTATTCATTTATTTATTTTAATATTTATCTACGTTAAAATTTTGTCTTTACTTAATTTTTTATTTGCTTGTTTTAATTTATATTCGTTAATTTATTAATATATTTATTTATGAATTTATTTATTCATTCAATAATTTCTTTAATTAATTAATTTATAATCTTATAATAATTAATTTTCAATTTAATATTAAATATTAATATTTATATTTTATTTATATTTATTTATATATATATAATTTTAACTCAAGTCAAAGTTCATTCCCATATAATACGCTAATGGAATATTAAATCTGACCAATCGATAAATTCAGAATTTGAGCTCTCTGCCAATTAGCATTGCAGCTGGAGAATGCAGCCAGAATTTAAACAAAGTTCATTAGAGAATGAAATAGGCAAGAGAAGACGAACAGACAGTCAGTGAGAGCTAAAAATACTAGTAGTAGTATATGAGACAAAGGCCTAGAGGCGATGGATGTGTCTGGACAATGGTGCAGAGACTCAACGACACTCAAAGTGCATTTAATCAAGTACGCAGTGGCAAAGGCGGAGAGAAGGGGCGAGGGAGGAGAGATAATACCAACGAGAAATGAATCAAAACAATTGTAAATAGTGAAACACAAAAGCAATTAGTGACACACAAAGCGGAAGTGCAAAAAGTGAAGCTGTTGAAAATAATTCAACAACAACAACATCAAGAAGAGAGAACAAAACAAACAGCAAAAGCAACAGACAATCACTGCAGCAGTGGGGGAGGGGGCGTGTGGCACAAATGAGTGCAGTGGAAGGCGCCAAAATAAACAAAGTCAGTTGGGTGGGGGGCAGCCGTAGCATCCGCAGCAGCTGAAAAGTGGCCAATGTAAATCTAATTAAAAGCAAAACAAAAGCCACTCTCAACATGCCACTCAAATTATAATGCATGCAGAGAAAGGCCGAGAGGGCCGAGAGAGAGGACCATGTAGATCCACTGACTAGGCTGGCTGACTGGTTAGGCTTTTCGCTGGCTAACAGTGGTATATATTACTACATCAATACATTAATTATATTATATTTTTCTCATTGCTTTTATTGCTCGGTGTACATCAGATACTTGAAGAGCTCCTCCTTGATCCAGGTCTTGTTGCGCGGCGCATAGATGTTCTCCAGCTGCTCGTGCTCCAGGCACACCACGTCGAACAAGCTGTCCACATAGTCAAAGAGATCCACAATGTCATATTTGATGAGCGTCATCGACGGATTGCCCAGCTTCAGTTTGTTCTCGAATATATTGCACAACGCCTCCATGCAGAGCCGCACCGTTCCGTACTCCAGAAATGTGCGAGAATCCAGATCCTCAGTCGCTTGCAACAGTAGTATTATGTGGCTCATGTTGAACTGCACTTTCTATTGAAATTCTTGATAATTCTTGGCAATTAACACAACCAGTAAACGAATTGATATGGAGCTGACATAAATGTGAGTAAGTTGTCAAATTCAGTTGTGACTGAAAAAGTTCAGGTAACTCGGATTTTGGTCCACTGTGCGGCCATAGCGACAAAATGCCGACACGGAAATGCATAGAATTTCATGGAGCAGAGCCTGGAGTTGCATCCCATCCATGTTACCCCCACGTCCGATTGTCTAACTGTCCGAATGTCCAATGTCCGTGTGTTCAACTTGAACGTGGCGTCGTTGCCCTGGATGAGAACTTGGCTCTGAGTCCATGTTGGCACGTGAATCGGCGTTGTCGCATCGTTTGCCAAAATCCGCATTAAATTTATGCAGTTTTGTTTGTACGAAACGAAAATGTCACTACGGATGCTATACACACACAAAAAAAATCTAGTGAAATCCCTTTTTGGATGCAACTATAAAGGTGAAATTCAAATACGATTTAAAGTTAAGCCTGTTGGAGTTCAAATACTGAAGGCAGAATGAGAGCGCCATCTATGGTTGAAAGTACTTTTTGGTACTTTTTTCGTTTGGTCCCAAATGTGCCAAATGATCGTGACTTTAGAGCATAGGGAAATTTCGTTTATTAAGAGTGAGTATGATTCAATGAGAGTTGAATAGCTTTAGTAGTAAACCAAAGAAAAGATTTAGTTGAGTAAAGGAATTGATTTGAATGTGCTAAACCATTTTGAACAGTGCAGTTTTGTCTTAGTCTCTTTGAATTTAAGCCTTTTGGAGTTTAAATACTCTAGTCAAAATGAGAGCGCCATCTATGGTTGAAAGTACTTTGTGGTACTTTTTGATCGTTGATAGGAACTTTAGCTCATAGAGAAATTTCGTTTATTAAGAGTGAGTATGATTGAATGAGAGGTGGTAATTCGAAGAAAAGTTTTAGTTAAGTAGAAGAATTTTAATTGAATGTGCTATACCATTTTGAACAGTGCAGTTTTCTCTTAGTCTCAGCCAAGCATTTGGCCACTGATGATAGCACTGACGATGATGCTGCCAGCGTTTTGCCATTGGCTCATCCGGCTCAGGTTTCGTCGCGTTTGCCACTTGGCAATGGGCCGCAAAATCCAACTACTACTGCAAAAGCCAAGAAAAATCGGCTAAAGAAAAACAAACACACCGAAACCACTTTTGGCTGTGATTTTGCAATTAAATAGATTTCATAGAAAAGGAAAAAGCAAGAGCGCACAGGAAAGAGTGAGTCAAAGTTATCGTCTTGGAGTTCAATGACAAATTCATGCCCATCTGCAATGGGAACGACATTCAGCCATACAATATAAGTATATTTCAGGCACTATTTATGTATATGTATGTCTGTGTGTGTGTGTCCCTCCGGCATTATTCGCAGTTCATTTGGCCTACACTTGAAATATGTATATGCTGTATATCGCAGATGATTTTTTATATGCAGAAATTGCCGTAAATATGGATTTTACTGTATGTAATAGATTTCCCGTTGCTGCAGTTATTTCCTCTTCTAATAGCTTGCCAATTTTACATACATAAGTTAAGCTCGCAATGTCCTTATGCCCGGCATAATTCTTCTCTATGGCTCACTCCGATACAGCAGTATATTTTGGTCCGGAGTGCGCTTAATGTGCTGAGCATTTACCGAATTGATTTGTGCAATTACTTTGCTGAATTATTAGCTAATTGCACCATAAACTTGATGTATACATTAGTATTTACTAATATTTATGATTTATTATAATTCATTTATAGCCCTGTGCAAAATGCGTAAATCGTAGTGTAATAAGGGACCTTAAAATATATAGTACTGGTAGAGACATTATTGTAAAGACCTCAGACATTTCTATAAAGTCTAATGGCTTGGATAAAAGATATTAGTTTTATGTTTTCTGTTAGGTCCAACTTATATGAGAAATATGTGATATGTAAGTAGCTCAAGTTTATTTAAATTTAATTCAACTGTGAAGGTCTTATATGTATATTATTATAAGGCTTCCAAGTTTGGAATAAATTATACTAAAAGTAATTTTGTTTAGCTTCCCCTTTCTTGCAAAAAGTTAAGCTTAAGTTTTCTTAATCAATCCATTCATCCATTCGTCCATCAATCAATCCATCTATTCATCAACCTATTCACTCATCCATTCTTCCATCCATCCATCTATCCATATATTCACACATCAATCCATCCTTCCATTCATCCATCCATCTATCCGTCCATCCATCCATCCATCTATCCATGAATTCACCTAACCATCCATCCACCCATACATACATCAATCCATTTATCCTTCGGTCTACCTATACAACCATCAATCCATCCATCCTTCCATCAACCCATCCATCAATCCATCCATCCATCCATCAATCCATCCATCCATCCATTCATCTATCTACCCATCCATTCATCTATCCACCCATCCATCCATCAATCCATCCACCCATCAATATCCCACCCATCAATATCCCATAATATCAATCTATCCATCCATTCATCCATCAATCCATCAATACATCTATCCATCAATTCATCCATCCATCAATCCATCCATCCATCCAACCATCCATCCATCCATCTACCCATCCAGCCAACTATCCACCCATCAATATCCCACAATATCAAACTATCCATCCATCAATCCATCCATCCATCCATCCACCCATCCATCCATCTACCCATCCATCCATCTATCCACCCATCAATCCATCCACCCATCAATATCCCATAATATCAATCTATCCATCCATCAATCCATTCATCCATCCACCCATCCATCCATAAATCCATCAATTCATTAATCCATCAATCTATCAATCTAGCCAACCATCCATTCATCAATCCATCAATCCATTTAATTTTTAATTTTAATTATATTTATATTATATTTAATTTAAATAATATATTCTGTTAACAAATAGCTTAAATATTTTAAATATCTTACAATAGACGATGGCCTTTGTTATAATATATATTTTTGTAATAGTAAATTATGTAAATAAATATCCTAAAATAAAAACTTCCATCAACTACATATACATATTTACAGCAATCATATTTCCCTAATTTCACACCCCATAATGTATTTATGAATTTATTTTATTTCTGCCATTTATTTTTTATGTTAGACACAATTAGTTTAATGCACACACACACACACACACACAGTTGTTGCTCTCAGTAGTGTGTGTGACAATCAATAGCTGTAATAAGAGTGATGCTGAATATGTTGGTAATTTAAGACTGCTGCCATGCCAAAGGGATTCACTGTTATTTGTCAATGACTATTGATAGAGGCGGGGCGGGGAGGAGTGGGAATAGAGGCAGTTGTGTCGTATTAGTGGGTGGCGTATAGAGCGGGGAGAGTGGCGAGGGGGAGAGATCTGTTGTTGTGCTGTCAATATCGAGGCATTTTATTATGCCGGCGGGCACATTGAAACATTTGAGTGAATTTATTAACGCGACACATATATGACATTTGACACATTGTGCAAGTTCCGCTGCGTGCTTAACTGTCTGTGCGAGTGTGCGAGTGTGTGAGTGTGTGTGTGCGAGTGTGCGTAGGTGTTTGTCAGTCGCATTAGACGATGCACAGCACGTGTTATAGTTACCCATTGCCCGTCGCTTGCTGCTGTCAGCATTTCGCTCATAAATCGCAAATTATACACACGCTGCCACGCCTACATGACCGCCCACGCCCACGCCAAACTCCCGCATTTGTCGAGGCTTGGGTGAGAGTGTGAGTGTGTGTGTGTGTGTGTGTGTGTGCATAGATAGCTCTGTACGAGTGTTTCTTTGTTCTGCCTCCTTGCCACCTTGCCTCCTTGCCACCAGCCGTGTCCGCTGTGCAGTTGTGCATCAATGCGTCGCTGTGGAAAATGGAAATTGCACTTGGAAATTCGAACGCTCAACTTCACACATTGTCTGCGTTTTATTGCATTAGTCATATGTGTGACTTGGGTCGTGATGTTGTTGCTGTTGCTGTTCTTGTTGTTGTTCCCGCTATTGTTGCTCCACCGCGCATATGACACTGTGCACTCTTAAAGCAAACAAACAGCAGCAAAACTTTTGCAATTCCATAAACAACAAAACAAAGTCTGCTAAATTTCATTGTCAACTACAGCCAGCAGTTTGGCAAAATTTTATTATGTATAATAAATAGATCTAAGCTAATTTGGGCATAGCTGGAGGTAGCACGAATTTTATTTCTATTTTTGGTTTCTATATTCACTTAGAGAAAATATAAATTCAAGCATAGCAGCTAATATAATCAGCAGCTCAAAAGCATGCAATAGAAACTTTTGCTTAATTTGATGAGTAGGGAAATTATGAAATATATGTATATATAAAATATATATAATATATATAAAATATATCCATGTGTCTCTAATATATTTAATTTAATATATTTAATTTATTTAATTTAAATAGCGACCAATTATACCCACAAGTTTAAGAGTATGCTATGGAATTAGTTGCTTAATTTTATGACAAGTGAAATGGTGCAGAAGATAATAATACAATAATTTCAAAAATATTATTGAATTTTAAGTCTGTAATAATATATTCAGGCCTGTTACCATTTTCGAATTCGTTTAATCAATTTACTTTTTAAAAAAAATGGGGTTCTGAATTTCAATGCATTTATTTTCGATTAACTTCATATTTGGTCCATTTCGAAATAGATTAGCTGCGTGTGTTAGTACAATAAACATTACCATTTCTTGAAAACGATACATCAAATTTAGGAAGCTCATTTTTTTTAAACGTATATCGATTGAACGAATTCGAAAATGGGGACAGGCCTGATTATTATTATTAGTTTAGTTAATTAAAATGTTGTAATCATTTGCCTATACCAAACGTTCAAATATTCTGTTTCGAATACGTATGAAACATATTTGATTTAAATAGAAGCTAATAAAAATCAACAGCTAGAAGTATGCTACAGAATTTTCTATGAAATTAAATTATAAATACGATTAAAATATGTACATATGTATACTATGTATAATTTGGAGAATAGTGTTTAATATTTGATATAAATTTTAACTAATTTACTTTTAACAACCGTTTGCCTAGACTAAACGTTCATTTTTTCTCTCTTCACAGTTCAAGAAGCCTAAAAATCTGCTATATCAATGACAAATCATATGTAATTTGAAGAATAGTATTTGATTAGTATTGGCAGCAATCGTATGCCCATTATCCCTCGACTATTGCTCAACATTTTCTTGAATCTATGTAACTTATGACAATCTGAGTTTTTTATTTTGTATGCGTCTCTATTTTATTGGCACATGGTGTTTATTAAAACGCTGAAGCAATGCCAACGAAGCATAAAGCATGCCATGACCCACAGTGCGTAAGCGCAATATGGAATTGGCTTTATTGAAATTCGCATGAAAATCAATTTGCCAAAGCGCCAGGACTTGCTGAGCTCCATAAAAGTTCCGACCCCCCTCCCACTGTTCCCACTGTACGTGTAGTGCGCACTTGAACCGCATTGCAGCAGCAGCAGGAGGAGCTGAAAGAGCAGCAGCAGCAACGATTTGCTATCAATTTTAATATCACATAAAACTAAAGGCAACCCAGCAGAAGCAAAGGCAAACTGGCGCGAAAAACAACAGATTTCGACGTATGGAGGAGTAAGGCTTGGAGTTGGGTTTAACTATTGAAATTTTATCAAGTGCACATAAAACTCAAAAAGCCATGATAATGTCGCCTGACGAGGGGTAAAGGGGGGTGAGGTAGTGGTAACATACTATATAGGAGCTGCAACTATTGTAAAACATTGACAATTTCCGTCACATCTCTGGGGCCAGTGCAAAATGGCAAATCAATAAAAACAAATTGAACTCGAATTCAATAATAAAACAAAAAGAAACAGAATCCTGTTATGTGTGGGGGAGTGGGGGGAGGGGGGAATCCGCTCAACTAAAGCAAAAAACTTAAACAATGTTTTTAAAAAGATATACTCGCTGGGCGAATGCTGCTGTACGTGATCCCACGCCGACTTTGCAATGGATTAGGGCAATTGAAGCTGAACTGAACTGGAAGGGGGGAGTGGAGGGGTGGCTTGTTAGCAACTGCAGGGCATTGTGGGGTTAAGCAACACAACGGGCAACGATGAAGTCAAGTGCGACTTTGGCAAGTTGTGTGTACTGCGGCTGCTTGAGCTAATAAAAGCCAAAATCAATGCCAATCTGGGTGTGTGTGTGTGTGTGTGTGTGAGTGTATGGGTGTGTGTGTCAAATGCGATAAAATTTGGTCAGCATAAGGTTCAAATACTTTTATAAGGTGCTGTTGAAATGTATTTGTTGATTGCTTGGGTTTGGTTTTTATTTGCAGCTCGTTGTGATTTCTCTCTATTTGCTTTTTATTTCTGCCTTTTTTTCTCTCTTTCTGTGGTCAACTCGTTCGTAGCCAGGAAATTGCCAAACACATGCACAAAACAAGGCAAAAATGTTAAGCAAAGAATAGTAAACAAGGGAAGGAGGAGCCAGAAAAAAAAGGTCGAAAGAAATGCTACCCTCTCATATGTGTGTGAGTGTGTGTGTGTGAGTGTGTGGCAACAGCTGGGCCAAAACTAAACCACTACGTTAATAAAAAGAAAGGCAAAAATGTATAAACCAAATATAAACAACCACATCAATAAAGCAAAATTTTAATATAAATAACTAAAGTTTAATATTGTGTCGAGCTTCAACGAACACACAGGCGCTTCACTGCCCACAAAGTGCTTGTATGTGTGTGTGTGTGTGTGTGGGAGTGTATGAATGGGCGTGTCCTGCATGCCAGTGATTTATGAATTGTGTGAATCGTTGGGCCAGCATAATATTTGTATAATTATTTCATTTGATTTGTTACAATTGCGATTGCTACATTTTATGTAATTTCTATTGCTTACACTGCCCAAAAAAGTGTCATAAATTTAAACTTTTAACTAGACTAAAATTGTTCTATATTCTTAATGCATAATTCAGATATCTTAGATTATTTCTAATAAATTTATTACCACTTCCAGCAGGAGAATAATAAGCTTGCCTTTCTCTTAACTCAAGTTGAATTTTACATGCTGACTTTTTTCTCAGTGTACTTTAGGCGTATTCAGATCATGCAAAAGGAAGTTAATAAATTCAAGAATGCTGCAAATGCAGTGCCAGACACGGCTTTAGTTCATGTTAACAGTTTCATAAACTATTCTTTCATTTTCCTTTCATGTTTCAGCTTCATTCCAAAGTAAATGAAACGAATGCCATACATAGTTGAATTCCAAACGTTAAGATGCTAATTGAAATATATTTATTGCGTTGTTTAAAACTGCAATGTTACAAATTACAAAGGAACTTAATTAAGATATGAATGCAGCTGATAGAAGTACTGCATGTATAAAGTGAGTATAAATATATTTAAAGCTTAATGTTCCGACTAAATATATAAATTAATATAGGAAATAGAAAATAAATATTATATAATATATATAGGAATATATAATATATAGGAATTAGTAAATAAATATTATATAATATATAAGTATAAAATATACATATTACATTATTAAGAAATATTATATATTATTACATATATTAAATAATATTGCAATTAACTCTATTTAACTCTATTTTCCTTCACAATAACATAATATTGTTAAATAATATGAATATCTTATTTGTTTTTATTATTTTGTTATGAGATTTGCCAAGTCATGCTGTTGAGCTACAGAAAATTGTTGGACTCACATAACATTTCAAGTTCAGCTCAAAAGGCTGCAACACTTTTTTCAACTCAACGCATTTCATATTCAAATGTGAATTTGACTAATATAAGATGGAATGGCTGCTTTCCCCCAAAAATAGACTGTCTCTCTTTAACAAAGTAATAATTTATAAATCTATCCTCAGCCCTATATGGAAATATGCTCTACAAATTTACGGAATGGCAGCCAAAACCAATTTAAACAAAATAAGAGTTGCCCAGTCAAAAATACTGAGGAAAATATGTGATGGTCCTTGGTACAGGCGTACTAGGGATATAGAACGGGATCTAAGTGTTCCCAAGATTGGAGATGTAATCTAGATACTTGGATCGTCTTGGTCGACACCCGAATGCGCTTGCCAAACGGCTAACTAGAAGGCCCAGAAAGAGAAGACTCAAAAAGTGCCATCCTCTGGATCTTTCGACAAGACTCCTTTTGTAAATATTTTAAATTCTTTAAATTTTGTAATATATTGTTATTTTGAGATGTATAATTAAATTTTAGTCTGTTAAGTTACTTACATATGTATCACTCTGCTGTGAACTATTCTTCTTGTACATTAAATATACAATTAGCTTAAGCTGCCACTCTTGGTAGCAGTACACTAGTTAATAAGATTTAAAAATAGATTTAAAATAAAAATCTGCGTAAATAAAAAAAAAAAAAGATGAATTATTAACGAGTTTTCTTATTTCAATATCAAATTTTCATATATATGATATGCGGCATATATTTATTATTAATGCTCGCACTCTGTTGAGAACTTGGACATCAGTTGGCTTTTATGCACTTTAAGTACTTTTCGATTCGCTTTCAGGCAGAACTTTCTATGGCCATAGCCTAGATTCAACTTAATGACACACACAAAATAAGAAAAAAGAAAAGAAAAATGTTGCGCATGATGTCTTTTAAGTTTCATCGCCTTTTATTCCTCTACTTTTTATACAATTCGTTACGATGCTTTTCAGACACATAAATAAACTTGTCACACGCAGCTAGTGCAGATAAAATCCCAAAAAAAAAACTTGCTTAGCTTTTGGGTGTGTGTGGGAGTGTGTCACTGTGTGTGTGTGTGTGTGCCCCCCTTCGCCCTTCAGTCGTGCTCATTAAGTGCAGAAAAACGCCTTTTCACTGTCATTGATGTCATTCACGTGCTGGCAAAAACGCGCCCAGTCGCCAGACATGTACCATGCGCATATAGATAGACAGCGAGTAGTAAGACGTGGGGGAGGGGTGAGGAGCTGATGTGAGGGGGGTGTATAGCAAGAGAGATGGCAGTCGCGACAGACATTCGAGTTTCTCGCTCATTAACCGCGCGCGTTGCTGACACGCTTGAGTTATTTTCAATTAAATGTCGATGAAAAAATCCGTGACACACACACACACACACTCACTCACACACACACATGCATATGAGAGTAGTGTGTGTGTATGCGAATGCGCATAAATTAAAACTCAACGGGATCCGTGCTGCCGTGTCCTCGATGACGGCACTCATAATATGCGCCTATCCAGCGCCTATCCAGCATTATTAAGAGCAATTGTCTTGCGGTTGAAATATTAAATGGAACATATACAATTTATTCCATGACATATCAATCCAACGGCCCAAGCAGACAGGCAACTGTCAAAATGTCTGTGGATGTCTGTGCTTAGACCCAAATTCACATAAACTCTGCTAATATCCTTTGCATTGATTGATGACTCAACGGATTTAATACTCTCTCGCTTATCGGACGCATAAATCTTGAGAATTGAATTGAAACATTTACTTAAGCATTCTTACAAATAAATTATCTCATACATGACTGAGTGCTTTTCCCCAGATAAAACATACTCAATGAGTTGGGCATTTTTATGCAATATTTCTAAATGCAATTCAGCATCATTTAGAGGGAAGTGAAGAGGGGCAAACAGGCAGATTCAATATTAAGGTTGATAGTAAGTTTCATTATGAGACTTAAATCTCAAAAATTTATGTATATTTTATTGTTTAATTTAAGAACTTTAATTTGATTCTTAAAAATAAAATACAAATAAAATAATAACAAGTAAATTAAATAAAATAAAAACGAAATAAAATGGTGTTAATTTAATTTTTATTTTTATTTACATGTTTTTATAACTATTAATATGTGATATAAAATTAAAAAAAATCTAATTTTATTTTATTTTAATTTTTAAACTATAGGGTCTAGAAATTGAAACAACATAATGAGCAAAAGAAAATAAATACTCAAAGAAATTAAATCAAAATAATGCCAAGTAAAATTAATTCAAAATATAATTAAAATGAAATTAAAATGAAAATAAAAAAAGTAGCTTTTTATATAAAAATAAGTTATAAAAAAATAAACAGTTAATAATGCTTAATTTGTATGATTATTTATTTATTCAAATGTATTCAAAATATAATTAAAATGAAATAAAACAAGAGTAATTATATATTTAAAAATTTATAAAAACAAATAAATAGTTAATAATGCTTAATTTATATTTTATATTTATTCAAATGTATTCAAAATATAATTAAAATGAAATAATAGAAAAGTAACTAAATATATCAAAATTACTTATAAAAAATTAAATAAATAGTTAATAATGCATACTCTAATAATGTATTCTCTAATATATTTATTCAAATGTATTCAAAATATAATTAAAATAAAATAAAACAAGAGTAATTATATATTTAAAAATAATTTAGAAAAACAAATAAATAGTTACAAATTCTTAATTTGTATGAAAATTAAATCAAATAATGTCAAGTAAAATTTATTCAAAATATAATTCAAATTAAAAAATGGAACTATATATGTATATAAAAATAGTGTATACAAAAATAAATATTTAATAATATTTAATAATATTCAATTTATATGATTATATATTATACTGTTAACTTCTACAATTCCATCTATAATAGGACTTATAAATTCATAATACGTTCAGGCTAATTGAGGCCATTTATCCATTATCCACTAAAAAATTTAACTCAACTCAAAATTAACTCAACCGCATATGCAATTACTTCGACTTGTTTTACATATATTAGTATTGCATACTTGCAGGCGATTTGGCTGTGTTTTTTTTTGTGGCCAATTTTAACAAAAATTAACTCGTTGTACTGACGATAACCACAAGTGCCACGCCCCTATTGTAGGAGCTGCGAACACGTGCAGAGCGTCCGCCTTTTGCATGCGCGTAATTTATTTGTAAATTTCATGTAATTTATGCAACGCACACACACACACACACACCAGGGGGCTTTTGCTGGTGTGTGTAAACCAATTAAATGGACGACGACGTGTTTTGTTTGCTTTTACAGTTTTGTATTTTTCTCTCTACTGTTGTTGTTGTTGTTGGCTCTGATTTCATGCAGTTGCCCCAGGCCGACTTCATTTTGTTTGGCATTTTACGTGCGGCACAGTCTTAGATAATTTGTCCAACTCACACACACACACACGCACACGCACACCAATTTAACGCTTGAGAGAGGGAAAAAAATTAGTATGTTACGTTGATTTATGCAAAGCTAAGCTGAGCTGAGCAGCGAGATAACGCGTTGCGGCTCGCCGCTTTTGCTCCCTCCCTCCGAAAAAAAAGAGGAATATATATATGTATCCTCAATCCCTGAATGTCAGTTACAAACAACCTGAGCCTCCTCTTTGACCAAGTGCCTGTTCCTCTTCTTGTTTTCTCCCCTCGTTTTCTGTTTGTGTTTTGTGGGCTTTTGTTTCGCTTTGATTGTTATCACGATGTGTTAACGAGAACTGCGGCCGCCGCTAGTTTCGCGTTTTGTTTGTTTATTTGCTTCACTGTCTATGTGTGTGAGTGTGTGAGTGTGTTTCAAGTGTTTGTATGATGCTTGTATTGCCTTGTAAGCAAACAGCACCCTCATCATCATAATCAT
The DNA here is from genome assembly GCA_035045005.1 of Liodrosophila aerea. Lineage (NCBI taxonomy): Eukaryota > Metazoa > Arthropoda > Insecta > Diptera > Drosophilidae > Liodrosophila > Liodrosophila aerea. Next base: position 23,003 of record JAWNNL010000020.1, read on the forward strand.
TATCATCAACATTGCATTCAGCATGTTGCCACCGACTTTTGTTTAACATTGCCCAACCGTTAAGTGATCTTTGTCGTTTTGGTACACTCTCAACAACACACACACACTCACACACACTCGCACACTTGTCACTTGTTTAGCTGAAGTAGGCCTCAGAGTTGCTGCCAGTTGCAGATAAAACTTTAACTAATTTGAAGACGCTGCTAAAACGTTTTGAAATGTTAAATTAGTGGAGATTTTAAATGAAATTTGTTAGATCTAGTAGGGCTTAATGCCTTTTATGATATGCAGGCAACGATATACCTGATCAAAATGAGATATAATGGATTAGCAAAAGTATGTTGAAAGAAATATTATAATAAACTGGATAATAAAGGTGACAAAAATAGGTCACATTTAACTGACTTTCATTTCGTCTCATTTAAATTGAATAGAATATAACGTAGTTAAATATTCTTAAAATGTTTTTTTATTTTTTCAGTAAAAAATATAAATTATAATAATATAGGCCTGTTCCCATTTTTCAATTCGTTCAATCGATTTACTTTTTGAAAAAAATGGGCTTCCTAAATTCGATGTATCGCTTCCAGGAAATGAAAATGTCTATTGTATTTACACAAGAAGCTAATCCATTTCGAAATGGACCAAATATGAAGCTTATCGAAAACGAAGAAATGAAATTTAAAACCCCATTTGGTTCAAAAAGTAAATCGATTGAACGAATTCGTAAATGGGAACAGGCTTGAGTATAACAAAATTATAAATTATTAATATCAAATGTGCCAAGTCATTCTGTTAAGCTACAGAAAAGTGTTGCATACTATCGGGGCGGTTGAAATTTCAGTCCAAGTTCAGCCCAAAAGGCTGCAACGAATTTTTCTAACGCAACAGAATGACTTAGCAAATCGCATATTGAAATGCGAGTTTTACTAATATAAGCTGCATTAGACCAAAATTATAAAATATAAGACCTATAGTCTTATTTTAAATCCATTCTTATTTATTTTAAATTTATTTAATGTGTGAATATTAAATTCGGGATATTTTACCATATTGAATATAAGAATCTGTAGAAGATTGAATGGGTTTGATTGAGGACACATGAACAATAGTCTTTAAAGCATTTTTTATAACGCCATCTTATTACATCAAATTTATTTCAGTAATACTATTTTAACAATTTAGAATTGTAGACATACATCATTATATTAACCCAATAATAATTAAAAATTAACTGTTTAAAGTTTAAAATTTATTTCTTCTTTAGGCCCCTTATTAATGCGGCACTCGTTGCTTTCAACAGCATTTCAATGGGAATCCTCTGGGAATCCATTTTGAAAGAAATCATTAAAAGGCCTTTACAAGTACTTACATGTGTGTGTGTGTGTGTGTGTGTGCAATTGCGTGTGTATGTGTAAGGCACTTGGCGTGTGGCAAGTGTGCAGCAATTTGTGGCATGAAGAGCAATTAAAATGGGCGCAACAGTGAAACAGTTTATGAGCGTTAAATCAATGCGTCAATGCGATAATTATGCTAGGCATTAAAATAAAAAATAATATAAACGCAAAATGGAGCTGTTGTTGCCTTAAAGTTGGCCACGCCCACATAATTAGGTGTAGCAACAGCAGGCGTAGTTCTATAGTAGGCAAAAGCAGCTAAAGAAAATGCTGAAAAACGAGCGAGCACACATTTTTGAGCAGCCACAGTTGGTGCCCAAAAGACACACACGCACACACATAAACACTAATAGCTACACACACGCATAGAGAGCATGGAGCAGACAATAGACAGAGCCAAGGCAAGGCAAGGCGAAAGTAGTAAAGGAAGCGCTGCTGGCGCTCGTACACATTCTGTGTAAGTAATTTGCATACCGGATCAATCTTGAAAAATTAATGGCTTCCCAGACAGATAATGGTAGACCACACACACGCAGAGGCACGCAGCAGAAGGAAGTCGGGGGCGACGCTGAGCCACAGCAGCAGCGGCAGCAGCAGCGGCAGTCAAGCGTGCTGCGTTGTTGCCTGAGCGCAAAATGCTGAAATATTACGTACTACTAGTGGTATACGCAACGCTTCAGCGTCAGCTTCAGCGTCTCTCATTCCACTCCCTCTGCGGTTTTCAGCAATATTACGTAGCGACCACAATGCGTTGTACTAGTCGCAGTCGCAGTAGACGACGACGACAATGTCGAGTGCCATGGCAACGTGTGACTTGCTCTTGGCTTGTGGTTCCAAAATTTTGTGGGCGCTGCGTTTTGTCGGAAATGAGGTGGGTGGTGCCACACCCCACACCCCTCCCCAGTTGCCACTATACTGTTGCCTAGCCAGTGAGTCGCTCCATTCCATGCCGTTACGTTCCGCTCATCGCTGGCTTCCTATTTTGGCACGACACTGCGTAAATCTTAATCCTTACACGCTTGACAACACGACGCTCTGCGAAACTAAGTACAACAATCGCTTTAAGAGCATTATCGTTTGTATGTAGCACTACTCACTGACTGACTTCAGCTGACTGCTATAAAACTCCGCATGGCAATTATGCAAGTTTAATGGCTGCTTGCAATAGCTGCTTCAGGCAGAAATTTTGAAAAATTATGCAGCTGATTTAAAGCTGACTGTTATACAACTCAACATCTTTCAGTCAAGTGACGCAGCAAACAGAATGATTTGGGTTTGGAGGAATATCGTTTAGACTTGGGCTGACTGCTATCAAACTCGGCATAGCAAGCTTAATGCCTGCCTTCAAAAGCTGCTTTAGGTGTAATTTTTTAAAATAATGCAGCTGATTTAAAGCTCTGTTATACAACTCAGCAGTCAACTTTCAGTCAAATGGCACAGCAGAGAGAAAGATTTTATTTTTACGAACTTGGGCTGATTTCCAGAAAATCGAATGGAAAAAGTTATGATACTGACTAAGGAGAATATAAAATTTCTTTGGGCGGAAGAAACATTCTCAATTTATAATTCTTTCGTAATTCTTGTTGTATGTTAAAATGCCATAAGCTCGCTGTTATAAAACTCTGTTTTACACACATTTATAGAATAGGAAGTTAACTTCTTTTACTAAACACAATCAAAAGCTATTTGTTGTTAAATTTTTTTAATTTCCACTGAAATATATTGTTGGGGTAGATACATTTTCAATTTAGAATTGTAAGTCTTGTTGTATAGCAAAATAACTTAAGCTGGCTGCTATAAAACTGTGCTTTATACATATACATATATTATAGTAAACCAACATCTTTTGATAAAATCAATCATAAGTTATTAGTTGTTATATTTTTTTCATTGAAATATACTTTTCGGTTAGATAACAAAGCTCGCTGCTGCAAAACCGAAAGCTGGGTTAGCCTGCTTGCATTACAGCGCTAATTGTTATTCAACTCTAAAGAAACCTCCTCGCTATGAAACTCATCTAACGTCATGTTCAAAATATATATTGAACTAACTAATGCTATACTTCTTCTTAACGTGCTAAATATATTGATATTTCATTGCGAGTAGCAAAAGAAAAGTCAAATGAAATTGTGAATATGCATTGTTCTGGCCGCAAATCTCATAGCAGTCAATTTCAGGTCGTATTTCAAATGCAACACTCTTTGCACTTTCAACTTTGTGTTGAAAAAGAAGAGAAAGAAAACTGTGATGCGTAGCTGCAATGGTTAAACTTCAGCTCCGACCCGGTCTCAATTAACATTTCAGCCATAAATTCAACAATTCCGCCAACCGCACTTGGAGTGGATGCCACTCGTACGAACCGGGTCCACCTGATGATGCCACCTGACCCCGACCCCAACCCCGCCTGCATTTGCTCAGATAACTCATCAGACTAAGCCAAACAGATTCATCTAAACTCCGCTAGCCACTTTCAACTCTCGAGGCAAGCTGACTTTGGCGTTGGCACACACACAAAACTTTCCACATAAATTCTGCGCAATTTATTCATGAAAAAAAAGGAGGAGCAGTAAAAAAAATGTGGAAAAAGATGCGAGTCTAGCAAAGGTGCGTCGCCCGGTGACTTGGACTCTCCCGATGCCCCACCCTCCCCCTTTATGCAGGGGAGAGTTAAAAGTTTTTTCGAGCTGCAGAGGAAAGAAGAAGATGTAGCCGAGGAGGCAGTGTGACAGTGACAACGACAGCGACAAGGCAAACGGAAAAGGACATCAAGTTGTAGCAAGATTGATATAAGACTTTTATATTCAGGCATTTGGTAAGCTTAGACCACGAGATAAACAACTACACACAGAGAGCATCAAACTTGAATATGCTAATGTCTACAGCATGCCACTGTCAGATAAGAGAGGAGGAAAAGGGGCGGATCAGAGGGAAGGGGAGTATCGGACACTGGCTTTCTTGTTAGGCTTAGCAGCAAATTAAACGCTGAGCAATTAGTTAAAGTCATGACCCATAGAGCGGCTCGTCGTAAAATAAACCCGACCGAAAACTTTTCAATTTAGCGAAATAAAAGTGGCATAAGTAGCTGTAGCAGTCACCTCACCTACTTCACGCTTGTTGGATTTAATTTTATTGTCACATAACCGAAGGATAACTCAGCTGTTGCTCAGCTCTCTGCTCTTCGTCTCTTCGTCTGCTGCTGCAGTAAAAGTTTCTTTTATAGCGCGCTTATCATTAATTTTATGTGACTGCAGCAACTCAGTCACATTAGCGGTAATTGGAGAGACACACAGACGGACGGACAGACAGACGGACAGACAGACGAAGTAGCCAGCGCAAAAGGCAATTTGTCACTTTTGCTGATTGAACATACGTACATGCGATACGTTAGAGTTGGCCAAGAATCGATGATGCGCTATCGATACTATCGATTGCACACCATTTTGGCCACTATCAATGCTTAGTTGAGATTTTAAATCTAGATTTATAATCAGTTTAAGCTTTAATTGTTGACTTAATATATTTTTAATTATCATTGATTTTTAACTACATTAACTTTAATTTAGTAATTAATTGTTTTTAGTAGACATTAAATGAATAAAATAAAATAAAATAAAATAAAATAAAATGAATAAAATTAATCAAATAAATAAAATAAAATAAATAAAATATATAAAATAGATAAAACGAATAAAATAAATAAACAAATTTACAAATAAACGAAATACACTCGACTGACAAATTTATAAATATTTATTTAAATAAACTCAATTACAGTGAAGTATTATTTTCGATTACATTACAAAGCTAACTGCTGTGGCACTAAAGCTGACTTTAGAGTGTTAACTATTATGCAACTCCAACGATAAGTGAAATGAAAATGTTAATAGCAAAAGTATATAGAAATACTTCATTTACTCCTCATTTTAATCTTCTTTGAAATTATATCTGTTGTTCTATTAGTTTACTTCATTATGATTACTTCATAATCCGTTTGGAATAAACGCTCTTATTAATTTATATATACTCATTCATTTTAATTTGATTCTTTCATTTGTGTCATCTACTTAAGTTACCTACGCACAAACTTACGATCGGTGGCCGTAGTGGTCAACCAAGTAACTACAAGTACTCTCAACAATAGATGGCGCTGAACAGAACTTTTTGTGCGCCATCTGTTGCCTTCATTTTGTTCTCTTCAGAACTTGCACTATCGGAAACGCACTGAATCGATAATGTTAAATGCGATGGTAGTGTGCCAACTCTACTCCCTGTTAAACCTGTGGCCTTGCAACACTGCCACAGCAATATAAATAACTCTCTTTTTATATTTTAAATTACTTTCTCTTTATATTTGCCTTCTCGGACTGTGTGTGTGTGTGTGGGCTGCAGTGCGTGTGTGCTTTAATTGAACTGCACATACAAATTGCCATTGCAATAGCGAGGCGGAAATTGCATTGCACTTGACACGGCTGCTGCTGCTGCTCATTAAGGAATTTCAATACACGCACAGATCAAACGACAGCCTCCACACACCACACACACAGGCACACACTCGCACACACACACACGCATACAATGGCAACGGTTTCAGCATGATTGGCACGATGTGCGTTACGCGTTTGCGGTTGCGGCTGCGCTGAGTCTACTCGTATAGCTATACACCATTTTTCGGGCTTATGACAAATGCGTTTTGTCTGTCACTGCTAATGACATCACGTGCTGCCTGTCCCCCCGCCCCTCCGCCCCTTCCCTTTGCTGACTTGTGCTGGGTGCTCGATAGATTTTGACTGCCATCAATGTGCGCAGGCTGGCCCATAAACAAAATACGTCAACTGTCTGTCCGACTGTCTGTCCGTCTGTCCGACTGTCTGTCTGTCTGTTATGTGTCCTGCGGCTTGTGTTTTGTGTCCTGCTGCTTGCCACGTCTCTCTCCGGCTGTCTGTCTGTCTGTCTGTCCCCATGGCAGTCCGGCATGTTGTTGACAGCGCTGCTCAAATGTTTGTGTAGACCTCATCACTGCCACCTCCCAATCGACGTATCCCCTGGGATTTTTCATTAGTTGTACATCCATCTCACAGTATGCCTGTGTGTGTGTGGGGGGCGTGGCAGCCAGTGGGCGCCAATATAAACAACGTTGTTAGCGGACATGTTCATAAACCGAGCAACTGCTTTCTTGACATTGACGAGCTCTTCGCTTGCCGATTTGTTGTGTGTGTGTTTGCTCTTCAGCTTGACAACATGTTTCCCCCTCCCCCCTCCTTCCCTTCCACTCCTCCTATTGTATTATTTCACTTTTTAATGTTGTTGATCTAAAAAGTTGCACATTGTGTAAATGTGCCACATAAAAATATGTTTTCATTTATTCACAGCAATGTGAAATGTATCAGAAAGTATATTTCTCTTAATGCCAAATAAACGAAATGACAAATAAATTATACGCAAAAATAAACATGGAATTTAAATGAGAAATAAATGTGCAACAGTAGAGCTACATTTTATATAAATTTTATAAATATTAATAACGCTTTAAAACAAAGGTAAATTAGAACTAGACTAAACTAGAATCACATCGTTGGATTCAATTTAATACTTGAATATTAAATAGAAATATTAGCTTTAAAATAATAGAGCTCAACAAAAGTAATTTCTAAACGAACTAAAGGAAAGAAATTTGTCGCTAAGGTTAGAAACAATCTTTTAAAGCTTTAATACGTACATATTTATTGAATTGAAATGTCCAAAATTGTGATAAAAATAAAGATACTTGCCGTACATTTAGTAATTTAATACTTAATAGAAATATTAGCTATGAAATAATAGAGCTCAACACATATAAAAGTAAACCAGAAAAAAAATTTCTTTTTCCTATATACACTAAAGGCAAAGAATAACTCGTTAGTCATGGGAACAATCCTTTAAGGCAAATATACTTCTCTAAAAAAATGCCTTAAACTGTGCTATATAATATTCAAGCTAAGACATATTTATAAAAATTTTCTAAAATTGTATTTAATTTCCATGCATGTTGTTCCCAGCGTTTCAAATATTTTATTTTTTAAAAATAGCTCCAGAGTATGTTTTACAAAATCTATATAAAATTTGTATAGAGATCCATAAATGTTATTCCCAGTGTTTCAAACATTTTTATTAAACATTTTAAATAATAATAGCTCTAATTTAATTTCAGTTTTTCTTATAATATTGTGTGGAGTGTAAAATGTACTAGCAATAAAAAAAAAAAAATTGTGGATAAGGACTCTATTCTAAGAAGAGTAGAGGGTTAGCTATAAAATACTAATAGAGCTTAACTTATGCAAAAGTAAACTAGAATTGATTTTTTCTAGGAATACGTCTGTCAAGGCTTTAATACATATTTATTGAAAATAAATGCTTAGTAATATAATATAAAATATTGAAATGAAAACTACTTGAGTTATAGTATTTTATATATAATTTCAATTGAGTTGTCTTTTCTGAATTCCCAGTACTTTATTCATTTTTATTTATTTTTTTCCATAATAATTTTATACCAAAAATAGCTTTAATTATTTTCAGTTTTACTCATAACTTTGTGCTGATTTAAAAATGCTCTAGCAATCAATAAAAAAAATTGAGGGTAAGCACTCTATTCCACTAAGAGTAGAGTGTTTAAAATCGTAAGTACCGCAATGCATACATCAACATCAAGTTTGATGTGTCTATTAATTACTGTAGATAAATTTAAATTTGGACTATGGTCAAGCATAAGCAATCTACTCTCTATGAGAGAAAATTGGCTCATTATTCATGTGAGCATTTAATGTGTGCTTAGAGCAGAGGAAGGGTGTTGGCCTAAACCAAACAGACCCAAGCGACAACCTTTGCAACCCTACGATGCTCAATAACTCAGTTTTCTATAAAAAGAACCGGAGTGAAACCCAATTTCAGTTTGAGAAAATCTTGAGTCTGGACACTTGAGTTGTTGTTGATGCTGTTGAAAGGCAGAAATCAATTTCTTTATCGTCGCAGGACTAATATGTCAAATGTATAATTTGTGGGGGGAGATCGAGAGAAGCTCTCGGCAATGTCCTTTGCACAAAGGGGATGGCAAACAAATAAACAAACAGACCGACTCTCTCACATGGATAATGTGAGGCAAAAATTGGGCAACTGATTGATGGCAAAAGGACCCAAGCACACATAACCTAGACACACACACATACACTCACACACACACATGCTCTCAATGCGAATGGAAAGAAAATTTCTTTATTCATTAGCTGCGCTTTGGCACAAATTCATTTTTAATGACTGCCTACTGAAGGGGGCGTGCGGTAACGGGGCGTGGCGTTTCTCACAAGTCGCCACATTTTTCGTTTTCACTTTAATCTATTTTTCATGAGTTTGTAAAGTGAAAAACTTCGGTATGCGTGCAAATAACTCATATTCATTGATATTCCTTTTGCTGCCTGCCTTCTGTCTTGCCAATTCTCCATCCATTCCATTCCACTTCCACTGTTGCTCCACTGTTTTTCTGTATATAATTCATAAATTCCATGCTCAGTCAATGACTTTGGCAATATTCGCTGCTTTTTTTTAGATATTAAATTTGGCTCATTTTTTTTTTTGGCATGCTGGGTCCGCGTAATTGCCACGTCCTGCACTAAATTCCTGTCTTGTCCTTAAAAATTGGCCGCCAGCGACCGTCGCGTGCACAACTCATAAATATTTTTTAGGCAGCGCCAGAAAAAAATAATAGAGCTGGATTTTGGAAAAAGAAAATTATACGTAAAACAGGCAGGAAATTCAGTAGGAAATTGGGTAAGACTAAGGTATACCCTGTAGGGGTTTTTGTTGGGTGTAAAATCCAATTTATGTTTATATTAGGAAATATTTCTTCAATTAATAAGAATAATTCAGAATGTGGGAATGATTGAATTCATGTTAGTTGGAACTATATAATTTATATTTATTTAAAGCTAAATATAATAATACTAGAATTCATTTTTAATTTGACATTAATAAATTAATAACTACGGAAATTGGTCCAGTTAACAAATTAAATCAAATTTATGTTTATATTATGAAATATTTCTTATAGGTAAAGAGAGAATGATTGAATTAATGTTAGTTGGAACTTTGTAATTTATATTTATTTAAATCTAAATATAATAATAACATAATTCATAGAATTACTTTTTATTTTTATCATTTTTAATTTGAATTCAATAAATTGTAATTACGAAAATTGATTCACTTAACAAATCGACTAAAATTTATGTTTATAAGTATTAGGAAAATTTCATATAGGTAAATAAGTCTTAGAGTATGAGTGAATTTTTATTGGTTTAAGCTATAAAATTTTCGTTAATTTAACTTAAATATTAGGCAAAATATATTAAGGAATTGATTCATATAATTAATTGTCAATTAATTAAAATTAAAATTTATAAATGCATAATATATTGTTTCAGTTAACATTTCTTTAAAAGTTCTTATAATAAAATGGAACTTCCCATAACCTTGAAAATGATGATTCGATTTCCACTTTTAAGCTATTATACCCTGCTCATCCTCAACAACTCTGGCCACCTGCATCTATAGCGTATCAAAAGAAATTTTCTTTCACAGCAGACGTTTTTTATCCATATATTTTTTTATGCACCGCCCCTAGGAAAAAGCAATGGGCGTTGCTCATTTTGTGCACACTCACCGCAAAGCGTTGAGTTATTTATGCTCGCCATCAACTACTCCCTCTCTCCCACTCCCCTTTCTCTACCTCCCCTTCTCTATTACTATTCGTAGTTATGCCCGAATTGCCGCCAATGATCGTTAATCATAATCGACGCATAATATTTTGTTGTATGCAAGTGTGGTGGCATGGCAGTCGGAACTAATTTACGTGGAAATGAGTTAATTTCCTCGAATTGTGATTTTCTGCTGATTTCATGGAGCAGACCGAAAGTAATTACAAGTCACTTCAAACGCAAATGTTTGAGCGTAGCAGAGCAGAGATTAGGCTCAAGTTGTTGTGCAGTTTTCAGGCTTAATTAATTATGGTTTTTGTGTGTGCAGGTAAGTAATAAAGTAATTGGCAAATAAGCACTTCTCAAGGCACAACAAATGTGTCTGCAAATGTAACAGCAAATCTAGCTAAATCCATTTTCCCAACGAATCACAGACGGTAAAAGTCTCACGCTGCAAATGAAAAGCCCAAAACAGATGAGTGGCATAAATTGTGAATCATGTTTGAGCATATAAATTCATGCCGAAAAGTATGCTTTAAATTTTGAAGTGTTGTGATTATATTTCAGCACTGATCTGGTTTTGTTTAGGTAGATGTAAATCGATAAATAATGGCATATCAAAACATAATAACTCTTTACTAAAGTCAAGAGAATATATCTTCAAATAAATGTGGAATAATAGGTGTAAAATATTCATTAAAATAATATAAAATTATTTTATTGTAATTTAAACTTAATTCTATACTCCCAAAGGACTTCAAACTGGCTTATATAGTATATTATTAGCCTGCTGAAGTTATTTAGTTTTTCCCTGGAGTTTTGTAATGTAACTTCTTAAGTAAATACGACTTATCAAATGATTCAGCATATTTCAAGTTATTAAATTCAAGCAAAAACAGTTTTTATTTCAGACCAACTTCTTGCTCAACCAAAGTATTTATATCTATGCACAGCCTTAAGCTATACAAGGTAAATTTCAGTTTTGTACACAAAAGTTTAAGCTTTAAATTCAGCAACTGCTCAGCATACTAAACAAATTAAGAGCCTATGAAAAATAGGCAGTAAGAGCAGCATAATAATATGAAAATTAAAACAGAAATTGTCACAAAAATATTTGGAAAGCGTATTAAGCGCATTAGGTGAAAGTTTTCTTTTCGGCCAGACAGCAGCAGTTGTTGGAGCTGATGTCAGGCATAAGGTGTCCAAGATTGAAGCTGTCAAAATAAAGTTTCACAATTCACGCGCTCCAACACGCAACCCCCACTCCCACACTCCCCACACCCCATCCCCTTGGTGCACAGATCCTCCGAAAATAAAAGCAAACGTTTGGCTAATTTGCGCTGTTTGCTTGACATTTTACGTGGCATGACAGCAGCAGCAATAACAACAGCAACAACAACAACAACATGGTGGCAACATGAGATGTTATATGATAGACATATAGCCTGACCTTTATACCCCCGCCCCCAGACACCCTCTAGAGCCACAGCATTCGTCACCGTGTGAGCCGTGTTCTGGTCAGCTGCTGTCAGTCAGTCATGCGCTTCAAAAAGTGGAAACATATTTTTTATACACAATATTTTTATACGATTTTCTTTACAGCGAAGCCAAAAAAAAAACGAAAACAAAAGAAAATAAATTGTAAAAAATGATGAAACATGAAATATGCATTTCATGTGGGCGTTATAAATATATGGGGCGTGACCGTGGCCTCTTCTAATGGCTATGTAATTGCCAATTGTAGACAGAACAAAAGGAAAGCATAGACAATACATTATGAACTGTTGATAAACTAAGAGATATGCTGTAAATTTGCTTAAAAAATATATAGAAAATATAAGTAAATTGTAAAATATTTAAGAGTATTTTAATGCTTGAAATAAAGAGTTGATAAGCTAACAGAAATGCTTAAAAGGATTTTAAGAAAATAAAAGAAATGCATTAAAAATAATAGTAAAAAATTTAGAAATATAACTATATAATATAATACATATATAATATAATAATATATCTATACAAAATAATCGTTATGCTATATGGATTATTATTTACTCTATACATCAAGCCTTATTCTGTGCCCTCCTGCAGGGTATACACAACTTCATTTTTCATTGCAGTAAATATACTTGAAAAAAATATATAAATAGATAATAAAATAGTTGGGAATATTTGATAAACTAACAGATATGCTTTAAAATTATTTAAAAAAATTAAAAATTAATTAAAGATAATAGAAAAATATTTAGAATTATATTTATACAAGAAAATCGTTATACTTACTCTACACATCAAGCCCTCTTTTGTGCCCTGTTGCAGGGTATACACAACTTCATTTTTCCCCAACTTACTTAGCTGGGCTTACGATTGACATTTGCTGCATTGGCGCTATTTGGCCGGGATTTTGTAATATAAAAAAGTTTCTTCTTTTTTCTGCATCCATAAACACCTGAGATCCTCTTCGTCCGCTTCGAATGGCCAATTTACAATTGATTTTCTCTTAGCGAGCAGCTGCGTCCTTCAATTTCTGCGACTGCCACTTGGTAAGCAACATTTTGCTGACAGATTGTATGCCATTTTTCCATTTCCAAAATACTTGCAACACAATATCGAAAAACTTTGAAATGCTAGCTCAAGCAGCTGAAACAAGCAGCTAAAAAGCTGACAGAAATAAACAAACAAAAATTTACAAAAAAATAAAGGAAAATACAAAAAACTTTACAGAACTTGTAAAACTTTTGCTGCCGTGTGACATTAGCAGGCGAGTTAATGCCCAAAGTCCTGGAGGAGCACTGTTGCTCCCCAGGTTCTGCTTGCTGCTATCTGAATCCTTTCTGAATTCAGCGGCAAATATATATGTATAAATCACAACTCAGTTGCCAAAAAGTAATCATAAAGTGTTGCTCATAAATTACAATAAATGTTAGCACAACAAATTCTCTCTCACTGTGGTTTTTTTGTTTTTCTAATGCCTTTTTTTGACTAATGCATCTCAAAAATAATGATGCCTAAAAGGGATCTCCCAGAGCATGTGTCCACACTGAGCTCCGGGGGGTGTTCCTGCGGCTGTTCCTGCGGCGCGATTTGTCCTGCATATTAAGTTCTCTGCTGGTGGGCAGTCGTTATGAGGTTTGTCATTTAAATGACCACGGAACACACACACACATGGAGGTCTCTAAGCTGCCTTTAATGGATTGCCTTGGCTATACAAAGTCATAAACTAAACATTTCCCAAGAAATGGAGTGTGGAAGAGGCTTTAGGAAAGATTAGTTCTTGTTACTTATGCCGTTTTATCACATTTTATCACATTTATCGTGTATTTTTTGCTTCTATTTGAGCTGAATATAGCATAAGAGCAAAGTATTTTACAGATTCTAATATGGAATATGGCAAAATATTAGGAATTTTATATAGCGATATTAAAAACATTTCAAAATTAAACTATTTCTTACTTATATTAGTAATATTCGCATTTTTATAGGAATTTTGCCTAGTCATGCTGTTGAGTTAAGAAAAAAGTATAGCAGCCTTTTGGGCTGAGCTCGAAGTTAAATGTAAGGTCAGCTCGAAAGTATGCAACACTTTTCTAAAACTGGTTAGAATGACTAGGCAAATTTCATATTAAAATGTGAATTTTGCTATAAGAATAAAAAACTCATATAAATATATATGTATGTATATAAAAAATATTTAGTATAATACTGCTTAATATTAAAGTTCTCAACAATGGAATTTTAAATAAATATTTCTTTGGATAAGTGTATCTTACATCTATGTCTAACTAATGTAGATATAAACCTAACTAATTAAAATTATAATTAAAAGTACACATAGTACACACACCCAAAAATCTGTAATTGCATTTATATCTCCCAAAAATAAGATCTGGAACCCCCGAATGGTGGCAATGCCAATTGTCAGAGTCATTTACGTTGGATAATTTAAGGAAAACAGAAAACTTCGAGCCGAGACACTTATTTGATTTAGCATAAAGTGTAGAGTGAACTGAACTCCTCCCTTATAATTTAGTCGCCTCAAGGCGTGGCTCACCGCTACGGCCACGGCAACTGCTACGGCCTACTGTCTACTGCTCATCCCGCCGTATATCCCGGACTCCGGCTAAGTGCCACTTTGCTTTGTAATTTATGCAGTTGAATGAAAAGCGTTTCTAACAACATTTAATTAAGTTGAGGGGCGGGCGAAGAGGCGTCACAGACAAAATTCAAAGTTAAACTTACGAATTAAAAACAAGCAGGAAAAAATAACAGCACAGGGGGAGGGGGAGGGGGAGGGAATGCCCGAGGCATTAGGCGCTTTATTTAAATAGCGCAAGCCCAAGTCATTTAAAGGCACTCGCATGTGCCCCAAGCAGAAGCACCTTGTGCTCAGTACCTGACCCACCCGCCCGCCCTCCTACTCCCTGGGGAGGGTGGAACAGCAAAGCAAAAAATTGGGTCGTCTTCGTTTGCTTTTAATGTCTTTTGCCTGCCACTTTGTTTGGTCTGTTATCAGCGTCAGCATTTGGAAATCTGCATGGCGGCCTAACAAAAAAATATTCCACTGATAACAGCAACAAAGCCTAGTCAGCGGCAGCGACGCCGTCAACAGCAGCAGCAGCGCAGCAACTAATGGCCAACGCATCGGCTCAGCCGCTCTGTAATCTCTGCCAACAGCATGCATGTGCGTGAGTCTGCGTGTGTGTGTGTGTGTGTGTGTGGGAGTGTGTCGCTGTGTAAGTAGGGCTAGAATATGTGGAGCAAGTTGCCCTATGTGTGTCTCTTCGGTAATACTACTACGCTGTCGCCGCTACAGTCACAGTCGCTGCCGCAGTCGCTGTCTCTGCTGCTGCTGCTGCTGCTGCTGCTGACGTCGACGCATCGTGCCGACTGACTGTGTCGGAATTTCGTGACTTCAGTTTGATTCAAATTGTTGTTGTGGCGCCTGCGCTTTGCCTTGCAGAGAGAAAGTACCGCTTGAGTGTGCTGAGAGAGCGCGTTTGTTTCGTTTCCATTACAGTACAGTCGATGGTGACTGTTAAGCCAGTGTTGGGCGTATGTTAAGCAGCTGTTAAGTATGAGAAGCGAAGCTGTTGAAGCAGTCTCCGTTGTAAGGCAGCATTAATACATATAAAGCGTAGGTAAAATAAATTAAAATGATATTGATGATATTCATATTGGTAATTATAATTATATTGCAGTGGTTTAAATATTCTGAAGACTGATTACCTGACTGAGCATATTTATGAAGATTAGCAAATTGTATAATAAAATAATGTTTATATGACAAAATATTTAATAAAAAGTATATCAAATTAAATAAAGGAAAATTTAATTTATAATTTAATTAAATAAAAGGGATATTGTAATAAGTTATGATTCTAAACATAAATATTTTTAATATTTTAATTTAAAAATCTAATTTATTTTACTTTTATATTTTTATTCATAATCTTGATCAACTCTACTTAGTTGTTATTATATATAAATAAATAAATAAATAAATGATTATAGCACTTTTCATGAAATGAATGTGTGAAAAAAATTGTTGTTGCCATGATTATCTCACTATATTCACATATCCTTAAAATATAACTTAAATTTAAATTAAATTTTTTATAAGTTTTAAATTTAGATTTGTTTTCTAAATGAATTCATTTCATACTATGTAGACCCTACTGCAATAATTCTTCATTAAATATCATATAAATATCAATAATACTTTGACTTGTTATAAATATAAATTTAGCTTAAATTTTACTCTAAATAAATATTAATAATACATATATATATATACTGAATATATATATGTATTTAACCTATTTCAGATACATAATAATTAATATTTAACTTTTAATTTGACTTAACTTAACTTTTATAAACCTAATTCATTTTCGAAAGATTTGAAAATTCCCTTCCGTCGTATAAGCGTCTTACTCCAGGTTACTCACAAATTTCCCTTTTGATTTGACACACATATTACTTTCAGCTAAATTCCTATACACTTTCAAAAACAGAGCAAAGTGCGATGTTCCGATTCCACACGTTCCATTAACTACAGCTTCAGCTTAGTTGCTGCGGCGGCTGCTGCTGCTGTTTGTGCATTGAGCCAACAATTTTACACCCATGCAGAGGACAACAACAACAACTACAACAACAACAACAACGACAACAAAAATGCCGATGCGCTACGCAAATTGCAAGCATCACAGCGAGTGGTTCGTGTCCCGATGCCATCACCGTGTCGTGTCGTTCGTCTTTCGCCCTTCGGCTCTCGCCCACTCAGCTCAGGCACAGGTTGTGCGGCGCTCTCGTGCCGAGATTTATACTCATCGTGCGAGTCACAGTCGCCAGTTTGGCTCGTTCACATTTTTTGCTGCCTCTGTCGCAGCTGCTGCTGCTGCGACGTCGACTGAGTGTAACGCCTGGTGACTGCTGCTTGATGGTGCTCTGCCTGGTGATGTTTTTGGTCCTTTCGCAATGGCTCGTTCAGTCGTCGTTGCGTGTTGTAGGTGGCCTGGTCTGGTCTGGTCTGCGCTGCTCCCCAGTTTTTTGTGTGGCTACTGCTTATAGAAGAGATGCCATCGCTGCTGCTACTGCTGCTGCCACATCTTCTCACGACGTTGATGACGATGACGACGACGACGACGACGACGACGACTCCCCCAAACTTCAGTTTCAATTGGCGCACGCGACGGGACGCGTTCAGTCTTCGTTTCAGTGCGTTACACAGTGCAACAAAGTGGCGCGTGAAAAGTCTAGAGTTTTCTCAACAACATTTCTAACAAACTGTAAAAGTTTTGAGTTTGCGTTTTGAGTTGAGACCCTGCACAATTGGCCTCGTTAGACCAGACCTGCATTGACTGTCTGCCTGTCTGCTGTCTGTCAAGATGTCCGGCTGTCCGGCTGTCTGCCAGTCAGACGACTCCTCATCAACGTCATCATAACTACCATCACCATCGCCATCAACTGCCGTCAAGGTGTCAAGTGCTGAGCATGTGTGTCAATTAAAATGTCTCAGCTCAGTGAGTTGCGTGCGTGCGTGACTGTGTTTAATGCTTCACCACAAGAGCACCACATGGCGTATGTGCAACACAACATAGACCAAATGCCACAGAGCAATGTAAAAAGCAAACATTTCGAGTGCCAATAAATTGTATTCACATAAACTGTATATCCCTAAAATACCATATACACACTCCACCGAATGGAAACCAAATACTGTGGTAAGTTTTCAATCCATGCAACATATTGATATATTGCCGTTGCCATGCCATGCGTATGGCATTTTAATTAATTATGTTTGCACTTTGGTCAAACAATACAAATTCGCATAAATTCTATTTTTATGCGTGTGAGAATTATTTAATGATTTGTAAATTTGATTCCATTTCTGTGGCACTCAACGGGTAAACCACTTCAGTTTGGTTTTTCACTGGTCTCTCACTGCACTGTGGCCAAACTAATCTCGTTGATAATAATGCCCACTGGATTATCTGTGGCTTTGCCATCGTGTGTGGCATGACAGTTGCATAAAATCTGAATTGATCATGAGACTAAACCTCATGATGAATTGCATATTTTTAGAGGTTTTTCCACAGTGTTATCACAGGACAAAGGTTTCTTTTTAGCATTTTTGAATGAATTTTAAATGAAAGTTAAGTTTATTGTTAGAATGAAATAATAGTGTTGAATATTCTGAATGTTCTGTGTACTAAAACGTCTCAAGTTATCATTATATATATATTGAACTCTACAACGAATATGAGAAAATGGAGCTCAATATGCAAGGCTGCAAAATATTATACAATAACATTAGCATAATTAAAAGTATTTTTTCGTTTAATTCGAAAAGCATTAGACAACTTTACGATGTTTATTTCATATATTTCTTTGAAATATTCTTTAATTTATTTTTCCTAATAAACCTTATGTTGCTTGCAATTCTTGAACTACTACAATTTTTATTGCATACTTTTGGGGTGCTTAGAAAATTTCACTTACATACTTTGAGCATCCTAAATGAATTCAATTTAAATTGCTACGAAAAGTAAACAGAGATAAAGAACAATGAATATAATAATAATAGAATATTTACTTATCAAGAAATGTAATAAAGATACATGTGTATGTCAAGGCCTAAGTGAGCTAAAGATATCAAATCCTTAGCTAGCTATTCAAATCTTAGCAACCTAGCCCCAACGTATCCTAAGCCTATGTGTGTATGCCAAGTTGAAAGGAATTAAATTTTATTATTAAATATTATATATGTATATTAAATATATATATAATAAATTAAATATACCACATAATAAATACATACATAAAACAAAGTAACTAATATAATATTAATTTCATTTAACATGCTATACCTAAATCTTATTTCTATTAGCAATACTATGCAATTCAACTCTCTTATCAAATTGTTTTTACTATTGAACAGTTAATTGTATTTTCTCACATTTTTTTATCCAAACTAAATGTATTTCATTTAAATATAGATATTTACAATCTTTATTAAGTTGACTTTATAGCGTAACTGAATCAATAAATAGAATAAATAGAAATAAATCGATTGCAACTACACAGCAAATTAATAATAATCCCTCTAACATATTTAAAGGCTTACGTCGTATAAATTCGAAAGCCCAATTAAACCGCAAATACTACAAAAGTCAATAAGCAATTTAAGCTCTCTGATTATGTATTTAATAAATTGCTTATAAATCACAAATTAAATTAAATGTCAATGAACAGTTTAAGCTCCCATTGCGCACTAACTAAAATGACTTCTAAATATGAGTGATTTGCATTAAGGGCGCTCTTAAAGCACTTCAGGTTAATGGCTCTCTTTAAGGCAACACTCAGATGGGCAGACCCTAAACTCAATTGGCAATGCATTTACTTTGGTTTGAGCCAAATGTTAGCTGGCAGCGATTCGCTTGGCTGCACATGAAACAAATTTCATTAGACTGCAAATAAATCAGCTTAGATGTGGGTAATAAAAATGAGCAGACGAAACAGCAGCAGCAGCAGCAACAACAACAGGCAAAGCGGAAACGGAAACAAGATGAATGAGAAAAAATAAATTACAATACATTACGCATACGCCAGGTGTGACAAATGTGCGAAAGTGCTGAAAGTCTGAAAAACCCGAGAAAAGAGGGTGTGAGTGTGAGTGTGTGTGTGTGTGCGTGTGTGTGGGTTGTCTATGCATATAAATTGTCTACTCTCAGGTTGTTTGTAATCAGTTAGGGCTGCAGCTGCTGCTCCAATTTAATTATAAAAATCAACGCCATTAAATATAAGCTAAAAGTAGCTCTGCCTCTAAATGGTAACTGTAATACACACCAGTGGCACACACTCGCCTGATTGTTGCCTGTCGCGCTGTCTGGTTGTCTTACCGTCATTACATTGAAAATTAGATGGCAGTGGAGGGAGGGGGGGCTTAGCAAAGAAAGTTCTGGCATACGTGTGTGTTGAAATGTAAATGTAAATAAAACAAAGGCCGAGCCACGTTTGAAAAAGCGTAAGTGTGTAAAGGGAAAGCAGACGGCAGAGTGGCACACATATAGTATGACAAGAATGTATGTAAAATAATAAAAAGCGACATTTACGACATAACATGCCAGCATATTACAGACGTCAGCGAAACGAAACGAAACGTAGCAGAGCCAAGGGAGCGAGCCGAGACTTAAATGTGGCACACGCTGCGTATACGCAATGTACAATGTTTCGCACTGATTCTGTCTGTCTGTCCTGTTGCCATGCAAATGTATACAAAGTAATTATATGCATATGTGTATGCGTGTGTATCTCCGTCTGTATTTGCTGTACTACAACTCAAATAATTGCCAAAGCAGCGACGGCTGCCAGGCAACTCGCAGCTCTCAAAGACAACAAAAAGCAACAAGAATGACTTTTTAAAAAGCAAACAACAACAGCAAGACGACGACTACAAAACAACTTTGTATGTCTTGTTACAGATATATATATGTATCTACCATTGTTTTGTTGTAATGCTGTTGAGATACTTTGCCACAGCCCGACAAAGTTTCATTTTTGAGGCATACGCCATGAATTTTCATTTAATTAGGCAGCGCATCATCAGCTGCTGTGAGCCGCCCCACAACCACACACACACACACACCCATACACACATCAAAGGATGGTTAAGCAAATTTCTGAAACGTCTCAGCACAAAAAAAAGGTAGGGCAGAGAAGGGAAGCAAAAGATGAGTGTAGCATAAAAATTTCAACAACAAAAATGAATGAAATGTTAAAACGGAAAAAGGAAACCATTTGGCTTTATTGTTTGCTTTGTGATGATGCGTCCTTTTTTCCTCAGCAAGGAGTAGGGGGTATAGGGTATGGGCATGGGGTACAGGGGTCGTTGGGCAAACACTTTCAAATGATTTCATTTTGCGTGAAAAACCGCACACAGGATATGCAGTAACTTGCTCCTCCGACCAATTTGTATCCCTTTTTATGCTGCTCCTTCACTTGGTCTGCTTTTGGTCTGCTCTTCCTAAGCGAAAGACGGCCATGCCGGACACTCTATGGTGTGGGTTCATGCACATCCTGTCCGACATGGAAACCAATTAATTTTAAATTGTCTGAGAGTTGAGCAAACCCCAAAAACCCACCAGCAACAACAACAGCATAAACCAACAGAGCAAGCCAAAAAAAATGAAAGAAATATCTCTTTTGTTGCAGACTCAACTCGTACTATCGCTTGGCCATATTTAGTTGGCTCTGTTTGTTGCTCGGCCTGGTTAATGAAAGTCCAATTTGTCCAGGTGTTGATAGCGAAAGGTTTCCAGCCATCTATTTTAGGGCCTAATTGAAGCAGCAGTCCCCAAAGGGCTAAACACACACACACTCACACTCGCACACACACACAAAAGGTCACCCGAAAAATGTGCTCAAGAAATTGTTGCCCAGCTGCAGAGTTGCGACTCTCTCTTCAGCTATTTGATAGCAATTTTCACACATGATTTTTTTATAGGCCAATTTGCACACATTATAAGTTTGGCCATGTTCGTTTTCTTTGGGCTTTTTTCCTCTTTCTGTAAAGTGGCATGCCCCAGAGGTAAACTGTGGCAAAGTTAACTTGCAACAATTTGGCTTTCTTTGTTTAGGCAACTTTACTTTTCAAATTACTTACCGGACAAACTACAAAGGGTATGCACAGCTGCTGTTTTATTATTCGCTTCTTCACTTACCTGTAGAAAGAATAGAGAAAATTTTATTTCTTTTGAGGTGATTGGGTTTTTTTTTTAAATTAAAATTAAGAACAATATATCTCATATTAAAGTTAATAATTGAAAAACTAATTCAACTAATGAGTTTAGAAATCGCTAATCAAAAATTATATTATATAATCGTAAGGTATATTGTGTAAATCATTTAATTTTTTTATTGAATTTTGTTTAATTTTAGTTTTATTGTTAGTTTATTTTTTTATATTTTATTTAGATTTTATTACAATTATAGTTTTATTTAAATTTAATGTACATCTGTCTGAAATTTGTTTTACTTTAACTGTATTTAATTTTTTCTATTTTTTTTTCAAATTAAATTAAATTTACTTTGGATTTTTTTAAGTTATCACATTTTTCTATAATACTATTACATATTTTTTAAATTTTATACTAATTTAATTTGAATTTTCTGTGAATTAATGTTATTTAATTATTTAATATTATATTTTATTATAGATATTAATATTATTTTTCTTATTTTTTTATGGTTTTTTAATAAAATATCTTTAAAATTGACCAAGCAAATGCACTAAAATATCCCCACATTTATTGTAGGTCGCTCTCTACTATAGCTGCCTCATTTGCTGCAAATTAAGAAGCAATTTCCAACTGCTAAAACACTTTTCAAACTAGAATATAATTACAGATGAGTTTCTCTAGCTTTTACTAAGAGTCTGTTATAATTTATCTTTATAGTTGAAACTGCTAAACTCTTATAATTCCCAACCAGTTTATGCGCTGCCCCCAAGCAGCATAAACAAGAGAACAATCGCTTAGTAGGAGTTGAGAGAGTGCTTTAGCCAAAAGCCGCCAACATATTTAACTAACTAGTAGGAGTAGGGCAGGACAGCTGAAATAGTAGTAGTAGTAGAGTCGTAGTAGTAATAGTAGGAAAAAGCACAATAAGTACAACAATATCAAGTGTAACAGTAAGTCGTAAATGGCGCCTGCTGTATGAGTGTGTGTGAGTGTGTGTGTTTGTGCTTTGGCTGGAAATCCTTTTATGTTATCAACGCTTATGTAGCCAGTAATTATTTGCTGCTTTTGGTTTGCCTGGCGTAAATTAAAGCTGGCTAAAGTCCACAGAGAGAAAAAGTGGGAGAAGAGGAGGAGGGGGAGTGGAGTGATGGGGAGAGCCAAACACCCACCCAGTGGCAGTGGCAGAGCCAAGCCACCCCCACAGTTAGAGCTCGTAACGTATGTTAATACAAACGTTTTGCGTATTCCCACGTTTCACGTTCTGCCACTGTCTGTGTGTGCGAGTGTGTGTGTGTGTGTGTGTGTGTGTGTGTTTGCTAGCTGGCCAAAGCATCCACTTCCTGTTTGTCTAATGTCTTTATATGTGTGTCTGCCATATATTTTGTGCCATTCAAACCGAAAAGGACTCGAACGAAACGACTTGCCTCCCCCTCTTCCCCCACCCACTCCCTGTGCCCTGCTTAACCGCAAGACCATAAAATTAAACTAGTGCATAATTAAACACTCGCAATTAGGCGTAATTTACTTTGTGTGTGTGTGTCATGGGGGCAACAATCGCCACTTTTGAGCCCCAGCAGCAGCAGCAGCTTGTCTCATATTTTCGCAACATTAGTTTTTAATTAAAAATTTTCATTACATGCAGCAGGCTCGCACTTGCCACATGCCACAAGAGTCTCTTAATTGTTTTTGCTGCGTTCAATTTGAGTTGGCAATGAGCCGTGGTGAAGCCCAAGCCTATGCGCTTTTCCAGCCTTATCACAAACTCAACTAAGACCCAAGTCTAGGCTGGGGAAGTGAGGGGAGTGGAGTGAAGTGAAGCCCACAAGTTAAGCAGATACTTAAGCATAAACAAAGCCAGCGCGCTGGCAAACAACAGCAGCTAAAATTCATGGTAAACATGGCCAAGTTGTAATAATTAATCCGTAAGATTTACAAAACACAACTTGTGCATAAATTTCCAAGTAACCAAGTCCAAGTCCAGCTCTTTCATTACTCAAAAACTTGCCAAGAGGAAGAAGAGAATGGTGGGGGTAGATAAGTCTGCAAGTTTTGTTTTACACCCAGTGGAGGAGCATTGTTGTTTCAGGCTGGGTAATTTTTTATGCCAAGTTGCATGCCGCAGAGGCAAATAGCAAACAGCGATACGACTGCACTGCGATAAGATGCGGCAAATCCTTACGCGAAATCCTTGCCAGCTGCCACGATGTTGTCTCACCACATCTAATTGTACTTAGTATGCGGCAAGCTGATGGACTGACTGACTGACTGACTGACTCACTGACTGACTGACAGACTGACTCACTGACTGTTTGCCACTCATTCCATTAACATTTTGCAGTGACTGCAGATTGAAAGCGAGTCGAGTCGAGTAGTAGATATTGCCTCAACTGAAGGCGTTTTGGCAATTGCCAAGTCAAATATTTATGTGGCTGGTCAGGATAGCGGATTGCGGATTGAGGATTGCGAATTCGCTGGCACAGCAAGTAAATTAATTAATGAAAATAGTTGAGATAAAAGTAAAGCCCCCCAGGGAGAGCGAATGATAAAACATCTTAAGGTGGCTAAGACACATTTAAGCCGCTTTGCCAGTGCTTCTTCGTTTGAAATAGCAATGGAAATGTATACAATTACTACTATATCCTTATAGAGCGTGGGTGGTTGGAGTGGGCCTTCTTGAGCATGGATTTGCATAGTTGGTTTGTATCTATAATAAACAGCAAATTGCTTCATACTGCTTATTTTCCTGTCTAATTGACAGCTGACAAGTTTGGCTATGAGCTAATTAGTGAAAATGCCTAATTGAAATTAATGAGCGCACTGTTTGGGGAGAAGGTCAGAAATAGTTGACCTAATTTGCGCTTGAATGTATGCTATATAAATGTGAAGTACTCTGCGCTTAAATGTATGCTATATAAATGTGAAGTACTCGGTATGAGAGTAGAAGTGGAAAACTGCAATAAATGCTTATTGAACACAGTCTTATTGGCTCAATTTTCATCTTTCATTTTCTTCGCTATTTTCTTACCTTTACATCAGTTCCTTTTGCCTTTGCTTTATCACTGTGAGTCATTCCACTTTCCTCCACTTTCGTTGTCTTCTTCTGCTTCCATTCTCAATTTCTCTTTAATCAGACTAAAAGTAAAATAAATAAAATGTTCTCTTTAACAAAATGTGTGAATGCGTTGAATCCTTTTAACCTAATCAAAGACAATTTATTGCCTTCAATATGTGTAATTGCAAGTGTGCAATATATTAGAGAAACAATTACTAAACAGTGCACACACTACACACACTTTTAACAACACACACACACTCACTATAAATATTACTCGAGAGAATTTTCAATTAAAGGAAAGCAAAAACAACAACAACCAAAATCAGTTAGGCTGAAATATGTTTAGGCCACATGGGTCGTAAATAGGACACCATTAGAGCCATCTATCAAAGTGTGTGCTTATCTGGATTACCAGAACGAGCCATGGCCACGCCCCGCATACACCGTAGCGCCCCTTTTTCTTAGCGAAATGAACAATTCCAAACTGTTATTTTTTCAGCATTTCACATTTATTCTCGTGTTAAAATCAAATGTATATAGAAGTGTGTGTGTGTGTGTGTATGTGTGTGTAGCCAAACCTCAGGAATGTAAATATTGGCATAAACATTTAAAAGGCAAGGAGTCCAATGGTCAGACACGAACATCGCCAATGTAAAAGTTGCCTTAAAACTGGATTTGTTACGCTCTTCGTGTCGGGCATATTGAACACACCCAAAAAAAAAAGGAAGAAGAAAAAAGGAAAGCAAAGTATGGACAGCCCGAAAACGGAACCAAATTTATAAGCAGCCGAGTGCCTGTGGCTAATAATCAAACAGCCAAGGCACCCACCACCCACCCACCCTCTGGCCATAGCCCAGTTGAACCTGAGCCAGATTACCTGCCATGCCCTGCCCTTAGACCAGGAGTCAGGAATGAGGGGTGGGGGGAAGGGGGGGGGGGGAAAGCGACTCTAACTGAAAGCTAATTTTTCGCATTTGTGTCTGCTTTTGCTTTTGTTTCTAACCTTTAGAGCAATGTCGTTCAGGCTGTCGCTCTAGGCCAAAACTCGAAACGGGACAGTTGGCCAAGCTTACGGGTCACTTGGGATTGGGAGTGGGCGATGGGAGGGGGTGGGTATAGCAGTTTTTCCCATAATAAATCACATAAATATGCAACGCGAACGTTGAATGAAAATGGAAAAATATTTTTTTTTTTCTTTTTTTTGGCTAAGCAGCGAGTGACGTGGATTTGTGGCATGGATTTCATGTTGATGCCACAGGCCACAGCAGCAACATCAGGAGGCAAACACACACACACACACACACACACACACACAGATTCACCTGGAATGGGTGTGGAACGTGTTCAGCTGCCGGCTGCTGGCTCAGAACAGGATTAGCTTTTAATGCTTTTCGGTTATGTTATTTACAAATGGTTTTTCAAATGATTGCCATATTTCCCCCACCCCCCTCTCTTTGGCAATCTCTCCCTCCGAAATTTAATATCTTTGCAAATGTAGTTTGCCATTAATCAAATCCACTTTAGTTAGTTGTTTGCAATTGCTGTCATTTCATTTGATTTGTTAATATGCTCGGGAATTTAATACCCACAATAACAACTTTAATCTTCCCCAGACTTGAGCAGGGTTTGACAGTTGGAGCTCTAATTAGTTGAGCTCTGAACAGGTGATAAAACTGCCATGGGACTGGGAATAAGTTAGAGCTAAGCCTTATGTAAGTCTACTTATGGCAAGCTTTACAATGTTATATCGATTACAAACGAGGGCGAGCATATAAACTGGTATCATATTACAATATTACAGAATTACGAAATTGATTTATATAATAAATAAAATAATGATTATAGCATTTGAAACTCAAATAAATAAAAATGTAATAAATAAAAATATAATATATAAAAATATAATAAATATTATAGCATTTGAAACTCAAATAAATGAAAATATAATAAATAATAAATAAAGGTTAAATATATAAGAAATAAAATAATGAAAAATTATGATTACAATATTTCAAACTCGAATAAATAAAAATATAATAAATAATAAATAAAAATGTCATTTATAATAAATAAAATAATGATTACAATATTTGAATCTCAAATAAATAAAAATATAATAAATAATAAATAAAAATACAATATATAATAAATAAAATAATAACTACAATACTTGAAACTTAAATAAATAAAAATGTAATAAATAATAAATAAAAATATAATATATAAAAAATAAAATAATGATTACAATATTTGAAACTCAAATAAATAAAAATATAATAAATAATAAATAAAGGTTAAATATATAAGAAATAAAATAATGAAAAATAACGATTACAATATTTCAAACTCGAATAAATAAAAATATAATAAATAAAAATATCATTTATTATAAATAAAATAATGATTACAATATTGAAAACTCAAATAAATAAAAATATAATATATAATAATTAAAATAATGATTACAATACTTGAAACTCAAATAAATGAAAATATAATAAATAATAAATAAAAATATAATATATAATAAATAAAATAATGCTTGTAATATATGAAACTCAATTAAATAAAATTATATTAAATAAAAATCTAATATATAATAATTAAAATAGTGAATACAATATTTGATACTCAAATACATTAATACTCAGAAGTATGACTGTTGATAGTTTAGTTGTAATTCAAAGTGTTTTGCTACGATTAAAGAATTAGATTCTAAATTAAATAAATAAAATAAAATTTAAAAATATTATTCTCTTATTTACTGTTCGACAACTGTTGAATTCTGCTGCAATTTTCTAGTCTGCACTCCATGTTTGCTCACTTTAAATTTGTGCAAGTTTTTACCCAATAATTGTGCTGCATTTGTTCTATATATAGTTAGAGCTATAATAATTCTCTCGGCTGGCATATGAAACGTGCTCAGAACACGTTCTGCTGTCATGTCCCCTGCCATCTCCTACCAATGGCATCTCGTCCTGTCCTGCTAGGATTGCAGTTTCATATGAGGCATTGCGATGGTACGAGTATTTATGTAAAATGCCAGCGGGCATGCTGTGCTATGCTAGCATTGCTTTCCGTTGATGTCTTCATATATGACTGTCTGACTGCCTGACTGACTGACTGACTGGCTGACTGACTGATGGGCGTATGGACAGACTGATGGATGGATGGATGTGTATGCTGGCAACGCTTCAGCTGTCAGTCAGTCGTTCAACACGACGCAACGCAAGATTCATAATTGTCGCACACAAAAATGCATTGCAGTTGCCATAGCTGTTCTGTTGTTATTGTTGTGCACCCACTACACACACACACACACACACCCACACACACAGGTTTGCCTTGGCCCTGGCCATGCTGATTCCCATTTACAAAACCATTTCAATTCCCCTCGTGCTCCACAGGCAATGCCATAACTTTAATATATTGTAATTATGTCAACTCGTCGTCAACGTGTGTCTAGCTGTGTGTGTGTGTGTTTGCCTGCAACCTCAGCTCATGTTGTCGGTGTTGCAGTGTGGCAACAACTTCATCAGCTACCAGCACACATTACGTATACGCAACGTATACATTTCACAATCTGTGCCACAGCAGCTCACTGCTTGCCTCACTTAACGGTATAATATGCTGTGGCCGTAGCTGCTGTTGCATAATATCTCTACGACACACACACGCACACACACACGCACACCATGACAATATCGGAGAGAGACTACAGCAATTGAATGCACAGTCAAATATTTATTAAAGCCATCACTCATGCATGTACTTGTCTGTGTATCTGTGTGTGTGCGTGTGTGTGTGCGTGTGTGTATTAGTATTCCGTAATTTAATTATAAACTTTAAGCCATTAATTTAAAAACTTTGCGAATATTGGGAGCACAGCTGCAGCCAGCGCCAGGGTCGACAGTTCTCACTTTGCCTCCTCGTGTGTCCTGCGAATAGGTAACGACCACAATATTCCCAACTTTTGCCACACACTCACATTACACACACCGCCTAACTGTCAGTATCAGCTGCAGCTGGCTTCAACCTTCTCCTACTCCATTTTTTTTTGTCCAGTTTATGCACGCATGCCATATATTGAAAGTGGCAAACGCGTCGACTTTTTATCCATTTATCAAGCCAAACAGCAGGCAGAGCACAACTTTCGTAATTAGATGAAGTGGACACAAGTAATGTGTGGCAGCTGCGGCACGTTGCACAAAGCAAATAAACTAACAAAGCAAATAATTAAAAGTCTATTTTGAAACAAAATAAAAATACTCTTCTAAATTATCTGTCATATCTATGAGCGGAATTAGTTAAGTTATTGGATTGCATTCTCTAACTAAAGAACTAAACAGTTGATAGCAAAAGACAATAATAAACTATTGAATATTAAATATTCTCGTAAAATTTTTAACTTTTTTAACATTTACTGTATCAATACAGTTTTAGAAAACAACGAGGGGAGTCGCAACCTAGTATATTGTATTAAAATAAATATTAAAATATTAAAATAAATATTTAAAAATTATTATAAATATTTAGAAATTATTATAAATATTTAATCAAGATGTCAATAAGAAAACAAAAATTTTGATTTAAAAGTCTATAGCTTGATTGGTAATTGTTTTCATTTCCTCATCGCTCCATTAATTTGAATGACTAATACCTCAAAAAAACGTCCAATTAATGTAGGTTATTAAAAGCAGAGTCAATTAATAGTAGCTATTTTTTTCTAGATTTTTCTAGTATTTTAAATGAAAAAAAAAGTATTCAAAATAAAAAAAACAAGTAAATATTCAATTTTACTTTTTTTATAAATAGATGCAAAACTAATGATTTAAATTAAATTAAAACTATATACTCAAAATTACGAAATACAATATAACGATTAGGTTTCAGATACAAAAGTTTTTGAAGTCTAATGTGTTACACAGTAAGAGGTAACAATGCATTGCTAATAAAATAACACTTTTTATACCCTTAAAGATTTACCTTTGACAAATTTTTCACATTAATATAAATTTTAAATACTTAACTTTAATAATTTTAATATTTGTATATACTTATGTAAATAATATATAAAATCTAAATGCATTTCTTAGCATTTAGTCTTGAGTTTAGACAAGCAAAATTGTTGTTAAAAGCCTTTTACAATTTTGCATGAGATTGCATTTTGTAAGATTTTTCATAATTCATGAGAAGCCAAAACGAATGTCAACTTAAAAAGCCAACGAAAATGCCCTAAAATATGCAGTGTCAACAACAACAACAACAACAGCAACATAAGAAAGGAGAAAAGATGAAGAAAAACTATGGCATAAGCAAAAGCGAAAAGGAAGAGCTCAACTAGAATGACAAGCACTGTGAAAAGCTGCCACTGGGAGTGCATTTTCTTCTTATCAACAGCAGACGAGGTGCAGCAGTAGCACCTGCAGCAGGTGGAGAGTATCTACAGCAATGGCAACAGCATCCATCAGAAGGCAGAAGCTCACCTGAGCGTACAATATTAATGGAGTCGCTGTTCCAGTCTTCACTTTTGCCACTAGACTCGGGCTATTATCTATATGTATATTTTTTTCCAACATTTTTTTTCGCTCTTTCAATTTTGGTATATGTAAATGTGTAAATATATTTTAAAGTTTTTTTTATCATTTTTTTCGAGTCTCTCACAGATTCTTGTCTCTGGTAAATTTCATTAAAAGTGCAGGCACTCAGCTTGATGAAGTCGCTCGCTGAGATCTCATCTCGTCGTCTTCTTCCATAATTCCTGCCAATTGCATTTGTTCGGCAGAGAGCTTATCAGGCTGCCTTGTTGCTGCTCTTCCGGTGTTGCCACTTCCTCTATCTCTCTGCCACTGCCACTTCCTTCTGGCCTTGTCTTGCTTCATCTCTGCTTTTGCTTATCGGCATCAGCATCTTCGCCTGTAATAAATCAGCTCGTCGTTTCACTCACTTCCACTTCGCTGCTGTCTGTTGCAAGTTAACCTTACACATACACACACACACCCACACACACCCACACCCACACACATCCATATCGCTGTGGCATCATCTTGTCAATGCCTTGCCCTGAGCTTAGTCGCTTCTCCAATATTTTCGACACATCATTTTCTATGTTAAGGTGTCGAGGGCGCACTGCACTGTTCACAAAAAGAATTTCCATTATTTTTCTCGTCATTGATAGAGCTCTCGGTGCCTTCCCCCCTCTTCATATTGCTGTGGCACGTGTATAATATCATCAAGTTAAGTAGTAAGGCATAATAATGTGTCAAGTTTGGCTGCTAGACTTTGCACAGGTCTCTTGAGTCTCGACAGTCTCAACAACTGATTGCCCTCAAGACTAAAGACTCAAACTTCACAGACTGCGATTAGCTTGTAATACTCAATTAGGGATGCAAAAGTAAAGCGACTCAATAGATGCTCATTTAAGTGAAATTGATAAGAGAGCATAAACTTTGCTTGTGAATGTAGTAGTTAATTCTTACATACAGCTGGAGAGAGTTTAAAAACAAGAGAAGTCAGTTTTATAGGCAGCTTATAATTTGCTTATTTCCTTTTAGGTAAATGAACTAAGTAAGAAGATAATCTCTATAATTATAAACTTATTTCTAGTTTCAAGCGTATGCATCTTACGTCTCACAATAATATTTTACAAAAATATTTTAGCTAAATATCTATTCAGCTTAGACTATTATTCAAAAGCTTCAAATTCCTTTTAAAATATAGAATTAGTTTAAGATTTTAATATAAAAATATTGTGTTCACATAAAATAATAAAAATAACATAAAATATTTTCCAATGAAATTTTTTTAAACTTTTTTTTATCATTTCATTAATATGGCTTCTATGAAGAGCACATTATCTTGAAAATTATAAAGTAAAATATTCTTAAAATTATAACTAAAATTTGAGAATAAGCATAACAGTATGGAATAAATTTAGATAACTTTGAAGCAATATTTTTGTATCTTATTTTGATTATTATTTTGAGTACTTAATTTTCGTAAAATATTCTTATATTAAAGCCTTATATATATCTAATTATTATTATTTTATATTATTATAATAATATTATCTAATTATTAGTATTCCTAGTTCTTAATTTCCGTAAAATATTCTCTTCATTCTTATTATTATTATAGATCTAAACTAGCATTATATACATCTTATTATTATTATAAAATATTTTTATAATATTATCTAATTATTATTATTCTTACTACTTAATTTCCGTAAAATATTTTGATCATTCTTCTTATTATTATATATCTAAACTACCATTTTTCATATAGAAATATTTATATCTCTTAACATTAAATATTTCTCAGTCAGCATTCGCTGTTATAGTATTCATAGTACATATTCACTTTAGACTGACTCACATCCCCAGGGTACTGTACTTTTTGAATGTGCTCTAATCAGCTTGCCATTAGGTTGCATTAATAATTTGCATAATACATATTTAATGTGCACAACAAACTGCCAAAACAACTACAACTACAAGAGCTAGAACTGGGAACTAAGTACCAACTAACTCGTAAGTAGCAAAAACATTTGCTAGAATTTAGTTACAAGCCAAAGAGACTACGAGACTACGGGAGAGTTTTGATCATTAGTGCAATTTAACTTTGTTTACCACATAAATTTAATTTTAGATAAACATGAATGACTGCAGACAAGCTGTGTGTGTGTGTGTGTGTGTGTGCATGAGAGCATTAACATAATCGCATAATGCATGTGACGACGCTGTAGTCTGTTGCAAAGTCAGAAGGCAAATCAATTAATGGAATTAATGGAAATGCCAAGAGTGTTTATAAATATTTGTGGCATGTGAGGCACTGATAAGACCAATACACACATAAATTTAATTTAGATTTACGTTCTAATTAAATTGCCTTTTGACCATAGTCGGAACATGGAGAACAATAGAGAGACAGTGACTTGGCAGAAACCTGGCCAAAAGCTGTGGCCAAAATCAGTATCTAAAGGGTGTACACTTGGCCAAAAATCAATCAACCATCGACTTGGGCTGCAAGTTTTTGTAAATGCTGAACTGGTTTTGCATTTTCCATGCCTGTCAACTGGGGACAGACGAAATGGTAGACTCCAATGTCTGGCTGCTCGTTTATTTAACACTGATTGCCAATGCACATAGAGATTTGGCAAGAGAAATCACTTTCAATACACACACAGAGAGAGAACTACCAGCTAAAGATACAGAGCTACTTCAACTTTCTAGCCAGTGGTGGTATTTGTGTGCCCTGAGGTCGGCTAAGTAAACTCTCTGAACTATCAACTCTTAAATGTGTAGTGTAATCAATGCCCCATCAGACACAAGTGTCCCTGGCAAAACTGTTATGTTTGAGAGCTTTCAGCAATTGCTTTCAAAATCCACATCGATTTGGTTAAAAATACACTTTCAGTAAATCTAAAACTACTACATGCCCTGGGCTATGTAATCCACCTAAATGGATCGATAATAAATACATACCAAATTACTTAATTAATTAAATATAAATAGAAATTAATTCACACAATTTTATCCACTAACTGTCAATAAAACAAGCCAAAAAAAATCAAAACAGTTTAACAATTATGCCATAAAAAAACAGTAGCAGAAACTTTTCAATTACCACAAAATCAACATTGATACAAAAAACGTGATGTGAAATAAAAATTATTAACAATGAGCGCACATTTATTTATATGTATATTTATTGCACAGTTTTTGGCAAATTAATTGCCATTATTTATTAGGCAGGTGCAGGTCAGAAAAAATACTATCAAAATGTTTGAAATACTTATAATGAGAGGTATAAATTTCAGTTGATTTCAGATGCCATTAACAGGGGACAATAATAAAAGCGGACAGCACCAGAGTGTGGCATAATTTATGGCATTCCAACGGCAATTTCCTGTTGTAAACGGGGCATGCAACATGGCTGCAGGAGAGGTCAAAGGGGCAGGCCACATTAAATGATTAAATTATAAGCACGATAAGTGTGTTGTAAGCGATAACAAAAGCAAGCAATTTAAAGGCTTTTAAGCCATTACCAATATTTCTTGTAATTTTTCAAAAAAATGCTTTTACGCAACTGAAATGTGTCCAGTGCTCCAACTCAGCTGCTGGTGTTTGTTATTAAATTGAAACCTTTGGCAAAATGTAATGTCAAAGGTAAGGTAAAAGTAACTTTTCGATCAACTTGAGCAGGGTTCGGGTTCAGCTCTTTGGCAGCTGCTGGCAAAGGATTCAAATTACTAGGCAGTTAAGGGGGGGAGAAGGCAACAACTGAGGGCAAATACATCATTCAAGGGTTGCTTGTTAGGGGTTCAACAGGAAGCTCTGTTATGTCACCAATCTCCATTTCAAGCTTCAGCTCTTTTGTCGGCCTGTAATCGGCATTACATTATTACTAACTGACTTTTGGATGGAGAAGAAAATCTTTAATAAGCATACGCTTTATAGAGAAATACGATGAGTAGCACTTGTGCAGTTTGAATTGCGCTGAAATTGCATTTCCAACTCAGGCCAAGGCATGCCACTCCATGCCGGCGATGACGATGATGTGGACCTGATCCATTTCCATCAATAGCAATTCCATAGCACAAATTGTTTGCTCTCTTTACAGCTGCAAAAACCACAAGATATACTCCAAGCGCCTGGCCTCATCTGGCCTCTGGCTTCTGGCCCTGCCTTCGAGTCGCTCGCTGTTCAATCTGCCCACATTCATGAGGCCAATTATTATGCAAATGGCAAAACTACTCGCAGCACTTCGACTACTCGCAGCGCAAAAACCTAGACAGTAGTTGAGGCGAATTTAAAATAACAGCAAACAAAAACCAACAACATTGCAGTAATGTTAGATGGTACGGTATGGATAAGGGCGAAGTGGCATACCCTGTAGTTAAGTAGAATGCTTAGGCTTAGGACGTTTATTATATTTAAAATAAAACTCTAATATAATAAAATAAAAAATAATAATAATTAGGATAATTTAGAGTAGCTTTTTTTGCTTTAACATTAAATTTAACAAATAAATAATTTAAATAAATTGCGTACAGTTGGAAGGGTTTAAAATCCAGGTCATATGAAAAAGTTGAATTCAATAATAAAATAAATAATAAATAAAATAGTGACTTAGAGTAGTTTATTTTGCTTTAACATAAAATTTAATAAATAAATAATTAAAATAAATTACATCCAGTTCATTATTTTTGTTGTATTATTTTTATTTTTATTTTTTTAGATCAACTTAAAGAAGTCATATGATAAAGTGCAATAAATTTAGCACCCTAAAAGTATGCAATATAAA
This sequence comes from Liodrosophila aerea, assembly GCA_035045005.1. NCBI lineage: Eukaryota > Metazoa > Arthropoda > Insecta > Diptera > Drosophilidae > Liodrosophila > Liodrosophila aerea. Next base: position 57,726 of record JAWNNL010000020.1, read on the forward strand.
TTGAAATTGAAAGCAGTTCTCTTAACCATAGTTTATATTCTTAGATTCAAATTGAAATTTGGAATAATTCTCTTCATATTCTTTATATTCTCATATCCTCCATTCAACTGCCAATCACAGGGTATATCTCCAGCTGAAGAGCCTGCCATATGCAGCTTGATCTAAACACCCTAAATCAATATATTGTTCCGTCTACTACTGCTGGCTGTGCACTTTAGCTCCTACCCTACCCGGATGTGGCCACAAATCAACATTTGACTTTTGCATAGATTGCAAGCAGCAACAAATTTTCCTCTCAAAATAAGAAAAGTCATTTTCCCGCTGTTGATTATGCGCTGTGGTTGCTACTGTGCTCCATTGGGATGCACTTCCTTTCTCTGCTTTTGCACCTGCTATTCTGCAGTTGTTTACTTATCTGTGGCTGGCCAGTAGATTGAAGATTTGCCACCGATGCCACCATTTGCATTTGGCAGTATTTCAGTTCAAAGTATTTCAGTTTTGAAGCTGCGCTTCTTAAAGATTAAAGCGATTGGACTAAGCCGCTTGTTGAACAAGTTTAGCAGCACCTGGTTTTGGTATTTGTGTTTGTCTTTTGTGTAGACGGAAACCTGAAACCAGTTGCAATCTGTGGCGAAAAATCCCGTTGCAAATCGAGCTCAAATCGAATGGGCAGCAGCAAAAACAGTAACAAAAACAGGAAATGGACGTTGTGTGCTCAACTTTGTTTCCTGCACTGAAACTCGATGCGTTCTGACGCGTCCGTTTGCCACTGCTGCACAACAATGCCACACACAGTGTGTGTGTGTGAACTTTTGTTGTTGCTCTGGCAAATGCAAATTTGTTCAAAGTTTATTGAGTGCACGTGACGGCAAACAAAAGTGCAAAGTCGCCTTTGTCCTTGCCTCCACCACTACGAGCACTACGAGCTTTTTCTTGTTTTTCACTTTTGTTTTTCCTTTTTTTCTGGCTGGCCCATAATTCATACTAGTTGCCACTTGCTAGGGTTTATTTTCATCTATTTTCTTTTAGTGTTAGTATTTTCCTTTAAAATAACTGCATTTTGACTTGCAAATTTACAGTTTGCATGCCTGAATTTTGACATAAAACCAAACAACAGCAACTAAAAGAGTTTAGCGATAAAAAATAAAAACTCCATTAAATTTGCATATAGCGAGAGAATTAAAAATAATTGTGCTCTTTCAAATATTTTCCCAGTTTGTAGGTTAATTTTAATGACTAATTTCAAGCAATTTAAAGTTAGATTAGATAAAATGAAATTGTTTAAATTATTTTAGAATTTTATTATGACTGAGGGTTTGATTAATATTGAGAAAATAAAATAGTAAAAGGAATTGAATAAATTGTAATTAAATTTAAATTAAATAATTAAGAGTTTATTTTAATGACTAATTTTAAGAAGTTTTAATGTTAGAATAGATTCAATTAAATTATTTTTTTAGAATAATTATTATTACTGAAGGTTGTTTAGTTAATATTGAGCATCGCTTAAAAAGAATCGAATACTTAAAGTGCAATTTCATTTAAATTAAATAAAACTAAATTATATTCAAAGTTCATAATATTTATACTGCCGAAAGTATTTAAAATAAAAATATAATATAATTCTACAAGAATCTTAAACATTCTTATCTCTGAAATTTATAGTAATAGCTGCACTGAGTCAATAACATTTTGGTTACACTGTACAATACTACTATAATAAATAAGTTCTTAAAATAATAAAATAAAATAGTTTAAAAATAATACTAAATTATTTCACATAAAAGTCAACTGCCATAAAACCAAACATGTTTAGATTTCACAGATATATGAATTTAAATTCAGTTTTATTTCCCCCACATTTCACAAAATTCTCAACTTTCCTCTTAATGTTTCAACTGAATCAGCAAACACATAACTTATTTTTAATGGCAAGCATATATTTTTGCATCATTGCAGATACTCTCTGAGATACTGACCAAGCCAAATGCCAAAGGTGGGTGGGTGGAGAGGAGGAGGAGGAGGAGATGAAATGGAACTGAAAATCAATAAAATGGTAAGTACTTGCTGAGGAATTGTGTGCACCGCATGTCTCTATCTATAGTACTATTCTATCTATTTTCTGCCTTATCCTTTCGCTGTCGTTGCCCTTATCGGTTCGCTCGTCTTTGCAAACATTTTAAGTGCAGAGTTGTGGATACTTTTGGCAATGCTTATTGCAAATGCTTTTATAAATTTTATGACTCAATGACTTCTATTGTCGTCCTTTAACCCAAAACGGACCGGAGTCCTTTTACGAGCAGTCAACAAAAATCAGGAACTGCAACTGCAGCAAGAGTATCATGATACCATGATGCCACATCCTTACAAATCTAAACCGACTATAATTTTAAAGCCACAGAATCTGTAACAGTTGCTCGAGGGGGCGGGGGTCGGCAGGGTGTTGTAAGGGCGTGGCTGCCAAACCAAATTGTGCTCAACTTGAGCTTGAATTTTCAATTGAGCAGCATGTAAACAGCCAAAAGGAGCAAATACTTGTAGCAGAGTAGAAAAAAATACATGAAAAATCGAGCGAGCAAGCGGAAAATCGAGTGAGACTGCTGCAGTCGCGAGTGCAAGCGACAAGTACAGTTACTCAACTTTAAGTTGCAAATTTAATTATACGCATTGCCTCTAATTCGTCGAAGAAAGTTTCCTCTTCTTGTTACATTTTTCTTGTTTTTAGTAATTCAATTGCAGCCGGATGTTGAAATTTCAATCAGGCCAGCTCAGGCCAGGCCCTCTGCTGCCCCCAAGAATAAAAATAAAACGAAAATAATCTGCAATAAAAATGTTTTCCTTTAATAAAAATTCAATTTCCTTGAAGCGACACATGTTACACACAGCAGAGAGCGAAGCAAGCGTCAGCAACAGCAGCAGCAGCAGCAGCATCGCTGCCAGGGCCGGATGCATTTAGAGGTAAAGCAGCGGGCTCTGGGCAGATGTTGCCAGGGATGGGCAACTTCTACAGCCACAATCTCTTTGCTCTTTATACACTTTGCTAAAGAACGGCATGGTATAGAAACTATTTACATTTTTTTGTTAGATGAAACTTCAATTCAAATAATATGAAGTGCTCGATTTGACTATTAGTTTTTCACTTATTAAATGTCGTAAATAAATATGAGTCTCATATTTGCAAATAATAAAATTTCAATAAAGATTAACAGTTATTAAAAGAGTATAATTATAATTTAATTTTATTTTTTTTAACAATTTTTATTTCACTTTAAAAGAATATACTTATAATTTTATTTGAATTTTTTTATCCACATTTCTTA
>JAWNNL010000022.1:0-12226 GCA_035045005.1 Liodrosophila aerea
CTGTCACTCAGTCCCAGTGAGTACACCAAAATGGTGTACTCATTTCTTCTAGGTTATTGAATGTACTGTACAACTTGAAATGAGTACACTACATTTGAGTGCAGTATACTACTGTACAGTACTGTGTAGTGCCAAGTGAGTGAATTCACGCAGGCCTCACTCACTCACTATGGATAGTAACACTACCACTGTCACTCACTCCCAGTGAGTACACCAAAATGGTGTACTCATTTCTTCTAAGTTATTGAATGTACTGTACAACTTGAAATGAGTACACAATATTTGAGTGCAGTATACTACTGTACAGTACTGTGTAGTGCCAAGTGAGTGAATTCACGCAGGCCTCTACTACGAGCTAAAGCCGGTGAAGCCCGACAGGCCCGGTAAATAAATTATTATTAAAAAATAAATTTAATTTTTTTCGGAAAGACAATTTTATCATTATATTATGGATAATAGTTTTTAGTAAATATTTTTCGATAACTTGCCAACTTTATCGGGCATTGCTCTTTTCTAATGTTCAACAAGATAACGACGCGACCTGATTCTACTTCTTTCAGAAAATGTCCAATGCTAAAATCCAGGAAGCTATTCGCAGCAAAGACGAAAAAATTGAATTCCTTAAAAAATATGTTTTTTTTATCTGAAGGAAAAAGAGAAAATATTGTAACAACAGTAAAAGCAATGCTTACTGAATTTCATTGTGAGCAATCTCCACAAGCCTTTAAAACAGTTGTTCTAACCGCAAATATAAATGAATTTTCTCAATTTATGGATGCCAATTTGGCAAAAATAAGAATAGAAAAAAGTGCAGTTAATATTGAAATCTAAAGAAACTATTTAAACTATTTAAGCTCCGAAAATTATGTTTCAAAATTTTGGAAAAATGCCAATGAGCTGAAACAACTACAAACATTGGCGCGAAATATGTTTTGTATTCTTGTCAGCTCTGCAACAAGCGAGCGCCTTTTTCCAACGTCTGGAAAGATACTTAATGAGAGAAGAACCAGATTGAAAAGTCAGAACCTAGATATGTTAATATTTTTGCACAAAAACATGTAATTATTATTAAAAAACTATATATATTATATATTAATTATATATAAGAAAAATGTCAAATATTATATATTTTGTTGTACGATAGATTTTCTTTGGGAATCATATATGTGGTTCGGGCCGGGCCGGGTCTTTTTGATAAAATGTGCTGCGGACTCATGACGTGCCGGGCCTTAAGATTAAGGCCCGTGCCCATCTCTAGTATGTACAAATGTATATTTTTTTTTACGAATATCATATACATACAAAATCAAAACGGGCTCGTTGCTTTTTTTTTGCTTTGTCAGTCGGTTTTGATGCTGACTACATATACAGCAAAACGCCCAAGCAAATATAAAAAGGACTACACATACATATGTATATATGCAGGCACCAAATTTTCGTTTGTGTTATGTTGAGAAAAGTTTCAAAGTTAACAGCCAAATCAATGTTATTTAATGCTTCATTGTATCCGCACAAGTAACATATGTATAAAAGCTTGCGATATGTGCGTGACGAAGATTTAAAGGAGGCTATTCCATCTTCGGGACTACGTGCGGAGATCCGACAGAAATTGGCTGAGTGAAAAAAAGGAGGTAAATGTTGAATCCAGATATCTGTTCATTTTAATATTAATATGTTTGTGATGATGCGTTTTTCAACGCAGCCTCACATTTATATTTACATTTAAGCCATATTTTCTTATGTTTAGTATTTAAGTATAAGTCTTGAATTTAAATCTACGCGCCTTGTAGCATTAGAATATTATGAATTTAAATTAGCCGCCATAGTATTAGTCTGGCAACGCCGAACCCCAACAAAGCACACCATACCAAACACCACACCAAAACCACCACCACACCGCAACATCAAAACACCACACCAAACACCGCAACTCATTGCACCAAACACCGCAACTCAGCGCGACTTATCGAATTACAACCGTGTCGAGCCTGAGAGCGGGGTTCGACAGTAGAGCTGCAAAAACATCGATAGTGGGAACATCGATGTTGAAAACATAGCATAGAGCCTGCAGCGCACCGTCTCCTTGGCGCCCATGTTCACAATGTAGGCGTGATTCTTAAAGATGCTCAGACCCGTGTGCTGCATCAGGGCATTGCTCTTCTGGAGCAGTACGCTTTCCTGGTTCCGTTCACTCCGCATCCGATAGCTGATTACCTCGAGCGTGCGACTATGCAGATCCACATAGTACAGCAGCTGCTGTTAGGGATCGATGGCCATGGCAGTCACATAGCTGCGCTCCTTGCGCACCAACAGCACCTTCCGGCTGCCATCGAGCCGTGCCATGTGCAGCTGAGTTGTGGGCAGGGAAAAGCTCTCCATTGAAGAGACGCGCCAGATGCCCATCCACGGCGAGTGCCTTCAGCTGGACGTGAGCCAGCGACAACTTCAGTATGCTGCTGCACATTTTGGCCTGGAAATTGCAGGCACTAATGCCATTGCCACCACTCAGCACATAGAGATTACCAGCTGTCCAGTCCAGAGCCATCTTGGTGTGGGAACGTAAGGTTAGGGCTGCCGTCAGACGATTACCCTGACGCACATCCAACTGGTAGACGGCATGCTTCTCCTCGCTGCTAAAGTAGCCCAGCTCACGACGCACATCGATGTCGAAGCCACCGATACGGGAGTCGTTGGCCGACCAGGCCGATAGCATCACTGGATGCATGCTCATGTTGCGCACCTCGCTGAAGCTGGTGAAGAGCAGCGTGGTGCCGGTCTGTAGGCTCTCGCAACTGCTGCGATCCTGGCGCAGCATAAACTCCGGATAACACTGGCACTGATAGCTGCCCGGCGTATTCTCACAGAGTTGGGCACAGGGTGAGGAGCGAGCAGCACACTCATCGATGTCCACACAGCTACGCTGATCCGTGTCCAGGCGATAGCCCTCATCGCAGGAGCACACCGCCCCAGCGGGCGTGGGATGGCATCTGTGCTGGCAGCGTGACTTGCGACAGGCGCTGACACACTGTGGTCCCTCATCATTGCCATTGCTGCAGTCGCGCTCCTTGTCGCAACGGAACTCCTGCCGAATGCACTCCTTGCTGGAGCGGCATTGGAACTCGTAGATGCTGTACACCAACCCGCAGTCAGCCTCATCCTCGCCACGTGGAAACTCCGCCGTCCCATTGCACCGCACCGCTGGCTCTAGGCAGATCTTGAGATTGCTCTTGCACTGATAGAGTGCTCTGCAGCTAAGGTTGGCTGCAGCTCCGCTTTGATCACAGTTCAGCTCATCCGTATTGTCGCCACAGTCGTTGTGGCCATCGCAGACGAGACGCGCGTCGAGGCACTGGTCAAGCACGCAGCGATGCATATGCTCCGGACACTGCCGATGTGCACACTTGTCGTGCTCAGCGGAGGCATCACTGCAATCGATATTACCGTCGCACTCCCAACTGCTGGGTAGGCAGGAGCCACTGCTGCACTGGAATATGCCGGCAGCACATTTTGCGCCCGTGGTGCATCTCATCTCATCCGGATTGTCGCCACAATCGTCACGGCCATCGCACATCAGAGTGTAATCCACGCAGCGTCCATTGTCGCAGGCCAGCTGATGGCCATGACACTGCTTTGTGCGATCGAACTGGCCACAGTGCAGCTCATCCGGGTTGTCCTTGCAATTCTTGAGGCTATCGCAGCGTTTGCCACGCACCACTGTGGCAGGCTCCCCACTGTGGCAGGTGAACTCGTCCAAGGCACACCTGACCTCGATGCTTCTGGCTCCGTCGCAGTTGACCTCATCCGAGTTGTCGGCACAATCCTTGCGCCCGTTGCAGCGATGGGCATTCACCAGAGGATTGACAACGGAAGTCACGGTCCAATGCCTCGGTGCAGCTGCGATTGTTGGCATCGCGATAGACAAAGCCAGCGGGGCACAGGCAGGCGCTGCTAAACTGTCGCTTGCTCACACATAGATGCGAGCAGCCGCCATTCGATTGCTGGCAGGGATGGACGGAGGCACTGGTGGGCACTCGACTGCTCCCAGCAAGGGGTATGCAAAAGGGTACACTCGAAACACTGTAGCTGGACGGTCCATCGATATCGATGCGCTTCTGTGGTCCCATGTTACTCTTGTGTGTCCAGTATATGGCCGATGTGCCTAGTTCGCTCCAGAAGAGATCCTGCTGCACTAGTGTGAGCGCATATGGACGACGGAATCGCCCGCTTAACGATTGCTCCTCCGTCTGGCGATAGTTGGTGTAGCTAATGCGACTGACATCGCTGTCCGACCAGTAGAGCGTCTGCGTGTCGTGGTCCGTGGCAAACCTGATGTCATCATCTCCCAGATCGTCCTCGAAGACGTGCGTCTGTGCACCCAATCCACTCAATGCCAGGCGATCAATATGCGTGTGCCGCCGTGCCTTGAGAGCGATGAACATGTAACCCTCCGCTGGAATCACACTCAATCCAATTGGCCTCTCCTCGCCGGCAAAGAAACGCACCAGAGCCCGATGTCCCGTGCGCAGGGAGAGCACTTCAATCACATGCCGCTCCATGTCCGCCCAGTACAGATTGTGAGCGAGATGATCAAAGACCAAGGCGCTAATATTGCCCGGATTGCCATGGGCCACCAGGCTGGTCAATTTTTGTTGGGAAAGATGCGGATCGGAATTTAAACAGAAGTTATACATATATATATATCTATATATATATATTCTTAATATACTAAAAAATTAATCTAATTAAGCTAATCATTTAGCCATTGATTTTTTTGCAAAAAAACTAAACTGTTAACTACTTTTGGCTTCAGTGCCGAGCGTCTTTGAGATTCAGTAGAAGTTGCTGGAACGCATGAATATTTGAGTGCGCACTGCGCAAGCGAATCAAATTGGGTCTTATTAATCTGCAAGAGAGTTTAAAATTAACAGGAAAGTTAAGAAGTCGCATGTGTATAATTTACCTTCCAATATTCGAGCGGATCGATTTCACGCGGTGCATTTTGCTGCTCCAAATACTGGCGTAACTCGATGATTGCATCGGAGCGGTTGGTCTTCGGTTTTTCGTTAACTCTTTGAGTTATAAAACTAAAAAGATCTGTTGTGTTCTCATTATTATTTTTCGGCTCCTCAATCGCATGTACAGAGGTATTCGGCATATCCTTTAGTAGTGATGCTATCTCATTCTCGAGCCCTTTTGCTGCTTGCTCTGCATTGTTTTTTTTCTCGAAATCCCTCTTTTTTAAATCGTGGATCTAGCATGGTCGCCAGCCGCGTGCCTGTTCTTGTTTCATAGGGTACTAGTCGCTTTTTAAGTAGGGTAATTAAAAAGCAACATGTTTCAGCCCCCAGAGTTGTGTTCATTTTTGGAAACGCAGAGTCTAAATTAATTAATAGGCCCAGTGTTGTGGGTATAATTAAATTAATTGTAGGCGTTTTAGCAGGTGACATTTGAAGAGTTGCAGTTTCGAACGGCTCCAAAATTCTACATAACTCTTCTATTGAATTGAATTGATCCTCGCTTAACGGCGATGGTGCCTTTGATGTTTTTAGCAGGACTGCGCAAATTGCCTCTCTTATAAGAAGAACCCGCTTCATCATATGAAGGCCGCTGTTCCAACGTGTTGGAACTTCTTGAATAAGATTCAACGGCTTTGCAACATTTTGCGCACTTCTAAGCTTCATATATGCAATTGCGCTGCTTTTGAAGAAAGTTACTATATTCTTGACAACTTTTAGTACTTCATTTACGTCGCTTAATGATAGTGCCTCTTGAACAATTAAATTCAAGGTATGGGCAAAGCAACCTAAGTTTTTCTTTTCCAAGATCTGGCAGGCTTTTTTCATGGAAGCTGCGTTGTCAGTAACGATCGTCTCAATCTTATGAAAAATGCCGAACTCATCGCAAATGCTTTTCAATGTAGCGGCAATGTTGTCACTATTATGATTTTCTTCATTTAAGAGAGGTTGTGTTGATAGCACTGCAGTTTTTAACTTGAAGTCATCTATAAAGTGGCACGTAACCGTCAAAAAATTCACATTTGCGCGTGAAGTCCACCCATCCGTTGTTATTGAGCAATATTGAATCTGGCTCAACTTGCATTTTAATTTGGCCAATGTCTCGTCGTACATATTGTTTACATGCACATGTTGCAGTGTTGTACGACTCGGTACTTTGTATTTTGAGTCGATTAAATGCATAAACTTACGGAATCCAACACCGTCCACGAGGTTAAATGGTAGGAAATCCAATGCTACCATTTCAGCAAGTCCTTTATCCAAGTCTTGCGCCTTAGATGATGTGGGGGCGTACGACTCAGATCGGTGCACAAAATCGTTAATTTTCGGCAAATTATCTGTCGTAGTCGCAGCCGTTTTAAAGGGGTGGACACGTCGAAGATGATCAGACAAGTTTGTCGTGTTTCCAGACGTTTTATATTCTTTGCCGCACAGACGACACTTGGCAAACATTTTATTTTGGCACTTTTCAAAGAACTTTCATACGTTGGAAGAGCTTTTCTTCTGCTTGCAAGGAGGCTCATAATCTGGAATCTCATAATCCAAAGTAGCAGAAGCAGTGGCAGACATAGATGTAGAAGACATACATAGATGCAGAAGGCATAGCTGCAGAAGCAGAATTGACAATAGCAGTAGCACCAGCAGAAGAAGCCGATGTAGAAGCACCGTTATCTTTTTCTAAAACGCAATATAGCTGTATTTATATAGGTTACTACCTTTAAAAATTGTACTTACTTGATTTGCACAAAAACTTATCCATCATAAGATGAACTGCACTTATATTATGCTATATTGCTTAAACAAATTAATTTAACACCCAAAATACTGTAGTTTTTTATTCAAATTGCTCTGAAGCGTCACTACCACAGTTACCAACAAAAAATGTACCAGTTTTGGTAAAAAAAATATCAGAAGTGGCAATCGTGGTCCCTATGCACTGAAACATCGATGTTGAAAAAAAAACATCGATATATCGGACAATTCTGAAAACATCGATTCTATCGAATTTAACATCGATGTTTTTGCAGCTCTATTCGGCAGCAGTGTTGCCAACAGCTGCGCGCAAAAAACTGACAGATTGTTCCCAAAAAAATGACAGAAAACTGCTAAAATTTTCCAAAATGTGATAGAAAACATGACAAAAATGTTTTCGTTCATTTTATGAAGATAATTTATTACTCATTACAATCTAAGTCTTTAATAATATTGTCAATAAATTTTTCATTTTCATCGATATTTTCTGAATCATAAGATTCGTTTGATTTAATAAATTTTAGATACTTTTCCGGTATCTGATAATTATGGCAACAGGCATCTTGCCGTTGTAGAAAATCAAAATCAGTTGACGGAATGACCTGTTTTGCGCAATGATTTGATTTTGATTTGCTTCTGATTTTTAGAACATCTGGCAGCCTTGCCAAACAGTGGCTCCGTCCACTTCAAGATTCAGTAATTCAGTAATTTTTTATAAAATTGCAGAATGCTTACAAAGTATTCCATTTTCAAATTGCTGAAATAAACACCAAGTGTTGCCACTAGTTTTCTACGTAGTAAACGGTCATACAAGGGTGAACGGTCTCACAGCAAGATAATTAAAATTAAAATCAACTTTGGAGCTGATTATGCTAAAACTTTTAGTGTGACCGTCATTTCCGTACTTTATGTGCACACACACAAAATTTTGTATGGAGCAGCTGCGAACAGCTAATGGTCATAATCAAATCAAATCAAAAGCAGTTTCAGGAATCCCACAACTAAATTTGATGACAATTTGAAGCATACTTTAACCATTTGAACCAGTTCAAAAAACTGATAAAAAAAAAGTAGGGAAAGCTACAGTCGGACGCAACCGACAGTAGGTGACCCTGTACTTTGATTTGCCCTGGGAGTCTATAATAGCAGCAGCATATATGAACATACTCACATACACATACACATGCACTTATACACACACACACATACACTTCTACATATAAATATACACGCAAATACAAACAATAACCAATACTCATACAGAAATTCAAACTCACAATCAAAAATCACGCATACGCCCTAGTAGCCGCGCACACTATGGCTTCCCCCCTCCCCTACCCAAATGCCTGGTACTGAAAATTGTTTGTCCAATATCTCCGGTGGTTCTTATCCGATTGGACTGCAACTCGCACCAAACATTCACAGCATTTAATCCTTTTATCCTGCAAAAAATGAATCCAGTGACTCTAAAACTGTATATACTAAGAACATTTTTGTAAATTTGAGGGGGAGGGAGATGAGATATCAAATTAAAAACATAAACTTGGCATGCCTATGTAATACACGAACCAAACAAAAAAAAAATTACGTCTCTAGCTCTTATAGTTTCCGAGATCTCGGTGTTCATACAGACGGACAGACGGACATGGCTATATCGACTCAGCTCGTCGTCCTGATCAAGAATATATATACTTTATGGGGTCTGCCACGCCTCCTTCTGCCTGTTACACACAAATGTCATTTGCACAAACCTAATAGACCCTTTGTACTTTTTTAAAGTACAGGGTCTAATGAGAGGATTAACAAAAACCTGACAGATTTCCTGATAGCTGCTGTTTTCAATTTTTTCCTGCTGAATCCGTTAAAAACCTGACAGATCTATCAGGAAAACTGCTAAAACGGCAACACTGGTAGAATTAGAGGTTACGTTTTGAATGCATTCGAATGGCAAAACCGGTTTTTTTTTTGGTTATCTGGTCGTGCGTAAGGAAAAAAGAAATAAAAAAGGAAAGACAATATATGTAATATAATTCTGATATTTATTTATGTAGCTTATTATTATATACTTAATACATTAACATTACATTTTTAGTTTATATTTGAGTTTAAAAACATTATTTTATTTATGTTATCTGAATTAGTTGCTATTAGACAACGCTTTTCAGTAATTAAATTTCTAGCGTTTGAAAATGTTCTTTCTGATGCCGCGCTGCTCGCTGGAATGCAAAATATTTTGCAGCTAGTCTTATACAAAGAGGAAAGAATTGCTTGTGCATATACCACCAAGCCAAATCATCAAAATTTGTTGAGTATGTAACATTTATATTTGAATACTTGGTCTTTATTTGGATCAATTTGCTGGACCTCTATATATTCAGCAAATTCATCATCAGCTGAAGGGGTTTCAGTGGTGTCACAAACACTAACACTGTCTGTAAGAAAAGAATGCTTAATAATTTTGCACTCATTAATTATAATTTCCTTTTCAGTGGGTGAAAATTGTATCAATTTGTTTGTGGGTGGGAATAGAAAAAATGCTATGTTGTGAAATTTTGACAAATTTGGTATTAATATTGTTAAAATTTGCGATTCTAGTGCGATTAAGTGATCGGATAATATCAGCATCATTGTGTTCGGTGTGACAGGTTTTCTTTAATTTATTTATATTCGGCACAGTCAAGTGAATTGTTGGATATTTGGTTGCTTCAAGTTTTTTAGAAACATTTTCAAAAACTTTTAATAGGCGGACAATGGAACCTAAATGATTGATGTTGATTCCTCCAATTTTGCATGTCTGCTCTTTATTTTTTAGAATAGTTGTTAAGTCAATCCAATTAATTTCAATGGATTTCAGCACATAACATAATAGACTGTATTCCAGCGTGTGGGGCAAAAGCTTTTTAAAGTAAATCCTAAAGATGAATACATCCCAGACTTGAAATATTTGACAGTGGCAATCTAGAAATCAAAATAAACTTTACATTTCATTTCATTTAAAATTTGTAACCATTGCACATTGTACATTTAACATTCATATAAAATAATTATAATAATTATAAAAATAAAAATTATTTATGTATTTATTTATGTATTTTCTTTTCTTATTTTATTAGGACAAATGCAAATGCTAAATTTATCTGCATTACTGGCCATAACACGGGGTAATCCAATGGTGGGCCCCACGTAGAGGCCTTTTGTAATGCAGCGAGTGGCCTCTGTGGCCTCTCACTGCATTACTTTTTTCTTATTTTCTTATGGAGTCGTGGGTCTAACTCGACGCTCGTTTCCCCTTTAATCTGGCCACTTGGTAGCCTACTAAGAGGCCTCTGTGGTACGAAAAACGGCAATCGCAATGTAAAAGTAATGCAGGTCGAGGGTAACTTTTGAACCTAGGCCCGGTCCCAAGTGGGCCCCACGTAATGCATTCTGTGGGGCACATTTGCGCCACTGGGAGTGTGCAGTAACTCACTGTACAGTGTGTTATTGAGAGCAATATTTCGCTCTCTCGGCTCTCTCGCTTGAAAGAGATGCAAACATTTTATGTTCTACACTCTTCGCTTGTTATTGTCTTAGCTGAGCGAAAACAAAGTATATAAAGCAATTGTGTGCTACACAACCTTCATTATTATTTATTGATTACACTTAGTTTGAAGTAAATTAATTAAATTAAATTATAGGACAAAAAAATAAAAAGAGATTAATAAAGAGATTCGTTTAAATGTTCAATATTTGAATTTAAAAACATAATATTGTTAACCATATCTTCGCTGGTGTCTATTTTGCTGCGTTTTTCAGTTTTGTAAGCTACTGAAGCATTGTGAAAAAACACTATAGCTATTTCTCCCCATGTATTCATTTGTACAGTTGTGTGACAGAGATCACACGCTGCACTCACTATGGATAGTAACACTACCACTGTCACTCACTCCCAGTGAGTACACCAAAATGGTGTACTCATTTCTTCTAGGTTATTGAATGTACTGTACAACTTGAAATGAGTACACTACATTTGAGTGCAGTATACTACTGTACAGTACTGTGTAGTGCCAAGTGAGTGAATTCACGCAGGCCTCACTCACTCACTATGGATAGTAACACTACCACTGTCACTCACTCCCGGTGAGTACACCAAAATGGTGTACTCATTTCTTCTAGGTTATTGAATGTACTGTACAACTTGAAATGAGTACACAATATTTGAGTGCAGTATACTACTGTACAGTACTGTGTAGTGCCAAGTGAGTGAATTCACGCAGGCCTCTACTACGAGCTAAAGCCGGTGAAGCCCGACAGGCCCGGTAAATAAATTATTATTAAAAAATAAATTTAATTTTTTTCGGAAAGACAATTTTATCATTATATTATGGATAATAGTTTTTAGTAAATATTTTTCGATAACTTGCCAACTTTATCGGGCATTGCTCTTTTCTAATGTTCAACAAGATAACGACGCGACCTGATTCTACTTCTTTCAGAAAATGTCCAATGCTAAAATCCAGGAAGCTATTCGCAGCAAAGACGAAAAAATTGAATTCCTTAAAAAATATGTTTTTTTTATCTGAAGGAAAAAGAGAAAATATTGTAACAACAGTAAAAGCAATGCTTACTGAATTTCATTGTGAGCAATCTCCACAAGCCTTTAAAACAGTTGTTCTAACCGCAAATATAAATGAATTTTCTCAATTTATGGATGCCAATTTGGCAAAAATAAGAATAGAAAAAAGTGCAGTTAATATTGAAATCTAAAGAAACTATTTAAACTATTTAAGCTCCGAAAATTATGTTTCAAAATTTTGGAAAAATGCCAATGAGCTGAAACAACTACAAACATTGGCGCGAAATATGTTTTGTATTCTTGTCAGCTCTGCAACAAGCGAGCGCCTTTTTCCAACGTCTGGAAAGATACTTAATGAGAGAAGAACCAGATTGAAAAGTCAGAACCTAGATATGTTAATATTTTTGCACAAAAACATGTAATTATTATTAACCCTGGAACGTCATCCTTATTTTTAGTACATAAACGTCATCCTTCGTCAATATGACTACGACCTATTTTATGTTAGTCTAAAATATGTCGTGAGCAAAATTAAATACCAAAATATATTTTTTAATTATATTTAAACATATTTCTTTCAATATTGTTTATCATTTTTGTAATTTTTATTTAATTTTTAACTTAAAAAAATCATTTCACAGCTTGCCTTTTTTTTGGCAAATAGCTCGTTTTCAACAAAAAACTACGTCGTTTACATACAAAATATGACGACTTCTTTCGTAAAAATCAAATTATCAAATACTTAGAATGTGTCTAGTGCATTGTCCTACTTTGACTACCAACTATTAAGTTCCTGGCAAGTACTACACGAAAAGGGGGACCAAAATAAACAGTATAAATAGGTTTTAATTCAAAAATAAAATAGCGCGTAGTCATTTTGACGAAGGATGACGTTGCAGGGTTA